>JAUMTR010000007.1:13186373-13240597 GCA_032270685.1 Microctenopoma stevenorrisi | reverse complement strand
CCCCAGAGGAACTCTCTCCAGCTGCAGGCTCCGGTTGAAGAGGTGTTGGAGAACCCCACATAGCTGAGGAGCGCAGGAGCGGTTGTTATTACTTTAAATAACAACCTCCCCTAGTAGCTGTGATAAGTTAATGTTAGCTAACCTTACCTGATAGTCAGTGCTAAACTGTTGAGAAGAAAAAACATTTGCCAGCTTGGCGTCTGTCTTAAAATCCATCTGGCCTCTAGACTCTTTTATGTCTGGCAACCTGTAGTGTCCAAATTTTGCAAACACACAGTGGGCACCATCACACAGGCCAAAACAGAAACAGATGTTCTGCTTGAGAATATAAATTCACAGGGCAGAGAGTGTACAGGCTGGAGAAGAAGCCAGTATTTCCACCAAACATGTCTCCTTAATTGTTATAATATTCCTTTATTCTGCAGCATGCAATGGTCATTTTATTACTCAGAATATAAAAAATGAATGTTTGTTGTTTCCATGCCATCCATGGGTGAAGGTGGCCAGCTAAGGTAGAGGGGAAGACTGGCTTTGCTCTGAGGGTCTAAAAATAAGCATACCTGGTAAACAAGTTGCAATTTGAATGAACAAATGTGTCACCCTGGAACACAATATCCAGGTTATGGACTTGGAAAAACATGGACTATATTGAAAGTAGGGGATTCAGCATATTTGTAACTTCACAAAAAATCTGCATATCTCTTGCAAACCTTGCAGGGTGAAGTGTCAAGAGTGAAATTGTTCCCCTGTGATCATGCAGTGAAATTGACCCTTAATCCTGGATCTCCTTCTAAATCACTTTTTAAAGCAATGCTCCCCTGCACCTCTTATCAAATCAATTTCTTTTCTTCCCTTTACAGATATTCCATTAGTTTAGTGCACAGAATCTCCCCGCACTGTGGAAAGGCACAGCAACCACTTACAGCAGAAATAATATTAGATGTAGGAAGCCACACCTGATAGCATCACAAGTCACTACAAAGCTGTTAAGATTTCAAAATTGTTGTTGTGAAAGACTAATAGATGCTCAGTTGGTTTGAATTTTATGAGCTCAAGTCTGCAGTAATGTGACCAAATAAAATAACAGAAAATGTGGCCTGTGTGGTTCTGGAAAATATACTATTAGCACAGTACAGGGACTAGTTAATGGGTCCTCTTTGTTGGACAAAGGGGAGAATGAAGGTTATTGGTTCTAGCTCCTTTTTTCACTTATAGTAGTAATAAATTTCACCTAAGAAGATATATTACGTGAGCAGGAGTTGCTCAGTAGCTCTGTCTGTCCTCTGGGGAGGCATTGTCTCAGTCAGGTCTAGCTTTAGGCTTTATATCTGGCATTAGGAAAAGGAAACATATGCATTGTGTGGCACCCATCATTAGACTCCCCTACACTGCTTTCCCTGCGGCAGTGCGCATCTGGCAGAGATGGATAGTAGTCTGTGGAACTGCTCAGATCAAGGATCAATTGTTCCAATAAGCACTGCTTTCTCATCAAAACATTTAGAGTATTGCAAATTGCAGTGTTTTTGCCACCTGGGTACGCTGCTAAAACAATGTTTAAATCCACACTTGATTGCATATTGATAAAACCTGACCAGTAATGGGTCTGTGAAGTTTATACAGATATTTCACACATCTAAAACCTACAGTACACTTACTGTACTGTTCTACTCTTGCATCTGCAGTTTTCTTTACACAATAAGTACACAGTATACTGTAGTACTGCTAAATGATCAACTCAAACCTCATTCTCACTGAATCAAGGTAACATAGAGATAGTAGTTTTCATAAAGCATGAGTCTGGACAAGTCTATTTCAGTTTGGTACATTTTTCCAAAACAACTATTTTTAAAGTTGCTATGATGTGTACTTTTGAAATTACAGTGTATCAAATGACACTGTGAGTTCCAGCTCCTTGTACTCCTCCAAACCTGCAATTTGATTGTTTTAGTCTATTCCTACGGCTCTCGTGGTGTAGATTTGTGGTGCAGCAGGTGGCTGTTTACTGCATAAAAGTGCTCCTGCTCAGCACCAAATGGCAAATAGACACAGTTAATGACTATCTGGTGGTGGCAATGAAGCATTTAGAAAATAAAGTGGCAAACACTTTTCTCAGGAGTTGATAGAAAGTGAAAATTGGACTTCACATTTGCTAGGTGGCCAGAACTACAACTCTGAATTAATGAATGTGCTGCTTCATAACAGCCATACTTGTAAATAATCAACATGTGTCTCTGTTGTTTAAACCTAGGCTAGAAGGTGTCAACCTTCTCATGTGAACATAATTCAGGAAGCATTACGTTACATTTCTATGAAGATGTAATGAAACTGTAACTGTCATATCTGTTTTTTTTCATAAATCAGTGGCTTGTCATTGGTTTAGTTAATTTATAATAATCAATATATTTTAGAACAAAAATACTTTTATTTATATCACATGGAAATAGAGGAGGATTTCTAAATGTTTAGGACAGTTACACTATGAAGAGAGCAACACACTGATGCTTTATGTTGTTCTCTGGATGGTAGCCTCACCCACACAGGAAAATCACGTAGTTTTCTGAGCTATAAGAGATTTCCTCCACTGCATTTTTGGCACTGTGGACGTGACGTATTAATAGACCATTCTCAGTGATCTATTATTGGTTCACCGTGTCAGTCAGTTGTTATTTTTAAATGTGCTTTCATACAGAAAAGTGGAGCAGAGATGACATTTGTTCTAATTAGATGAGTTCAAACTCAAAATAGATTTGAAATGGAAAAAAATAAATCTCTCCCTCTGTAGCTGTGTGAGCATCTTTAACAGAATCAAATCAGCTCTAAATGACTGAACTTCTGTTTGACTTCTTCATTGGTCAAATGCAGCTTGAAGCTAACACCAACGTACTTTTTAATATTTATTAAATTTTTTTCATTTTGTTTGTGTTTCATATTTGAAAAAAATGGACATGTCAATAATATAATGACCTTTATATTACATACTGCACAAGACTTCACTGTCCCAATGTAATGCTTTTTATTGGACTACATTTCAGGTTCGGACAGAAAATCAATAGGATATTAGTCTTTATGTAGTGCAGCTGGGTAATAATCTAAAATATTTACCAATGCATTTGTTTCATTGTTTGACAGTCTTTTAAATGCTGAACGCATTACGCATCCAGAGAGTGGCTCTGTCACTCCATTTTTTACTTTTCCTCTACTTGAATGCTGACTTGTAGCTGAGCATACAACTGGCCTTTTAATGAGCTTGTGGGTTCTGCTCTGCTAATGGCTGTCGCCCCCCCCCCCCATCATATGGGCATCAATCCTTTCAGAGAGAACAGATACAATCCTTAAAACACAGTGTGTCCATCTGGTCTGAATATAAATTAGGTCCACTGAGAAACAGTAAGCATTTGTGGCTGTAATTAATTCCAGTGGTCTCATATTATACTACCCTGTCTTTTCTACATCACTGGTTGTCGTGGAGACAGTGTCAACCATCCTGTAGACCTTCATTAGAAGAAACAAATTAAAGGTCAAAACAGCCTGGGCTTGTGTACCTGCACATGATTGAAATGTTGTTTTCCCAAATTGAGAAGAATTATTTTGCTCATATTTTAGTAATAAGCCAGAGCAGCAGCTGCTTTGTCGAAGCCACGAACATTGTGCAGGACGAATTCTGCTGGGAACTGAGTAAATATGTCGATACAATCAGTACAAATGGCATCCTAATAACTGGTTGAGACAAAGGCTCAAATGTTGTGAAGGTTGCATCCATGAATAGCTAACAGAATAACAAATGGGTGAAGGTGTGGGGGTTAGACTTGTATTAGAGGGAAATGGAGGACAGAGTGCTCTTGTTATCACTAAACACACACACACACACACACAATGGCAAACGTGGGGAAGGTATGTTGAACTTGCTTCTAACTGCATGTTAGTTCTTGTTTCTCCCCCAGTCTAGATTGATTCTCTCTCTCTTTCTCTTTGCTTCGTTTCAGCTGGGTTTTTGAGTCAGGCACTTGAATCCATCTTTTATTATTTTTAAGAGGTTGCTTGAGGGGAAAAAACAGCAAATCATTTTTTGAGAGCTGTAATGCCCTTTGATATTTTTTATTGTATGTGGGCCAGATCTGGTTCTAGTCTTCATACTTCAGATCTGTAGAATATTGGTGTTTAAGAATCGAGTTGATGAACCTGCAGAAAAATCCTTCCTGCTCAGCAATTCCTGACGGCTTTTTATTTTAGTTATTTATATATTCTTATTTAGTCTGCTGTCATTAACCTCATTGCCAGCTGGTGCAAACACCTGTTTTCTCTGACGAACGCTGTATGTCACCTGCCCAGCACCAAAAAGTTAACAACCCACTGTTGATCATAGTGGAGCACCAAGTCAATAAAGAGCCCGATAGTGAGCTGTGGCGTGACTGACTACTGTACTCACCAGAAGCGTTACTCCAGCTGAGATGTGTTTGTGTCCGAGTTGTTTTCATCTCTTCCAGTGTCTGTATCAAAATGTATCATCATTCCGGGCAAAATCTTTACTCCACAGGAGAAAAACATGAACTTTCAAAGGGTTTTTTATGGTCTCTTTATTTTTTTATATAGCATGTGTAAATACTGCATGTTTACAGGAGATACATAGATGAAGCGACGTTGCAAATATAGCTTATTATTTTTTAGGGGTGTAGGATTTCTCACACTGATGAAGACCTAACTCATCGTATTTGATATGAGGATTGACTTTGTAGCACAAAAAAGCCTCGAGCAATACTTTGAAGAAGAAAGTGTTCTCTTCCTTTTTCTTTACATATCTATCTCTCTCTCACACACACGCGCTCAACATATTCTTCTGCTGTTAAATGTATTGCCAACCGTGTTTAATCATATTCTGATCCACCTCATGAAAACGGGATGAAAAGAACAAATTTAGTTATTTTCACTTCATTTGCTTCGACTGCAGAACTTTACTACATTAACCCATCAACAGGTATTTCATGCTAAAGCCACGAAGCCCGAACACAGCTAAAAGGAATTAAGGCTCAGTGTTGGAGAATACATCTTGTCCTTGCCTAATATCTCCTGGCACGTATGTTTTTTTTAAAATCACTGTTCAGTAGTGAGGCAAATTCAGTGCCAAAATTACACCTCTGCAGTGATGACTCGTCATTTAGAGATCTCTAAAGAGTCCTTCAATAAACAAGCTTGTCAATTGTCTGGCTTTGGCATGATTGCAGAGTTGATGCAAACCTAAGTAACAGCACAAGTTGTGGTGTGTAATAGTTTGGTATGTCTTTTCTCTGCAGCAACTGAAGGGCAGCCAAAAATGACTGGATAAATGGGAGGAAGGTGTGAAATTTCTTGTCAGTGTGGGTGGGCACAACTATTTTTATATTTAACCAACAGCATAAATGACTACACTTGTTTGTAATTCATGCTGTAGTAGAAAGGTTTGTGCAGTGAACGTGCATGTGCCAGTAGTGTGTGTATTACTAAATGCTTAAGGGTTCTTCTTCAAGGCTGTTGAAGAGATTATTGAAGGCCGACGCCTTCCTTAACCCATGCCTCTCCCCGTGACAGGTTCAGGCTCCTCTGCCCCGGCAAACCTGATGAGGTGCATTGGTATCCACATCCATATGTATGAAGAAGATGATAGAGAAACGTGTGGTACTATTTATTTTACACACGCAGACCAGACCGGAATGCAGAGGAAAGCCAGAGAGTTACATTTAGAAATCAAAAAGCCTGCCATCACAGACGTAGTCAATATGTAATAACATTTTTCACACTGTGTCTCCTACAGGCTGTCTACAAAGTTGCTCCTATTTACGCACACAAAAAAGGTGACAGAAAAAGTCAACAATGAGAAAAGAGAGCGTGACAGAGAAAGAAATCCTACCTGGCCAAGCACCGCATGTGTGTGTTAGACTGTCATTGTCGAGTTGCAGGCATGTTCCGAGGTCGGGAAGCATAACAGCCCCTCAGTAAACTACGCACCCACCCACCCACCAGCCCGATCTTCTCCCTCTGACTTAACACACTCCAGCTCTACACACAGACAACTTCCTGCAGTAGCACTGAACTGGAAATTTAAGGCTACCACCTTACTTCAGTCATCAAAAACACATAAAACATGGACAATTTAAAAGTCATTCAGTCCTAATACAGGTATAAACAAGTATATAGAGCATCAGAAACTGCTGATACGCTCACACCAGCAGTGTTTGCTGCTGCAGCTCTCTTCACCCCAGCCCCATCATTACGAGCTAAGCTCATGGCTTTGTTGATTTAATTAAGAGCTAATGTTCACGTGTGTGTTTGTTAAAGAAGTTCCTGCTGATTTCACACAAAAAAGTCTGTTTGCAGGTTTTTTAGCACACTACCACACGTGTGAAAAAGTAGCATTAAGTCTTGTGTGGCTCCACACGGAGCTGCCAGGCGTCTATTAAATTACTTCAAGTGATGTCAACAGTGATGGAAAAAAAAGTAAAAGTCCGACAGAAGTCAGACACATGAGTTTTCCAGATCTCATCTTAACATTAACTGCTACTGTACTGGTACAAACCAGAATCTCCAATACTAGAATATAAAGAAGATAAATAAATAAAGATACTTCTTTTTCTGCTGCATAAATTTTAATCATATCCTCAGTGAGAATGAATATGTGAAAAAAATTATCAGTGGCGTGTGTTACACTGTTTCGGGGAAGTTCTCCAAACCTTTACTGCTGCTGCTCTTTGAGAGTTGCCTCAAGGAGCAGAGCCCTTTCTACTATCTGCTGTTTTCTATAAATAGCTATTTCCATGCATGAAAATGTCTCTCGGTCAGTAGGTAGTCCACCTTCAGAGCTTTCCACCAGTTGCAGCATTTTGACAAGGCCAGACCTGGGCTGCTCTTCTGTCTCTGTTATCCCTGATCTTTGAAGCTGCCTGTCTTCACTTTCCAGACTTCAAGGCTTTTAGTCTCCACTGCTTTGTCTGCCGTTACGTTACAGCTCAAACTGTTGGCTGCTTTTGTTTCTCTGAACTGGTCAGCTATATAGTCCTGGGCTTAGAAGCTGTCTGTGTAGAGCTTTCTGAATCTCCTTTGCCCAGGTGCAGATCAGGTGTCTTAAAATGCCTGCAGGTGTAAATGTGTCAAAGAATGTGTTGACCCGACCATGCCTGTTCTCCCAGTGCATGCTGGGCTAGGCATGGATGGATCGGAGTGAGTCGCACATCGATTCTTAAAACAGCAGCTACTTTAGCCAATGATCACGTGAATCGTTTTTAGATGCTGACTTGACCTGATGGTGCTTGGAGAATTTCCCGCTCTTACTCTCTCATAAGAGTAATAATGTAAACACCATACATTATTAAATGGACATTACATTACATTTTCAGCTCTTTACTTTACACAAATATGTCCACACACACACTTCTGACCACAGATACTCAACTGAAGCCAAGAGGGGCTCTCTCTGTTGGTGTCATCTGGCGGGTGGTAGTGCAAGTCTGTTAACTCAGGCAGAGCCCTGGGTGAAGGCCTGTACAGCAGAGATACCAGGTCTCCAATGCACACACACACACACACACACAAAGAAATGCATACATACAGATCCCACAGCATGGTTGCCCTCACTCACTTGAGTCTCTGATGAACTTGAATGAAGTAAAACTGTGAAGAGGGGGAGGGGTATTTAGTTTAACCCTAACCCTTTTTTTTTACCCTGTGTGCTGCTACCTGTTAAGATAACTCCGCCTATATTTCTGCACATAAAAGGGTTGAAAAATGTAAAAAGAAAATAGATTAAACTCCTGTCAAACGTTTCTAGAGAAACCTTCAGCGATCAATTGAATGTCTCCAATTTTTTCTGCTTTCAAGGAAGTGATAAGAAAGCATGTCATGCCTCTTTAAACCATTTCACTACAACAGAATATTATTTATTGAAAACATTTGGACATTAAAGAAACAAGTCCTTCTTCTAAGTTCACAGTAAACGTGAGAGACAGCTTTGATTGACACGTTCACTCTTTGATGCAAATGACTCCGCTGTATATGGTATTTTATTCAAATAACCTACAATGCTCCGGAGAGAAACACAGTCCAATGATTGTGGCTCACTAAGGTGTTTTTTTAATAGTTTCTGGACTGAAACAATAATATAAAAAACATCATGCTGGCCAGATCAGTTGGTAAGTTTGTTGACGGAGGTAAATTCTGCTCTGGTAGCGATGTTCCATTTAAATAACGGTATCCAACTGAGACGATGTTTCAACTGAGGAATTGTTAAATACTACAAACGTTTGTATACTGTACATTGATAATACTTTATTGATCTCTGCAAGGATACATCATTGCTGCATTAGCTCCCTCGGCTGGTCAGAGATTAGACTTAGCCACAGAACAGCTACTGCACTGCTTTGCTCAAGGACACCAGAGCACCCGTCATACTTACCAATTCAGATACTGAATCTTCAACAGTAATACACATGCACGATCCTGTCAAGTGTGTTGCTACCCACTGCATAGCAAGGCTGAACTGTATTTTTACATGTTTGTGGGAAGGGAGAGAGAGAATTCATCTGAGGAACCCTCCCTCCCCCCCAGCAAAAGGCAGATCTTATTTCTCCCCAGTGATTCAATGACAGGTTTCCTGATGCACACAGTTCATAGTCTTTAATCTCCACTCCCAAGTCGCATATCAAGCTGCAGATGGTGAAAGTGAAATGAAAACACCCAGCATTTCATCAGCTGACTTCACATTTTGCTACAATTCTGATATTCAAGCGAGTGCGTCATGAACTGCAGAGACATTTTAGAAACACATTTTAGAGGCTCTTAAGGAGTCTAACTTGTCTGTTTCCCCAGTCTGAAGCTTGTACAGTATTTTTGGCATATTCAGAGTTGTTTTCCATCATGTATAGAGAGCTAGTAGACAGAGCTTTTGTTGATGTGTCTTTAGAATATATAGTGAGTTTCCTCCATCCTAAGGACACGTTATGTTCACTTGCCACCACAAACAGCTGCTGTCATCTTCATTCTTGCATGACTTCCCTTGTTGCCGCCTCCTTAAAATCCACTGACCTCGTGTTCCTCGTTGGGCCCGTGCCATGCCCTCAGGATTCGCAGCTCTGGTCGAAACCTGAATGAGCGATTTAGGCATAGCTGTTGACTCAGAGGTGAGTGGCCAGCCTCCTCTCATCTCGGCTCAGCGAGTCACGATGCTTTAACCCCAACGCTGTTATGTGCTGTTACGCTATCGATTTTAATTCCCCATCATCATGTTTATTTTAAGACTCTCAGCTAGTCAGCGGTGTACGACAAGTGTGGCAACCAGAGCCTCGCACACGGGGAAACTGATGCTCATTAAGGCTGAAATGCAAAGTGCATTCTGAGTATGCGTTACTTCTGCTCCCTCGGTTTGAACTTTTGAATAAGGTAACTATCATTTCAAAGTTTTAATACACTCTTGATTGACTCTTGAACCGAACATGTGCATGACGCCTTTATTTGCAGGATAAGTTGAAATCTATAAAACAATCTAATAAAACAATCAATCAAAAACAACGGTACCTGTCTCCAGAAATGTGTGTTGTAAAAAATGATCTCATAATATTTATTTATTGTGTGTTTACCGCATTTCTTCATTCGTGCATCTGCATCTTACAGCCTCTCTATCATCTGATGTTGCTTCATTACCTTCTAATCTTGCAGCTGTGACTGATAAGCAGGTGAGGTTTAGATTAAAAGCAAATATTAGAGTTTTTTGTTTTCATCTTGCAGATCAAAGGAAAGAAACTAGCATGTGTGACATACCTAATGTTTATACAGATATAGTTAGAGATCATCATCATCATCTACTTTGAACATAAAAATGCTGTGAGCTGAAGAAGTATTGACATTTCAGCCATGGCACGTCCATTCATTCACAGCAAGTGATGAAAATGTTAACTACATATGCATGAAATTAGTGAGATAAAAGGTTATTCTGTCGGCGTGCGGCAGATGCTGGAGCTTGTGTGTTTGTAAATGTGAGGTGGACTGTGTGTATATAAACAATGAATTTATACTTCACAGACATTCACAGTGGACGAAAGATGAATTTCATTAAGTTCGTTTGTGCAAATACTTAATTTATGACCAAATACCTGTTGACCTTGTGTTAGCATGCTAACCCACTAAATTACCAACAAGGTGATAATACATATCAACATTAGTGAAGTTAATTCAGTGTTCCCAATATAAATGTTTCATATTAATAACTTATGTATAACTCTAACCCATTTAGTTAAAGGTGCTTAAAAGAATTTATACCGTAGGTATCTTTTTACCTAACAGGTACCCGTTTCATATAAGGTGCGATATTTCCTGGCATGTGGGACAAACTGAAAGAGAATCTGTGCTGTAGGTACTTTTAGCTACGGGGTAGATGAGCGTGATAATGCTTTAAAACTTCAGAGGTCATACAGTGTTCAGCTATCATGTGACAAATGACAGCTTGTTGCTCAGTAATTGTCTCAGAAACTGTCAAAAAAAAACCCGTCACAGACAAAAAATCATTTGTGACACATGCTAACGATTTAAAATTGATTTAATTGCCTTGTGCAACACGGTATCATTAATGTTATATATGAAGTGTTTCAACTTTGTTGGTTCTCAAAGGGGGGACTGTAAAGGTAATTATACAAGCATTAACAGTGGGTAATGTTGTGGAAGTGATGTACTACTATAGCATTTCCCCACTTGTGTGCATTACACATGTATATGAGCGCAGACAGGCATGGTAATGAGGATATAGACGTTCCCTGCGGTTCTTTGTGTTTTTATTCATGTCCCTGCGTATAACTGTCCATGTGTATGATTAGTTGACACTAGCAGATCAAATACTATCCCTCTATGTAGCCCCCGAAGCCATGAAATCCTAATTTATGACCACACATCATGGTCTGTCTGGGATAGGTGGTGGTGAGGTCGCGTTGTGGCCTGGAGTCCTAAACTCAGTATACAGTAGCTGTCTCCTCTCAGGATGAGGCTGTGCAGAATATGCATGAGTTCTTTCATAATCTGTCGTGTCCTTTGGCAGGAAGGCGAGGTCGTGCTTATCTCCTCCATGTTCTGTCTGCTGCCAACAAAACACCTGGTACCCAATTTGTTACCAGGATGGCCTTGACAAGGGAAGTCGGATTTTTGAAAGGATGTAGCGTTAATCATATGGTCTGACAGCACTTAATGTTGTCATTTCTATGGGGTTTTCTAATTCTAATTAGCCATGCAGGACAAAATCCCTCCTGTGGAAAATTACAAATAGAGCATAATGTACACTGTGGCTATCTGCAGTCATTGGGCTTATCTTAATGTGGTATGTGTCTGCTGAATATGTGGTTTTTAAATGTCTCTAAAACTTAACAGAATCTATTATCTGCTTCACAACCTCTCTCCCGTCATGACTCAGTCGGAAATGTCAAGTCAGAATGGACTCGGGATTAATATGTCAAGCAGCAGAATAACTTTGAGGGGTTTATCAGGTGTGGAATATGGCATGTAATGATTTAATGAATCTAAATAAACAGAGATCATAAAACACCAAACTGGCTTGTAAATGGTTAATTGGACTGTTGTAAAGAAAGCCTCCGTCACGGGTAATGTCTTAGCTGTAGTTAACAAAACCGCTGTGTTTATAGACCTCTCTCAATGGTGTTAAACGTGTTTCCAGAAAACAGCGGGAAAATATCCGGAGCATTCGGCGCAGGACTGGTCTGTTAGACACCAGCCATTCTCAGGGTTTTTTAGTCTATTGTTTCGTCATCGGATGGGCGACTCTAAAAACACAAAACATGCTCGGCTGCACAGAATGATCACTTCTAAAGGAGAAATCAATGAGCTTCGTCTTGTTTGTCACTTCTTCTCTTGCCGCCTCGCCCTCACGGTTGCATCCTTTCTCCCCTCTCCTCTTTCTCCACTAACGGAGGGATGATTTGGAAAGTATTATGAAGCTTGAAATCGGCCCACTGAGCTTCCCATGACTGCGTGGCTAGCCTGTTGATGGATATCCCTGTTCTGATTGCCTGAGCTCAGTGCTATATAAGGAATCTCTTAGCTGTGCCCCTTAAGAGTGTGAGAGACTGATGTGAGATCATGCTCTCTGGCTACTGTAGGGGATCAGCAACTGAATAATGAAAATCTCCAACAGACAAGCATGCGGACGTGCATAGCCACAGAAGAGACGCAGACGGTGCCAGCAAGAGACACACACATATATGCACACATAAATAACTGCTCCATGACTGATCAGCTTTTCTCTTTCAATTGCCAGGTCTGGAGGTGGCGATGGTAGATGTGCTGTGCTGGAGGGTAGAGTGGAATAGGAAAGAGTGAAAACGCACCTCCACAGTCAGCTTCACCACCGCGCAGAGACGCCCCTCCGCTGGTTTCCTCTTCATCTTCTTTCTAATGGGCTGTTGAGTTGCACGTGTCAGAGAACATCTGTCATACATGGCGTCTTCTTTAGAGAGCCATAGTTTGTTTAAAGAAATCCAGAGATAAACCACTTTCAATATGTGCTTTCTCAAGGCAGCGGGTTCTTGGAATTCATTCGTGGAGCAAATCATATCTAAACTACTGCTGCAGAGTCAGTGGCTAAAATGTCAGGAAGTAGGAGATAACTGGATCTTTATAGTAAATCTATTTCAGACTGATGAGCTTGAAACTGATTTCATCGCAGAAAAAATGTAACTGTAGATGCACAGAGCTGAGCGTTTAGAGAAACTTGATTGATTTAGTTGATTGAGATATTAAAGACATGGACGTCGCGCGGGGATTTTGTCTTAATTAAAGACTCTTTACGCTTCCATTCAAGTTTAAATAAGAGAATGTCAGATGGTAGTGGACATGTTAATTAGCAGAATTCACTGAGCGAGCTCGTCTTGGACACCTCACAGTGGCTCAGCAGAGTGTCTGTATGAACACTGAACATGATGTCTTTTAAGAAGTTAGCTCATTTCCATTATATCTCAGGGGGGACGTTCAACTGAGAAAGCAAGCGAAGCACAGCATATCATAACAAAGAGCACTGGCGGGAAAGCAAACACACTCCTACCAACACCCACGCTCACACAAAACACCCAGTGCCACACCAAATTGATCAATTGCAGAAAGCGAGCGCGGCGTCTTGTTAGATTTCTGCCCTTGTGGACCTCTTCAAACTATGTTTTGTTTGTTTTTTTTTCTTCCTCAACACTTAACAGCTCCTCTTGCAGCGAGGTGGTGAGCGACAACAGTCGGTCCTTTCTCTTGGCTGTTGTGGTGCCTCAGTCAGTATTTATCTTTGTCTTCAGAAATCAGACAAAGAACCACAGTCAAAGCGCTGCAAGTCATTCAGTGAACACTAGCTGTTCACGAATCAATCTGAGGTGTGCATTGACTTCAGATGTTCAGGAGCATGTCGAGATTGTTTATACATTTATTTGAAGGAGTTTTTTTTCTTCCTTTTTAAGATCAAAACAATCTTCTTTGTGTGTGCAATTATAAGTGTAATCTCGGCGTCTCTGGTTTGTTTAAGATGGAGATTTTTGGCAACCTCTCACTTTGAGAACAGACAGACACGGAGCTGCTGAGACACTGAGACACTGTCAACATTAAACACATCAGAATAATTCTTCTCCAGTTCACTATACATTATTCACCATTTTATTTCCGGCCATCTTCCTTTCATCAGTTCATCAGAGATCACACACTGCATGTATAATAGATAAAGCAAGATGAAGCCTAGATAATCAGTAATATATTGATCAATCTTTTCATAGTAATTTTACTATACCTCAATCCCAGTTTACCAGTTTTCAATGCTCATCCAGGGCAAGTTCGCACTTTCTATCCACGCCACCAGCTCCTTCTCATTTTCCGGGCTCTTACCTCATCTTAAAGGGGAAACCAAGCCTTCCTGAAAAGGATCTTCAATCAGCCACTTTTAGCCATCTGATTCTTTTGGTTTCCATGTAAAGCATGAGGCCATGGAACATACTGAGAGCTTCGCCTCCACCATTATTTTTTAATCCAGTGACATGTACCAATACAGAGGAGGGCAGAGATCCTACCTTTACTCCAGTACAGATCGATTACCTCGTGAATAGTGCTGCAGCTTCACTCGGTACAATACTTGACTTTGTTGCCTTTCTAAAAAAGAAAGTAGCTGATCAGAGGAGGTTAGCTCCGTGGTATAATTCACAAATTCATAGAGTAAAGCAGTTTGAGCTTCACAAATTCCTCTGAGTTTTGGATAGCCTGGAAGGACAATCAAGCCCTCCATGAAGCTAGAACCATGTATTATTCCTTATTAATAGAGGCAAATAAGAACAACCCCAGGTTTCTTTTCAGCACTGGAGTCAGACTGACAAAGGGTCAGCTGTGCTATACTTATGATTCCCTTATCTCTCAGCAGAAATGACATTATGCATTTCTTCCCAAATAAAATCAGAACTGTTAGATAAGAAATTGTCAGACCCCTTCTGCAACTGGCATTGACAGCTGCATGTACCCAACAGCTCTAGATGTGTTCCTTACACCTCAGTCTTACTAAGACTCATCATCATGCAGATTTCATCTCAATAATCAATTTATCTCAACCATTTGCATGTCTCACAGACCCAATCTCTGCTCGTCCATAGAGCTGATGAATATATCCTTAATAACAGGCTCAATCTGTGGATGGAAAAAGTTCTGTGGATGCAGAATGAAACGTCTAGAAAGTCCAGTTGCCATGACTCAACTCTCAGACATCTGCTGGAGATGTAACTCATCCCAGCCTGAGAGGAAGGGTCTATTGTTGCTGTTAACGGCTTGGAAAGATTTGCGCTGTATGTTTTATTGGTTTTCATTGTACACACTCTCCCCCACCGAGGAGCTGCTGGTTGTTCCTTCTCAACTGCATGAAACATTACTGAAATAGGATTCAGAAGGTTTCTACACGCAACAGTAATAAGCAACTTAACTACATGCAGCTGTCATCAGACCACCAATTAAACAGAACAAGGTGTGTATGTCTGCATGTGCAAGATTCTGCCAGCGATTCACCTGTTTGTTTAATCTGCCCCGGCAGACTGTGGTTGTGATTCAACCACCGGGAGATGATCGCTGTCTGGAGAGGGAGTGTGTGTGTGTGTGTGTGTGTGTGTGTGTGTGTTTGTGCCAGCCAGGTTCAGACAGGTGCCTTCTCTCACATGCGCACACACACACACAAGCAAGATTGGAAACAGCTGGGGTCTATCACATCTAGAGAATAAACTCAGATGTGCTGAAGTTCTGAACTCAGTACTGGTTAAAGATGGTACAACCCTCTGGCCTCTCTCTCTCTCTCCCTCTCTCTCTCTCTCACACACACACACACACACACGCACACACTCACACCATTAACATCTCAAACAGAATAGCAGGTGGAAGCTCTCACACAGGAAAACCTAAGGGTTAAAACTCAGCGAGGTGTTAGAAAAGGTAGACCCCTTAGACTGGTTCCCTGGCTGCTTAGCAACATCCAAACACACACACTGCTTTCTTCAAACTACTAAATAATGAATTATGCCTCTGTGAGATATTTTACACACAAATTCTAGCTGCAGAAATACTGATATTTGCACATTTCATGCCAGTTATAATCAACACGCTAATGAGAGTCTGGGTACCATTTCGGTATTGTCTCTCAGGAACCTTTGACTGAGGATAATTAAGCTGTTTTAAAGTAAAGTGAAAACCCATTTATGCTATTGATTATGCTCAACTGTGACGCTTAAAGTGAACATTCAGATCTTACCAAAGTATTTTCTCAAAATGACGACCAAACATTTGTCACAGCTCTCCAGTTAAGCCATAGTTTAAACAAAAATAATTCAAAGCACAGAATCAAATATTCCCCCCGGGCAAACTTATAAATGAAAAATGCACCAGCTTCCCCACACACAAATACGGCTTTTCCTTGACCATACACATGTGTTTTTTTCCTGTCACAGTCGTTGTGAATAAATACGGTTATCATCTGTCAGCAAGAGGTACGTTCCCTGCAGCTAAGGTAGACATGGGGACAAAATAAAACATTATTCTCCCACAAAAAGCCTGGGGTAGGCCAAAAACACGAGACACCTGTGGTAACACACAATTTTTCAATCTGTTTTATTAACAGCAAAGCACTGGCACTCGTGTCTATACCTCTGTTGTCCTGCACATAATCCTGTCTCATACAATAGCGTCTCACCACACAATGATTGGACAGAACAGGCAGAAAAGATGAATGTTATTGCCTTTATAATGTATTTGAAACTTTTAAAAGAGGTTTTGGATGTTTGCCATTCATTGCTCCTTGTTTCTAGTTCCCAACTGAAAGTGGAATAAATATTGACAGTTATCAACCCAGCTGAGCTTCAATATATAATCCACACTTTTACAACAAAATCCCACAGTACAACCTGGAGGTGTGGAAAGCGCTGGGATTTAACCTTTAATTTGGGCTTGTGGGAGTCACAAAATGTTAATTAATGCTTTGATGTTTGATTCTTCTCATTTTGATCACATTTTGCAAAGCTCCCAGCTTTACAGGAGTATAAAACCTCTTTAAATCTGTTGGTGGTCAGAACAAACCTGCTACAGGTCTCGTTCCTTCATTGACCAATGCTGTTCAGGGAAATCAGAAGACAACTAAATTTAAATGGAAGGATGCAAAGACACGGCACTGCCCCCCCCTGTATTCACTCTGAGTGAGAGTCACAGCTATCTGCAGGGAAACCCCCCTTTTCACTGTGAATGGCTGCGGCATCAAGTTTAGTCTAATATCGCAGCGTTCAGGAGTTCAACCTCAGTGGTGTGTGTTTGAAATGATTCAAGGCCGTCCCCAGTGGGATAATATCCTGCTCTAATCAGGCTGATGTGTCACAAAATGGATCACTTTGCACCTTGTCTTCAAATGCAGTGTGACAATTAACGAAAGAGGTCTGCAACACTAGACTATATCATCTTCCAATTAATTAATCCAACAGATCCTGGCTAGGCCTATTAAGCCTCATTCTAATTAATCTGATGCCACCAGGATAGTCTGTCAGTTACCACACATTTGAAGGATAATTAACCAAATGGGTGCCAGTAATATAGCTACAGAGAGTTCTTATATATAGTATCACCCTTTAAATAAGGATATGAGGCATGTACCTGCAAGTTCTGAAGTGACAGATTCACCAGAATGGTAATGAATCCTGACTGTGAGTGGTAACTGGGCGCAAACTTTCTGCATTGGAAATCTGGTAACTGAGTTTCAGGATGTGCTTCAAATGTAGCGCGAGGAAAGTGTACATTTGGAGCCACAGGGAAGATATCCAATTTAGTTTTTTCCTTATTGTGTAAGATTTTGTCATTACTCTCAAGGCTTCAACCTGTTAACAGTTGGCTTAGGGGCCAAAGGGAAGAACCACACAGACTCACAGGAAAAGTCCTGAATCCTAAGACTGCCGTCATTATGCACAGTATGAGAGAGAAAGATCTTTCGAGCAAGTTTGTAAAGGTGTCACTGAGAAAACACGGAAGTAAAAGAGTAAAATGAGGACAGCATGAGAGAGAGAGAGAGAGAAGGGAGAGAGGAAAGTGGCAGAGCGAGACAGACACAAGGTTCAATACACTGGGCCAACTTGCCAGAACACTGAAACCCAACCTTGACATCATTAGAAATAGATTAAAAACTGCACTCTTGTTTGCGAGCAGTGGTCTCCCACCTGTTGCATTGTAATATGTGCACAAGGCTTCGTGTTTTGTTCACAGAAAGTACCGCAAGTGCAGATTGTCATCTGTCAGGTTCGTCTCGTCTCTTTACAGCTTCCTGACCAAAGTGTTCTGTTACACATTGCCCATAGACCCTTTTGTTTCCACTTTTACACGCATTTGTCTGCAAACATGATTTTGACATTCATCTTGGGTCTGAGCTGCTGACTGTTAAGAATTGGAATAATAGATGTTTGGCCTCTCCGTGTCTCACAACAGTGTGGTTTCTGGCTGCTGTGTTAGTTTTCCTTCAATACAGAATTTAATAATGAATCAGACTGACCTGTTCTTAAAACCTAAAATGCTCAGAGGATTTAGTTTTTGAGCTAATTTGCAAAGGGTACTGCTTTGCAGGTAGATTTCCTAGTTTGTTTCCTTCTAATTGGCTCCCCTTTAAACAACCTCACCCACTAATGACTGTCTTGCAGGCACATCTAGAGTGAAATGTAGCTGACACCAGGACTGGATTCAAGAGCGCTGCTCAGGGCACCCAAAAACAAATGGCTGAACAGTCACTATTAGGTACATTAATTGTAAACATCTCTCCAGGCACAATTAGTGTTTCGCAGATCCTGCTAATGCTGGATAATAGGAAGGCCAACAAGTTTTTCTTTCATTATGAATTCATGGGCAGATTTTCCAGATGAATGCCATTATTAAAGTAAACAGAAACTTTCAGATACTTGAAATTGAACTTGGTTCCTTTTTTCACATTTCATCAGAAATATAAACTGGCTGGCGGGGAGGTAAACATACTGTCCACACAGCGACAACAAAAACACAGTAGAGTATGTGTTCATCTTTTTTTATTTTTAATAGGAGTCAACTCCCAACTGCACAAAGAGGCCAGCAGAGAAAAGGAGAGAAGAGACGAAGGGAACATCAGAACGGTAGCTCGTTTCCATTTGGCTCATACAATAAATCTACGGAGCTACTGATTTTCCAATTTTTAAACCAAATTGGATTATACAACCAGTTGATTCTGTCGTTTAGCACATATTTCAGATCGTTGCGTGAACAGAACAGAATAAGATTTTAATTTTAAACTCTACCCAACTATCAGTGGAACACATGGGACCTAAGAGTCTTTCCAGGACTAACTACACTAACCCTAACATCATGTAACGGAACATGGAATAATGGAAATATGGAAAACCAGTTTAGAGTTTGTGTGGATCTGCTGCAGTACAGATGCAGCATCCAAACAAGCCTGCAATCAATAAACAGGACTGTGTTTGAAGGTTGCATACTTGACTAAGACCGAACTCAGAGCTGGAAGACTTACAGAACCTCTGCTCTGGCAGCTGTCTAGATTTTTCGCCCCGGGTTAACAAGATCATTCATTGTTTTTCAAAGCTTCTGTCCGCTGGTATGTTTTTCCATATATTGTATATAATGATTTAGGTATTTATTACATGGTACATATTTCATTAGGGTCAGTATAGTGTAACGTTGAAATGTATAATGTGGGTAGTCAACAATTCACTCATTGAAATTCAGAGTCTGTGATGGAGGTTGTGCTTATTCTCCCATAACATGATTAATCTATAATGTTACCTCAGGCTGTGTATTTGGAAGAGAGATTCTTGCTTATTCACCTCCAGTGCTGCAGACACGTATTGCTATTCCCTGCACATTTCTGTTTAACATGAATGGATTTTCAACTTAACCCTTCTCCAAATTGGTGCAGAGGCCTCACATCCAGGACCACAACGGTTAGGACAGGGCCAACTGCAGGTTGCCGTGTCCTCTCTTGCTATTCTGCTATGAGTGTCGCCAACAACTATTCTGATGCACTCACGTGTCTATGAAGCTCTCGGTGCGCTCCTCACTGATCACACTGAGCAACATGAACACACTGTGTGAGTGCCAGACAACTACGGCTTTAACTGCTCTAATCGTGTTGACTGTGTTTGACTGTATGCTTCTGGCTCTGTCCCGCTCTTTCTGTGGACCATGGATATGTTACGCTAAAGGCTAATGAAGTGTTTAGACTCACACTTGTTCTGCAGTACGTCACTAATAATTAAATCATAGGACTATGCACAATAATAAGGGCAAACACTAGGACTGTAGTAATTAACGTTTACTATTGTGTATGTGTGTGTGTGTGTGTGTGTGTGTGTGTTATTATTATATCGTACATATATGGAGTTCTCCTCTTGGAGTCAAAAAGAGGTGCAGTGAAACTACAATAGCTCTTAAATGACTACTAGTCAATGAAGACAGAGGCTCTTTCTAAATGATAAAGACATCCAGTGTGTTACTCTGTAAAGAGCAATCATTTCACATGCAGCTGCGTGCACAGCCCTAAGCCTGGCGTAGGAAAATAACTTAGATTAAATTGAGAGATGGGAGTCTTCAGACGGAACTGAGGATCCACAATGCAAAGATGTTATTGTATAGAACCAATTAATCATGCCAAGCCCTGCGCCGTGGGCTTTTTGTTAGAAGAGCATTTTATTTAGGATGAAGGAAACGTGAGTTTATCAAAGAAGAAGAGACCATTAGAAACATGTCACTGTGGGGCAGTTTTCCTTATCTATTTGTGACCATCAGCAGGTTCTTTTTTGTGGCTTTGATACTCCTGGATGTGACAGCTTCTCTTCACTAAATTCACTTTCTGGCCTTGTTCCAGAAAGAAGGAGAAAAACTCATTCATTTTCACCTCACTGCCCATAGCCATAAACATTAATGACTCAGGTTTGTGTGACAATGAATTTCCACCTTCATTGCTGAGAGCAGGCGTGACCTACCCGCCAATGTGTCGGTGACAGTCTGCAGCACTTTTGAGACTAACTTATGTTGACGCCGCTGAAGGAGCATGCGATGCACTCCACCACTGGAGCTGAAGGAACAAAACACTGACAGATGCCAGTGATTGTTATAATTTGGAAATGATCAGCAGGGGATATTTTTGGACCAGAAACAGAGCAGGTATAAATCAGCTGCATGATGAATCCACAAATGGGTGATTATCCATTGGATGGCCTATTTTCCATGAAAAGGTATTCCCCCTATCATGTTAAATCTGCTTAGAAATGCATTGAAATCACGGATTCCTGCCACAGAACACACAGTGCTCTTCATGCCAATAGTTCATAAATACCTCTCTATATGTAGAGAAAGTGAAAGATTATTTCCAACAAGCCTGCCTGATATCTCTCGTGGTTTGAGACATAGCATTAGGCAGAAAAAGTCATTTCTCATATGTACATGTTCTCACTTTATGCAGGCAATCATCAGACAATATGTATTTCACGCACACTGAATCATGAAACGCTAACCTACTTTTTGGTGTCACATGGAGTATTCTTTGTTGTGTCATAGCTGTGAATCACGTTGATTTAGCACACACTTTTTGTTTTTCTTCTTCAACATCTTAGGTTTGACTACACTGGCGACACAGATTTTTTTTTTCTTTATGCAGTAGTTGCACAAGATGTAATCAAGTAGTTTCTCCAACAGGAGAAAATAAATGTCACATTTGCTTTAAATATAGTCATGATAAAAACAACTGATTTGAACGAAACAAGCAGTTTTAATATCACTTTAGCCACTAGTTAATATCAATCATTTGGAATCTCTGCAACATATTAACCCGGAGATCAATAATATGAAGAAACCCATTCCTCTGACGGGATGTGGTGGCATTTTGATTGGCTTAAAAGGAAATGGTTAATGTGTCAAATATGATCCCGCTTGAATGAATCTGCACTAATCTACTGCAGCTGAAACTGACAACAAAGTCACAAATCACTCCTAGACTTGCCCTCTAGTGGCACTGATATGTGGGTTAACAACTGCCAGTTTTTCAGACATAAATATTTTTATGCAAGTGACAGAGAAATTTATGGAGCAATTTGGCTTCACTGTCACTCGTGAAACATGACATGAATCTTATCAAGTTATGGGTCATTATCAGACCTGCAGTGTCTACGTTTGGCCAGTAGGGGTAGTGTGTGATTTTAGAACAACTTTCAAGGTGCGTGGATGTTTAGGCAGCAGTGAAGACCAGATGGTTACAGTGACACAGAACACAGATATAAAAATGATGTAGATTTATTTAGTCTTGTCCACGTGTGTGTAGGATGTGTAAAGCATCTATGGACAGCTGTAAAAAGGTAGAAGAAGACAGTAGTCAAGGAGCCATTCAGTGGACAGTGATAAAGCCTTTTGCTCTACAGGTGCCTTTTCCTTGGGCAGTTCACTGGAGGAGCTGTCCACAGCCGCGGGTGCTGAAAGTTTCTGCTCTGCGCCTCTGACAGACTTAACCAAACAATTAAGAGACATTTCCGTTTTTACTGAAGTCACGAGAAATATCCTTTAATTGTAAGATTATGCCTATCTTAAAAATCCGTCTCTCGTGCGAGTTGATATTTTTTACAGCTGTGCGCACGTTGGATGTCGCACAAGCACCGTGAGGCGTCCAACTGGTCCCCAATGAGAGTCCCCGGCCCCTTGTAGTCGGATTCTCAAAATACGCGTCCTTAAAATGTTCGCGCTCCTGCGACGGAAAGAAGGATGGTGTCGATTTCGTTGGAGCAACAATCGGTTAATCGAACAAAACGTGCGGCTGTAGCAAAAACGTTGTTGTGTTTCGTGTCTCGCTCCTCCGTCCAGCTGCCTTCTGGTTCAGTCAGGCGTGGTGGCTTCTGTCACGTCTGTCCCTCATCCATCAGCCCTCGGTGTGTAAATCCTTTTCTCTGCCACATCAGCTTCGCTCGGTCGCCGCCGAGGCACCTTAAGACGCGCCTCGCCTGCTCCGCAGCCTCACTTCTTCTCCCGCAAACGCCAACTTCTGCAAAAGTAAACTAAACTGTTCACGCCGCCGTTTTCACCGCTCGCTGGGTTTAGAGTGTGAGCTTCACGTGTCGCGTGTCACGGAAACCTCCGGTCACGCGTGAAGTTATCCGCTCTGCACGCGTCTTTCTCCGGCTACTCCAAATCATTTCTACCCGGTTTGACGGGACAGCAGCCGAGTCGTGAAGGCTCTGTAGTCACGTGATCGAGCCAGGACTAAAGAGAGTGCATCTTTTTTTTCCTGAGTGTGTGTGTGAGCGTCTCTCCGTGTGTAGTTAGAGGGGTGTCCCTCCTCCGCAGTTTGTGCTGCTTGCCACGCTTCAGACGCCGGAGCGCAGGGAGAGAGGCGAGTGAGAGTGAGAGAGGCAACCGGTCTCTCTCACCGGGCTACTTGTCTTTTCAGCTTTACCTCGGGTCCCCCGTCGTACTCTGTCTTTTTGAGCCCATCTTTCCGCGGTCGCTCAGCTTCTGTTGGTTTAAAAAGAAAAGCAGAGGCAGGGAGACAACTGTGGTCTGTAGGTTTTCATGCGGGTCTGGTCTGCCAGGAGGAGGACCTCGGTTCTGTTTGCAGAGGGGGGTTTTCATAACCTTCTTTCTTTTTCTTTTTTTCCCCGCTTGCTCCATTTGGACAGTACAGGACAGCAGAGCGGAGCTTGGATGAGCCGCCTCGCTGAAATCCCGAGATGGAGTTGCTGGTGATCTGCCTTTCCCTGTGGATACTGCAATGCAATTCTGCCAAAGCGGACTCCATCATACATATCGGTAAGCATGCAGTTTGGCTTGGATGTGTGTAAAGGCAAGGCGTGCGGGAATAAAGCTCAGCCAGCGCATACTGCGTGGATCACTGGATTTTGGTGGGAGGGCGGGATAAATAGTCTGTTCAGCTCGCATTCTGCGTTTAAGCAACACTTTGACTCTCGAGCGAGTTGGAAAGTTGGTGTTTTGTAAAGGGCCATGCCTTTGCGTTATTGAACAGTACTGTTTGCTCTTCTTTCATTTCTTTGACTCCCCGGCGCAGACCACTGCCTTCATGTCGTCTCCAGACCTAAACATCACCACATTACATTCCTGTATTCCAATCACGGATTACAGTCACCACAAAGGCCTGTTTCTGCGAAGCTCGGACTAAATAAATGTGGCTGAGGCTTTTATAGACCAAGCTGCCTCTTGTCTGTATCCGACAAGCCTCAACTTTCACCGGAACGTGACCGCAATGTCGATAACGCAACGGAGGCAACGTTAGTGGGGTTTGGTTTTAGAGATGCGGAACGCATAGAGCCCCTTTGTACTCAAACTTCAAACCAGCGCTGCCTTCATGAGCGGGGAGGGAGGTGCTTTAAACTCACCATGACATTCGAGTGATTCTCATTCTGATCTGGCGCTTGCCCTCAAACGCCGCATAACATTTCGCCTCATAGTTTGGTAAAGCGCAGGTGCGTTCAGGATCGTTCCGCTCTGCGCATACTCCCGTTGGATGCACGCATTGGTCTGCGTTCCGCTTTTCCCCTCGCACCGTCGCGTTGCCACTCATAGTGACTGGCCCTGTAATCTCAGATAAAAACGTCAATGTCACTGTGAGCACATTTCTTCTTGGTGCTGCTCCACCACCACCACCACCACCACCACCGCCGCTGCTGCTGCTCACACTTTACTGCAACAGTCTGGAAAGCAGCAGGTGCTCCGTCACTGGCTGAACACAGCGGTGGGACTTCTTCCAGATTATAATGGCTGACGCCTCAAATAACGTTAGAGTGGCTCAATTCTACTTTTCGCTTCCTGAAACCCCTTTTGCGTGACAGATGTATGGCTCCTATAATAGGAGCCGATGCCATTTTGATAAACAGCGGATGGAAGAGGGAGGGGGAGAGACCGAGAGGGAGACAGCTTCGGTGTCCCTCCCACACAGGGCCCATAATGCCTATTGGGTAGGGTGTCATTGATCTAATAGACGTGGCGATCGTTTGTCTAAGTTTGGCTTCTTCGTGCGTCAGGGTTTAGGCGATGAGACCGCGTCGCTCTCCGTGGTGCTGAAATCTGGTTGGCGCTTGCTGCTGCGCAATCCTTCAACAAGGGCTGTGAGAGGGTTCGGACAGTCACATAAACACTAGTATGCCAGAACATGGTCCAGCAATAAAGGTGCAGCTCACTCACTGTCTCCTCCACCGTGCCACCACACTCCACCCCCTCGAGTTTCTTTCTCTCCAAACAAGCTGATGATTATTTTTTCAACAGGTGCCATATTCGAGGAAAACGCTGTGAGAGATGACGAGATTTTCCAACTTGCCATTTCAGACCTGAGTCTGAATGACGACATTCTGCAGAGCGAGAAAATCACCCACTCTGTGAAACTTATTGAGCCTAACAACCCCTTCCAGGCTGTGCAGGAAGGTAAGCGTGAGCCCACCTTGGATCATTTTAGCAACGACTGGCCCGAGTTATTTTATCTGATTACTTCGGGCCAGAGGGCACGTCAAGACAACTGCGTTCTTGGCAAAGTGTTTGGTTACAATCAGGCAACAAGTCTACAACCTCTGACTGGTGTGTAGTTTGGGCCCAGAGCTGGTTTTCCTCAGTGAGGCAACTGGAGACAGTGATGATTGTCTGGCTGTGTGTGTGTGTAACAGTTGCCTTCTGAAAGTCGCCTTGTGTGAACCAAATGAAGGTGTCTTCTGTGGTTGAAAAGCTAGGTGGAAGCATTGAGTTAGAGCACAGCAAATAAAGAATATATAGTGAAATGAAAATACTTTGAAGATCAAATGCAGTCATTTCACCAACAGTCTACTTCATTCAGTCAAAGTATGTCTGTTGTTTTGTGTCTCCTTGAAGGATGGGCCAGATACTCATGTTCATACAGACCTATTAGCCTTTTTCAGTCGTTTCCTTGAAGTGTTGTCTCTGACTCATTTGGATTCCGCATAAGTGTACAGAATGTACACACCTCCATAAAGCAGACAGGAAATTAGCAATTAAATTATTTTAGTCAAGGTTATCTGTCTCATTCGTTGAAAGCTGGTCCCATAGACAACTGAATGCAAAAGTGATTAAAATTCCTCTGCTAAAATGAATCATTAAGACTTTAATGGGTTCCTGGGGACCTTCAAAGGCTGTTTGTGTCGTCTGCACTGAGTTACCAGTCTGTACTTTTGTCCCCAGTTGCACAAAAGGAACATGACTCATTGCTATTGATAGTGTCTCTGACAGGCACAGAAAGATGATAATATGGCCGGCTTTATTGCTATAATTATCCCCTGTCATTTAGCCGTGGTCCTGAGCAGTGTCACAGATATCTAGTATTCTACTTCTCACTGCTTTTGTGTGTTTGTAAACAGAAATCCTGATGTGGCTCACATGGAACAGACTTTGGGCATTTTGGTTCGGTAAATAAACCCCCAGCTTATTGCTGCAGAGCTTGCTGGTTTGGTTAATTTATTGGTTGCTTTTGCACATTGTGCAGCAAATCATTTGCTATTTGTGCAGTACTGACTCATTATTTCAATGGCGTCATCTACAAAACACCTTTAATAATACAGTAACACGCCTGAACATACATAAGGCATGTTACTCCTTAATGGGAATGATTCAGAGCGTATGTCCCTTTGTTAACCTTTGTTGCGCCATTTAACTTAATTAATTATTATTAACTTAATTATTGTTGGGCCTCTTGCAGTCAAACATTTAGAGAAGTCTGTGATTAAGGTAAATTTAGTTACTAGAAAGAGTGGGGACTAAACAGGATCAGTGGGTGGCCCCAGATTCTTTCACTAGATGCAAGACACATTAGAGAGTGTTGAGTGACAACTTGAATAAGTTGACCTTTTGCTTTGCTCTTTTGTTCACCGCCATCCCACTGTGAGTGCCAGTCAGGACCTTGCCATCATATTGCAAGGAGGGTGAGGAGGCGTGGGTGGACATAAGCAGTGAGAGGAGGAGAGTGAGGGGGGGTAATGAGGATGATAGAAATGGAGAGTATAGTGATGGTAAATTTAAAAAAAGTGAGCTTAGGGTGAGAGGAGCAATGAGGATAAGAATAACCACGAGTACCAGCAACTGTGGGGGAACTATGGACAAAAAGGAAGCAAATTATGATCAAGACCAGTTTAAACACGAGTGGACCTTTAGTCTGGGGGAGCGTTAAGATTGGTTTGAGGTGATGAGGAATATGTGCCGGCGCAGTGAGAGCAGTTGCAGCATCATGTTTGTCCTTATTTGGCTACTTTGTCCTTGCGCTGGTACAACACATATTAACAAGGATGTCACATAGAGACCGTGCGCATAGAAACACTCAACCATTCAGTCCTCCCACGTGCTTATCGCTTAAAGATGACAGCTCAAGGCTGGCTGGGTATACCACCTGACCACACAACTGGCAGATGTCGTCCTATTTATAGGCTGGAGAAACTGGGAAGAATGAATAAAGTGAGTGAAAACTCAGAAGAATGTCAGTCTCTGACATACGGATGCCTGTCAACTAAGGATAAAAAACCAACACAAAGAAGAACAACAGTGTTACCGCTCATCTATTCTACATTATACTTCAAGTTCTTGTACTTTTCTTATGCATCATCCACTTTGGATGGACAACATTGGGATGACGCCAACTATATGAGCAATTTAATAGCACGTTCAGCAGCGACCATCTGCATCTCCCAAAGATGTGAGCGTCACTGAAGTCTGGGTATAAATACTGGAGGTAATGTTCAGACCATGGTGTCAAAAGGTGCCATGTAACATCTAATACCGAATGTCTAATCAATACATTGAATGAGACAACCAAATCACGCTACAGCGAATTTCTGTTTAACTGCTCTCTCTCACATCTTCAGATCTGAGAGCTGAGATTTGCCTCCCACCTTGATTTAAAAGTAGAAGTTTGTCCTCTGGGGCAGCAGAGTACACGTAAGAAACAAAGCTTCCACAACATTTCTGTCCTGCGTTTCGTTTAGAGTGTCAGAAAAGCAGTGACCTTGTTGTGTCATTATGTAAATCAGAATCTGTATTTCAGGAAAACTTTAGCCTGTGTAGTGTTTTTATTTTTTGCAGCTACTCAGAGGACGCAGCACAGATTCTTCAGATAGACGTATTGCATCAGCGCTGAGGTATTCCATCTCTCATGTGATGGATTAGGACAAAATATGTGCAACAATTGGAGTTTAAATCATTAAGGTAACAAACCAAATGATGGCAACACTACATAAAAGAGAGACTTTAACAAACCAGTAGAAACCCACAAAGGTCAAACTGACGGTGCTGCAGAAACGCACGTCTTAATGTGAGTCTATAGCCATACATCATTTAGATTCTGACCTAATGACTGTGCCAGACGTAAAGTCAGGATAACCAAACCAATAATAAAATCTCTTCCAAGGGAGACACTAAACTCATTAGTATTAATCCTGTAGAGACCAGGAAAACCTGCAACAAATGTCAAACCATCAACTAAGGTGTGAGCTGGTGGATCTGACTGTGATTTTCTTATGAGGTGTCCACGTTATTTTGTCAAAGCTCTGCAGGTTCCCATCACATTTTTAAAGAATACGTTTAAAATAAAGCAGGTAGAAAGCAAAGCCATCTGCCCGCAGTTAGTGGAAGCAGATTTGTGCTTCTCTAATGTGCAGTAATTTGTTGGATGTTCTGTCCCACCGAGTCCTCTTCACACTTCATGCCACCCGTGCTAACTACCAACCTCTACTGAACAAGCCTTTTATTCCTTGCCCCTATGGTTCCTGCTCGCAATTCTTGATCCTCTTCTTTTTCCTTTTGCTCAATCTAAAATGACAAAAGTCAAAATAATGGTTCCTTTCCAAGTGTTGGCGTGGATAATGTAATATCTCCCATCTGATTCTCTGCGTATGACAACTCATTACTCGCCGTGCTCTAAATGTGATGGAATGCTGCCCTTTTACTATTATTGGCCCTGTGAATTTAATAATGCTGCATAAATCTTGGTAATGGATTTGTTTGTGTTGTTATGTCTTTTACCAGCTCTACACAGCAGGTGGATGATCAGGCCATTTTACCAGCGCCTGTTAATTATCCACCGGTCGTTTGGCTCTCTCATAAGGTCCTCAGTGGGCTGTACAAAGGACCTGAGGTAGCTTAATCAGCTAAGTGACACCGTGTCACCAATAGACTTTTCACCATTTAATCTTTTCACAATGTGAGGCCCACTACTCATCGCACATGTGGGGTTAACGTTTAGGTGTCTCACCGTGTAGCAGAATCTATATATGCTCCAGTTAATAAGATAATTGATCAGAAAGGCCCAGAAGCAATTATCTCAGCTGTTCCAAAAGAAATAAGAAACCAGTGATTCCTGGTAGTGGTATTTTCTGCAGTTTCCACAGCGTACCTGGAGATTAGTTTAAAAAAAAATGAAAGTGTCTGACATGTTGCACAGCGTAACTAATTTGTGAGTAAGAATCCAGTATCCTTGTTACTGTTTTACAATACATTTGGTATAACTCGTTGGTTCATATATTGGCATCCTATTCTTCCCTGAATCTGTTGTGCCACACTTCTTCAGCCACATTACTGATGCCTAGTTTGTCCCACATTTCTATTACAAAATGATGCAGTTGTTATAATTTCCACTTTTATATAATACATAGCATTGGTATAATGAATAAAGTTAATATAAATTCAAATGAGCACATTTAGTAGATGACAAGAAGTCATAAAGGGGCTCTTGTGATATAGCCATGGGTGTCAAACACAGAAGTTGGGAAGCACTTCAACAACTAATATATGTCTTGAAAGTAATCTGAAAATGTATCAGATCAAAAATAAATCAGCACATTTGTTCAGATTTTGGATAAGGACCATGAACACACACACACACACACACACACTTGAATTGGATTCCCTGCCTCCTGATGACCTGACAAGTTCTTCGAGACTTAACATATCAAGTGTCTTCGTTTCGTGCCTAGTTGAAGCTTTTGATTAACCAGGGAGAGGTGCCCACAGTGATGCTTGGCTCATGTGGGTTTTGCATAACAGGAGACAGTTTATTCATTTGTTGTGCAACAGTACAAAGAACAATGTGTGATTAACAGTGTATCAGAGGGCTCTGGTGTGTTAATGCTTTGTTGGATGTGTTGATGCAAGTGTCCTGTTTTGTGTGTTATGGATATTATTGCAGCGTGTTAAATGCTTGGTTCCCTGCTGATTTTTACTATACGCTGCTGCTAAATGAATTGTTCTCGCTACTCGCCAACCCGACCACTCGTTTTATCTTTCCAATGTTCCAAAATACAACTTCTTTTGTTACACGGGTCATTTGTGACTACAGGTGACATTACACCTGTTATGTAAGAGACTGTGCAGTCCTGTGAAAGGCACAAAGCTCCTTACTCTATACTTGTGCCAGTCAGTGTGGGCAACGCAGGAAGGCCCTGTGGGACCTGTTGTCCACGGTGCACTGGCAGACACACTGACAAATATGTATTCCTCCAGCTTTTCTTCAAAGTAGCCAGAGTCCACCATTCATGGCAACCGCTGAGTAGAGCCTGTGAGAAAGAGAGCAAAGAGTGAGCAAAATACTGAAGTGGAGACATGGAGAAGGGTCAGGGATGTTAAACGCTAGATCTGCTTTGTATCCCTACAGGTTTTGTCCTCAGTGCTGTGCAGGAACAGCTGGTCAGTACTCCTCCTGCTGCAAGATTCCTCTGTGTTGGTATCTGCACCAGATGCCTCTCTTGGCAGCACTGAGATTACTCTTGAAAGGAGTATGGAGACATTTCTAAGTATCCAAATATTTCAAAAAAGTGTGAAGTCTTTAAAATTGGTTTTAGCTTTAGAGTCAGAAGGTTTGGTCCACTGAAAAATATCCACTGAACTCCAAGAAAAATATCAATTCACTGAAATTCAAGTCTGATCTGTATTCAAAGGATCAGCGGCAGTGTGCTAAATGTCACCACGAGCGGGGATTTGAGTAATCTTATAATTTGATGAAATAAGACCTGCTTTGTTGTGAGGCATAGAGAGAAGTTTCTATTGAGTTCAGCAAATAAATAAATAGAGAGAGAGAGAGAGAATGAGAGAGAGAGCAATGCACTACGTTGACAGATGCGATCTTTTTCTGCAGATTCCTCAGGAAATAGGGAAATTATGTTTGTCTGCAGTGTAAACTGGATTTCTGTATTGTACTAATTAGAAAGAGTGGCAGTCACGTTGAGTCTTTGTGCTGTTTTGTATTCATCACACTCCCCATGCTGCTTCACGGGCAGACAGCTGAGGGCTGATTTCAAAGTATTCTCATAGCTTTTCACACTGGCATGTTTGATTGAGGATGTTCTGGGGGGGTGTCATTGTGTATAGGGCTGACTAATGGTTTCTGGGTGGTATGATGGTTGTCTGTCTCTGAAGGACAAATGCAGGAAAAACCCGTTTTAACTGCAGATATACTATAAATGGTCACCGTACACACAAATCCTGATTGATGTGTGGCTGTTCCTCCCATGATGTAATACATACACGGGAATCAGAAATTTGGGATCGCAGACATTACTTAGGTCATTTAGCACTGTCATGGCATCAAACTGGCAGGGAACCGAATTTATCCTGGGCTGGATGTGCAATCGTTGTTTGAAATACATTTAGCACCTGTATTGATTTCCCCACATGACAGAAGCAACTCATTTGTGATGAATGGCTAAAAGAGCGAGAAGGCGCATGGCTGTCAGAACACCAGCGCGCACGCCGCACATAACTCAGCGAGCGGCCTGTTATACATACGCGCAAACACGCAACATATGTTTTCCTTATTACAGGTCTCCCAGCCCCTTGTCTTATTCATGTTCCTGTCTTCTCTGGTGTGACAGATTTATAACGAGCCGTAGAGAACGTGACAGATGTTAGTGCTTCGCCACGACCCCAAACAACCTCGGCCCACTGCTGGGGATTGGCCATCAATACTGCTCTACCTGTTAGAGTCAGAGAGACTGAGTGATACTGAGATGAAAAGAAGGAGAGAGAGAGAGAGAGAGAGAGAGGTGGCCCAGAGGAGATGTTCTGTCCAATCATATTGATGCTGATGAGGCCCCCAGCCTCTGTCCATTGTGATGCAGTGCATTCCCACATTACTAGCATCATTTCTCTTTGTACACACTGTTACGCTTCGACGTTATTGAGCCGCCTAAAGTGTGCTGAGATGACAGGGATGGGGAGGGCGGTGGAGGTAGAGTGGGTGTATGAATGGTAGGAGAGGTTTTGTTTGTTTCTGCGCTGTGGTATGAATATGTGCCTTTATGTGCCTGGTTGAATGCTGTGATGTGTGTGAGTGTTGGGAAGCAGTTTTATAGATGCAGTTTTGTATTCATAGCTGTGCTGTGGTTTAGTGAGTGGTGGTGTTGGTTCTGATAATAGTCTGGGGATGGGAGGGTGTAGCTCCCCCTTTCACTCACTTCTGATACTGACTAGCTTAAAGGGAAGTGTGTATAATTTACTACCCACCACCTGCACCATCGGCGGAAAGAAGACTTCATTCCAGAGCGGAAGACAAGGAGCAGAAAATCAACCCCCCAGTAAATCCTATTAGAGGCTAAACAGGAGTCAGCCAAAGAAATGCTGCACAGCTCTCCCCAACTTCACACTCTTCTCAGATAGAGGGGAGGCTTGAGACAGAGGGGCTGAAGGGGGTGGGGAGGTGAACTAGTGAGAGTGGAGGGGCGAGGTGGAGTGAACTGGGGAGCGAGCGTGACGGCAAGAGAGAAAGCCGGATGATGGAGATGGTGGAGGGCATAAGGAAAGATAACGCAGGGAAAAGAGAGCACAGCCTGTGAAATCTCAGGCCGTATGGAAGACTAGAGGGGTGAAGTCATTTGAAACTACGGACCAGACTTACTGGCCTCATTGATGAAGAGATGCCAAAATGTATTTGGGAGCCATTGTTTGCTTTACTGCCCACAGACACGGATGGCGAGTGGTACCATCTGTCACAAGAATCCCTCCTCAGTCTTCCTCACCGACTCTGTGTTTCTGTCTCTCTTCCACTACCACACACAGGAAACATGGGTTTAATCCAAATATGGGGCTAAGCTGGTGTGTAAGCTCTCTTTGAGTGAAATCAAAACCGAGCTTAAACTTCACGAGTAAAACCTCAAAATAGTGAAGAATTTGTCTTCATATGCAAAGTTGAATCTCATCCAGTCTCATCCTGCACGATCACTGTTTTCAGTGTTTCATACTTCTGCCTTCTGACTGTAGTCGATCCAACACATCACAGCTGTTACTTTATTATATTACTGGATATTTAGCGCACTATTGCCAGGATAACAAACATATTGAAATAAGTCTCAGATAACTCATTGATTAGTTTTTGTTCCTACTTCTCTGAGATCCCGTGGCATGTGTAGGCCTAATTTCTGCTTTACAAACCCGTTAGTACATGAGTTGTCTGTACTGTACTTTAATCATCATTACAACGAGCTTCTGAAGTCCTGCGTTAAATAATTCACTGAATTCTTCGCTTTCTTTAATTAGTTTGGTGTTAAAATATCTAATTAAATGCCTCATAACACCCAACACACTCAAACATTTACTCTCTCATTTACTTAACTAACATCTTGAGAATTTTGTCTCAGTTTCTCTGTTTTTCCACCTAAATTATCGAGGTATTCCCGTCTTGTTCAGAATGTTCTTTTTAAACATAGTGATCTCAGCAGACCTTGTGAAATATTTGTATGAATTCGAATACGACTTTAAAATCTAGTCAAAATTAAATTAGGATAAATATTTCACAATAAATCCAACTCATGGCAACTGGACTTCTTTTTTGGTAGGTTTAAGCTGCTTGGAGTAGCAGTGAATTGTTTCAACAAGAGATAAATCCAGTCGTCAGGACTCAACTTTTGATTTTGAAGTAATCCTACTCGTACTTTTTGGTTCCGCTGCCCATCTGTAAATATGACCAACTCAACACATCCAAAATCATTGATAAGAAGCGTCATGCAATCACCTCAGGCCAAAACATTAGTGTTCACAGAAATGCTTCTAGAGCTTTTAAAAACCATAGCACATTTTACCATTTGTTGTTTTTTCAAATGTTGAACCTTGGCACAGGGCACAGACGAATACAGCCACAATGTCTTCTGACTGGGCCCTTGACTTTCTTTACTACACTTGTATGAAGCTTTAACAGGTAAAGAGGATCATTACTTAGAGGACGAGGTGATGAAAAGAGCAGCATTAATGTACTGTTTGCGTATTTCACACCCAAGGCAATGTGATGTGTGAGACATTCAGTCATTTCATTGGCCTCACACACATTTTCATAGCATTATCCAGCGTTTTCCACTGTCACTTCAATCACTGCATGTTTACTTTTCCTGCAAATCTCTCAATGAAAATCACATTAGGACTGTGCAAATAATTACAGTGTTCATGTCAGAGCATTCGTTGAGTGTGTAATTACTTGTGTTTCAATGTCTTTTACCTGTCATGCATCTTTGATACATCTTTGTGTGCCTTACTTTGAATGTCATCAAAATCTGCAACAGCACAGCTGTGACCCAGGTTCAACACCTTCACCAAACGCTTCCAGTGGATTCCAAGTGTAGATGGACTTGGAAGTTGGAAGTGGAGCCAACTTCAGTTTTAGGAGCTTATTTTCAGTTAAATAACTTTTTAAACAGTATGATTATTCTAACTTTTCTAACTATTTCATTTTCTCCATTCCCACTAGATTTAAAGCAGAAATGATGAAAATGATCATGGTTGTCTTAAGTGGCCCCACTAGGCTTGTAAATAAGTGATCCCATGCTGGTTTAAAATAACTCTGATTGCGGAGCAAAGAGCTTTCTTAAGTATGTCCACAAATGGGGGTCAGTCATCATCAGAAGCCGCCAACTTCTTGTGATTCCCAGGGCTGGTGTTTCAGAGAACCACATGCATTTAATGTATAGTCCCGGGATGTGAAGGCACATGACAACCATGACAAGCAGCGATAACCATATGCCTAGACACCCACATATTATATACACATTACATAACGCTTTTTCCCATTTGTTATATGAATTTCATTTACGGTGTCCTAATTCAATGAAAAACTATACCAGGCCCCACGCTTCAGGATCAGGATTATTGGATCATATCATTGCTTACAATAACAGCAGATATATCTGTTCCAAACATCTGAATATAGTAAGTAAGAAGACAAAAGAAGAAAGAACAATGACACTTCACGCTGGTAAAAGCAACACCAAATAATAACGTGGCTGCCTTTAGGTACAGCATGGTGCACTTAGTATCAGAGTATTTAAGACTTCATCCAGGTAGAAAGTTAAACACACACACACACACACACACACACACACACAAAGCAGAACAAACAGCCAATCTACTTTTGGGCAAGGATAAGATTGGCTCCAGTGATTTTCAGCCACTTAGAGCCTTCGTTTTCAGGGCCTCCAATGCTGTTACACCAGAAAACACTTTGTCCTGGGGAACAACTGAAAAAAAATATGTGATGAAATGCTTGGAGGCGTTACATTTTCACGAGGTCAAATGCAAAGAACAAGACAAAAACTTTCAGTATGTTGAGGCTTATCTTTCTTGCACAAAAACAATATCACAATCGCAGAACGAAGACTTACAAAAGAGATGAGTGGGAAGAGAAGAGAAGCAGATTGCCTCAAGGGGGAAAGGAGAGGAAGAGTGGTGGTGGAGGAGGAGGTGGCAGGATTTCAGATCATGTCTCTATCTTTCCCTTTTCTCTTGGACAGCAGGAGCATGTCTATCAATGCGATGTCATCATTTCTGGCAGCAGCAGCTTCCTCCTAGCAACGCGCTGGCAGGCCGCGCAAACCGGAAAGAGTGGCTAGAAAGACGAGGCACTTCCGCATTGAATAGTTGCCCCTCGCTCACTGGCTCACCACATGCCTCTACACAGGCGCGACAAAGCCCCTATTATCTGCACAGAAATGGAAACTCTGTCACGTTCGTTCCGACACAGTGTGTGTGTGTGTGTGTGTGTGTGTGTGTGTGTGTGTGTGTGTTTCTGTCAGACGCTTGTTGATGAGAGTTCACAGTGCATGAATCTCTGTGTGTACAGGATATAGGGGGTAAATGTTTGCTGTTCGTGCATCAGCATGTTAATGAATTGCAATTCAAGTGAAGCGTCAAGTCAAGTCAACACCACTACTCTGTGTTGTTATGCACTGCGCTTCCGTCTTGTTAGACTGCGTTTCTTATTCCAGATTTTAATTTGACTGACTAATCTAACGCCGGGATATCACAACAGCTCCTCACTCGAGAGAACAAAGTCTCCCTGTCCACCTGTTGATGAGCGAGAAACAGCCTGGGAGACATAGGAGTGGAAATGCGTTGCATTTGCTGGCGGGATAAAAATCAAAGCACATGCAGGAGCACGAGAGAAGCATTATCATTGAAAACATCTGTCACTGGAGCAGGAGTTTTTTCTTCTGAGAGATAACTCAGTAACCACATGATAAAATCACACTTGGGGGGAAATGTTTGGAGCATTTTTTTTTAAGCTGACAATGATTCAAGGGAGAATTCCTATTCTATACCGTGTTGTTATATAGAATGTGTATGAGCAGCGCCATCCTCCATTTTAATAGCCTCTCTCTTTTCATAAATGCTTGACATAATCTGGGTTTCTGTGTAGTGTGTGAAACACAGATGCTGTCAGGGATTAATAACAGAAATACTCAGCCTCATTCTGTGCGACAACAAAGAGAGTTCAAGAGAGAACGAGCAGTAATGACCACGCTCATTTCATTCCCTTCTGAGCCCAGAGGAGAGAAAACACATCAGTCTGAAAGTCAAAGTTGCTCCGTGGTTGTGGCTGCTGGGATTTCCTTTGCTTTTGTTGGTTCTCTCGGGATGAATGCTGATGGAACCGTTGCAGCGCTGTCTTTTCATTTCAACATTTCAAGGACTAACCACTGCTGTTTTGTTTTTCATTCATTTTGAATAATTCACGTAGAACATCTCTTGAGACCTGGATGCTGGATCTGTTTTAGTTTTCCAGTTAGTTAAGTGGAATTAAGTACTTCAAATCAATTTGTTTTAATAGCTGGCAGGCCATTCTGAACTTTATATGAACAATATCAACGTGATTTTACCAGCGCCGTAGTTGGCTTTAACGCTACCATCCAGTAGTTGCTTGCTAAGTTCAACACATCCATGTTTAATAGTTCTCAGGGCAGATTGTGATAGTTTTTGTTTGGCTCTGTTTGCTTTACCTTCAGATAGTATTGAGACAAGCTGCTATTGCCGTTTAAGAACATTTGGAAGGGATTTATCTTCTGTTTTTTTTTTTTAATCCCGCCTGGCATCATGTCTGATTGTTAAGGGGCTAATAGCAGCTTTTTGTCATGAGCCAGATCAGGATGGCGCCACTGTTTGTGTTCATTAATGTTTTTGCAAATATTAATACATGCGTCTGGCTGTGTGTGCTGGTGGGTGCGTGTATTCTTTGCAGAGGCCTGGTGCCATCCCCCTCACTGTGGAACGGGCTCACAGCTTTTAGGATTTTGCCTTAAACACTGTAAATCTCTGATTACGCGTTCCTCATGAAGCACAAGGTCTCAATAGGACAGGCTCTTGGAATGTGTCATCATAATCTCAGTAGTCCTGTAATTCCTTTCAATCCTCAATTTTCACTGCTGTCAATTCCCCTTTAGCTTCCACGAGCCCTTTAAACTAACCCATACCATTGCTGTTCTTACCCTTTCTAATGCAACACAGACTCTCGCAGCTTCCTTTATTGCCTCCTAATGTCACCTCTTTGCAGCATTTCTGACTATATGTGCAGCGGGAACAGCGTTTATCCCACCACTGTGTTGCTGGAGATGAAAAGGCTTTAAAACTTTGCTTAGCTGCTGCTCTCAGCAGAAATGGATTACACCTGGCATGTGTTTCGATGAGGATCAATGGAAAACAAAACTAGAGCATGCAGGCGCGTGTGAAGTTCCTTTGATGCTTTTTGACCCATAGCAAGTTGGGCAATACTGATTATTGATCAGAGCTGATTATTACTCACCCTCTGACCATTACACGAGGGTTGTGTGTCACATTTAAATTGGCCTCTGTGTGCAACTGGGGATAAATATAGCTCAATGAATAATGCAGAATGTGCTGTGTTTGCTTTAGATAGAGGCCACAGTTTCACATACACTTTACCCACTCTGCTTTATGTTATGGTGCCTTGTTTTTGTCTAGCACATACATTTCCATTAGGATAGGACAATGATTTATTCAGTAATGAATCACTTGTAAAGAAATCATAATGGTTATATGATTATCATATCCTATTATGGGATAAAGTGGCATATTTATTTTCTTAATTTACCACATTTATCTACCCGCAGTAGCATGTGGTGATTGTCAAATATAAACAAAATGTGGTGTTACATTTTTCCACCTGAGCAGTAGAGCACATGTCAGTTTGATTCTTGGACCTGGCCGCTCCGTTGGGTTCACCAGTTGGTGTGTTTTCTTTTATTTTTAGTCAATATTAGAAGTCGTTGTTATTGTAATGAATGCATCCAAGTCCTAATTTCAATGAACAGTTTGTGAAACAAGCGTGTTTGTCTTAAACAAATTGCTATTGATTGATATGATATGGAATGAATTGATCCATTGATTAACGCTACTGGACAGTAAGGCCAACAATGAACAATATTGTATCTGATAAATCCAGCAAAAAACTAGCAGTCTTGTTTACAGAATCTTCACTTTCCAGCCTGTGGTGCTAAAAGTTGTATCAGCAGCTGTTGCTCACTGAAAAAAAGCTCACTTCTTGAACCTCAAGGCTACCACCAGCTCTCTAATCATGTGTGCGTTTGCTCTTTACAGACAGAGAAGGTTAAGGTGTAGGGCTCTGTGCACACCGGGCCAGCAGAGCCTCTGCAGGAGTCAATACTTACAGGAGATCAAGTTCTGCTCATCTTTCTGCAGAGCGGTTTCATCCACACGACATTGTGGTGTCAGCGCTCAGCTCATTCCTGGAGACATTATTGCACAACGATCCAGTGATTAAGTCTGATCAGCAGTCTTTGAGCAACTGTGTTTCACCAGGCTGTCTGAATAGATGATTCCCGTTTTCACTTCCCAAGACGCATCCGATTCTGGAATGACCTCACCTCTCTCTCTAAAAGCAATAGTGATCAAAGGAAGTGATGTCTTCCTATCCATTCAGCAGAAATCACTGGAGCCCAGAGACCCGGCCACATAATTAACAAGAAGTCTTTGAAGCTTCTTTTTATTACAATCAGAACATTTCAGGAAGTGATTAAATCTTTTCATGAACTTCATTTTACAGCACATGCCAGGAAGTATAATACTAGTAGTGTCGTAGTAGTGGCGTTTTGGCTGTTTTCCAATCATAGACTGAGAGACGGTACACATCTAGATATTCCACTTCATAAATATGTTGTATGTAAAATGTGTTATTGTTGTATGTAAATGTTGTATATTTGAACTTTTTAGAAAATGCGTTCATAATTACTTGTATAGATTAAGCACCAACAGATTTTACTGTTTGAAATGTACATAATTGGTAAAGACCTTAAAATATCTCAGTAATTTGTACAGTGCATACTTTTAATCACAATAATTATGGTATTTGCAGTAGGATCATAGACCTTCAAGTCAATTAAGGCTTCGTAGGACTAATTATACCGCTTTTCAGTCCCACACACATTAGTATTTACCTCACATGGACCACTAGGTCATTATTAAATACTATAAATATTAATATTATCGACAGACTCAATATGTCTGAAAATGCCTTCATAGATTTGTGCAATTGTAATGTACTGTGTGTGCTTTGACACATTTACAAGTCTCTTTATGTAGAGGTAGATTTGTTTGTTTAGAGCTTAGCAGCCCAGTACATCCTGTTCATGGGGTCCACATAAAGGAATTTACAACGCTTCAGTGTAATGGATGCTCATAACATCTGAACAATATGAATGACAGTGATTAAGGCTAGAACCTGTGCAGTCTAGCAGATATATATATATATATATATATATATATATATATATATATATATAATATACATATGTTGTGTTATTCACACTTAAACCAGACTAACAGTTATTGGATGTAAACTGCATATGTGTTAATGCATCCTACCAGTACATAATGGCTCCTTAGGTTTGTTTAACTATGTTTTGTCATGTCCATATTTCCTCATGTACACTTGTTCTTGGCAAATAGGAGCGATTCCTCTACTCGCAGCGAAGCGCACTGAAGCAACTGTTGCATCTTCCAGCAACAAGTCATCACATTCAGTCAATTAAGGTACAGCCTCTTTAGTTTTTACCTCGCACGCTTCATTACCAACAGCAAGACGTACCCTGATGACTGTAACCTTTCCATCGCACGTGGCAATTGTGCCAGAAAAAAAGACGAGGATGATTTTTTTTTCTTTCATTAGGAGAAAAGTGGATTAGTTGCCTGGCAGCATGTTTTTTTCTTTTCACATGTGCAGCACAAAGTTAGCAAACACAATCTACTGAGACTTCAGCTTATTTGCCGTTCTTCGTCTACAACGCTGAATGCTGTTGACCCTGCCAAGAACACAGAAGGATGATATTTCTCTTCTTGTTGCTGATTTGCTAATATTTGCTTGCCATTTTCCTTTGCTTTGCTCATGTTTAGTCTCAAGAGGCAGTCTCATTATAGGCTAAGCATTAGAAGCCAGTTGTAGTGTTTTTCTCATTACTTTTTTATATCTTATTTATTTTCGGTTGCACAGTTTTTTTTATCTGTCGAATTCTGCACTCTGTTTCTGCATTTGTTTCATCACGTATTCTCTCACACTGGTGGATAAGGTCTGGAGTCAGTCTCCCTGATGGTTATAGGTAATGCTAAAGCGTGTCAGAGGTCTTACCTGACTGCCACCTCTGCTCATTTCACATCGATGAGAAATTGAGTTGATGTGAATTAATTTCACAGCTGACTTTGATTCACGAAACGCTGCCAGTTTTAACTGTGTCTGGTGCAGATAAAAGAACCCGTGTACAACCTAAAACCGTCTTTGATTAGAGGGGAAAATATACCACTGATGTGGTGCCATAAATTTCTCTGATGTGATTAGGCCATCATTAAGTTATATACACAGCCACACTTTATGTCCAACAAATCTGTTCACTTTACTGCTCTCAGCTTCACACACACGTGTACATTAACTTTGATGCTGTTACGTGCTTTTAAGTGCTTCATAATGTTTTTATACAACAGTTTTACAGTGTTTCACCTCCTCAGACTCGCCCCCCTCTCATGTAGTCATTATTGGGTTGTTTGAAGCCGAGCTAATATTTGCCCAGGGTTATTAACCTCATTGTAACATTCATGAGATCTCAGCCTGTTCTGCATGTTCCACTTTGTAGCCCTGACTTTGACTTTCACATGGAATAAAATTATCAAAATTTCACCCAATATTTCTTTAACGCTTGATGACCCAGAGTCACTGCGTGGGGGGGGCTTTCTATCATCATTTAAATTGCCTGTGAGATAATCAGATGCAGGGGTCAGCTAGGGGTTAAAAAAATCAGATTGTTCTTGTGTAAATCCAGCCAAAGGGTAAAATCTTGTCCTTTAGGTTGGGAAACGGGTCGTGATTTATGTACAGATCATGCAGCCATTTGGTATGGGCTATTATCCTGCATATGATTATCATTATTCTCCTTTGCCTGTTAATCATGGCAATCTCCCAGGGTATATTGGCAAGGTGATCACATTTAATCTGACTGTGTAAAGACCACTCCACAGGCATTTTATCACTTAGGAGTGGAGGCTTGCATTATCCAAATGAAAAACAAGCTGGAGAAGAGGCTGATTTGTCACAGGCTGATTAGACCTCTCTCTGGCACTCCTCTTTGCTCCTACAGGAGCTCTTCAAGGGCATGGTCAGACATGGAAGAACATAACATCACTGTACACTCCTACAGTTAAGCACACAGCTTTATTTAATCCGTTGCCGCACCACAGACGGACAGCAAACAACTGTGATCGCATCGTGCAGCTTCACTTTTATTCTGAATACAAATAAAGAGTTTTATTGTGTATTATTTTGTAGTTGACAATTAACGAAGCCTTTTAGCTTTTTAGACAAGGAATTATGTTTTCAGATGCTGCTGAGTGAAGAGCTCGGAGGCAGTCGACAACAAGTTATACAAGAAACAGCACAGTGGGTGTCAGACATCGAAATTCAAAACAATAGGTGCACAGCAAATGATGAACAAGAGCATCAGGAAAAAACACTCTTACTCACTTATTTATAAATTACACAGCTGTGAATACAGTTCTGTTGTTCATTCTGTTTTTCCTACACTCCTATTATGTTATGTTAGGTTGTGTTGTCTTGTCTTGTCTTGAGGAGGTTGTGTTAAGTAAGTTTTACATATCATGACCTAAACATTCCTCCTGTTTAATAATGGACATGCAGACAATGAATTTGTTCAGCTGGCACACTGAGTAATAAAGCCTCTTCACTTCTGGGGTTTCCGACACTGAAATAATCCATTAAACATAACATGTTGAAGGGGCTCATTTACATCTTAACCCTGACGCAATCATAAGATCATATTGTCAGTCAACAGGTAGTAGAAATGGAGTTGCCATTCTCTCCAGTCTTCCCATGCTACTCCTCAAAGTGGCTTTTTCCAGGCTGCTGAATGAGAGAAGTACTCCTCGTCTAGAGGTCCCTGGTTTATGCCCTTATAATAGCAAACATCTACATCTCTTAAGCTTAAGTATCCTTATAACCAGGTACCAAGTGTCTGCAGTGTTCTATGTGAGCTAGACTTCAAACCGTGTATCACCTTGTGACTGGTATTATCCTAAAGAACAATCCAGACACACATAGTTTTATCTTTCTACCACCATCCCCAGTGTCTAGAGCACCCTGAGGTTTCATCCCATCACCTGACATCTGTGGTTTTGACTGCTGCAGCAAAAATAAGAATAAGACAAGCATGCAATTTGTAATTAAAACACCAGAGTCATATGAAGAAGACAATTATATGAAATTGGGCAACAATAATTTAGCTAGATATAAATTTTTGGAACAATTCCTTAATCAAAAATTTCTCTTTTCCTTTTATACTGTTAATTTATAGTTAATTACATAGTTAATTACGAGCACACGAGTATTTTAGAACAATCAAACTAATAAATATGTTCTATAAAATGTTTTAATAGGATCTCTGAATTATCCTACAATTGGAATTATCTAATTAAAACAGGAATTGTTGGTATTCAAATACTGTACGTCATACTAACAATCTGAATTATCTCAAGAGTAATTTCCTCATTGGGAAGTTTTTTCTGTACTTTCAAGGGCCAGTATTAGCAATAAGCTGTTTTTCAGTCTGTAGTCCAGAACAACAACTGTCCTTGTTTCACAAGTTTTACATTTTGGAGTTACATGTGTCTCAGAGGCTGTCGTGGTGTGAAGTCCCCAGCGTGGCTCCGCCCCCGCTGTGTGAACTGCCAGTCTGCTACTGTAGCTATACCACTTAAAGCTGTGATTTCACACAAAAATAGGTTAATGCATAGCTTGCAACTTGGGTTTGTCACTCGGCAGAGAGAAGAGTTGGTCTTGTAGAGCAGCAATGTGGCAATGGGTGTCTAAGCCATTAGCCAGCTTATTGCCTCTGTTCTCCTGTGATTAGACCAGTCACTCCTCCACCTTCTTTTCTAAAGACCGTCAAAACACTTACAGCCCTGTGCTCCACTCTTTTCTTTATTCCCCAAGAGTGATCCAAGAGTGAGAGTTGCAAAAGGTTGCTGGTTAGACAGTTGAGGTTGTTTGGCGCTATCTAGTTTGAAACACAGTATACTTGGGGGGATTTTTAGAACTTAAATAGGATCTGAAGATGTCTTGTTCCATGTACGCTGAAGGTGATGTGACTCCACTTATCGATGCTGTGGAGCTAACTGTCGATGCTGGTGGGAGAGTGATGACCAGTGTCTGGAGTGGTCTGTGTCTCCCATGGGTCTGTTTAGGCCTTTGGCATCCTTGGTTGAAAAAATTCCACTGAGCTTTCTGAACCTCTCATCGAACACTTATCTAATTTATTCGACTGTATTTTCAGATGTATTTTCAGATGTGCGCGCCGCGTGTATGTGTGTGTGTGTGTGTGTGTGTGTGTGTGTGTGTGCATTCCAAAATAAGGTACTGACCACTTTAAAGAGTGTGACAGTGAATCACCAGTTGGCTCCCTCCTGACACTATGATAACACAGGCTGTTTGCTCTCCAGAAATTAAAAACACCGCAGCCCCCTTCTGCCCATTTCTTCCTTGCTCTGACGTAGCTGGAGGCAGCTGAGATCTGAAAAGCTGGCTGCCCATGGCTTATCCATCTCTCTATCTTTGTATCGATCACTATGCTGCACGAGACCTTTAGTCATGCTGATGGCTGGATTTATTGGCATTAACCTTTTGACAGACAATCACAGAGGTATACAGACACAAATGTGATGCATGTTCCTGTGCACAGAATGAAAATGCTCCTTCTACAGGTAATTAAAGCAGTACAGGGTGTTTTTATACTACATGGTTCAGAGATACACATTTTAGTGGAACAATATGCTATGATTGTGCGGCAATAGAGAGCATTTAAAACAAAACAGCCTGGCACATTAATCATTTTGTCGGGAAGCTGCGAGGTGTCCTGTGTCTCTTGTCCACCACGGTATTCTACACAAGATAAAACACTCCCACTCCATGCTCATTTTCACTCCCAACACCCCACATCTGTCACACAGTCCGATCTCAGCCTCATACGAGCGATTCTATAGGTGTCCAAAAATGTTCAAATTAGGTTTCATGTTGGTTTCTCCTTTTATTTACTAATAGGTATTTTATATGCGCATCACAGTAGGAAAAGCACAGGTGTGACTAATAAAATGAATCTGTTTCAGCATACTGCTACTGTGCATGCTGGTTCCTGGATGATTTTACTTTTATGGACGACTGTGGCACGAGAACGCACGGAGAACTAATGGCTCAATATAACACAATGCGTTTTATATGTGCATTTTTTTGTTAGTAAGCTTTAAAGGTGCTGGTAGGTGGCATTTGATACCTGTGGACACAGCCAGCTCATTGCCCTGCAGCTTTTTATCTCGCCAGTTTGTGTTGCCTGTGCCTCAGACTGAAGTTTTCTTTGTTTTTTAGTATACGAGATTTTCCTGAGGCTGGTGTTCAGGTCATCATCTATTGGTCGCTCATTAAATAGTTAGATGGTGGAACTTTAACATTTTTGGAGAACTGCAAAAAAACGCTGTAAGGCAAGACGAAAAGCGCTATGTGAATTATTTTTTCCCTCTAGGAAAGTTGCAAACAGTTGTGTCATGCCGATCCAAATCTCTGAAGGAAAGTGCCAAAATGGGATTAAAAATGTTCCCATGCAGAGCGATAGTGGGAATTACACTCTCCTCTCTCTGCCTCACCCTCTCTCTCACACACACACAGAGTCATGTATTATTACTCAAACGTTAGAGAGTGTATGAGAATGGTGATGGTGTGATCATAATGTTGATAATAGAATGGTCATTGCCTTGTTTTATCTTAATGTCTACATTGTTTTTATCTTCTTTCTGTTCAGAAGTGCAGTTTATATTTAAGTTTTGAGCTGTTACTGTGCTGTATAGCTTTTGAGATCAGGCCATTTCACTGCATATTGTTTTGTTATAGTTTTTTTATCTGTGTTACTTATGCCTGCTACTATGAATTCCTTTTCCTTACTTTAGTCTAAATAAAATACCACCCAGGTAAAACAGTGGATGCACTTAATGGGTACTCCAGTATTGATGTCATTGGCCAGGGGAAGAATAATACATCAGTCAAATCCTTGTTCACTTACCGTCGTTGCTACCATGAAACTACTATATTGCAATTAGGAGAGAAATAATCTAACTCACACACCGTCTGTCTATCTCCTGAAATCCTCACTCTCTTCTTCATTTCTATCACTGTATCGCCTCATTTTTCTCTGTCGTTTCCTTCCCCCCTTTTTTTTATTTCTTCCCTCAACCAACTTCACTTCAGCCATCTCCTTCTGCCTGGCACGGAGCCAAACCTTTAGGTACTGCATCACCCACTGCCAGTGTAGGTGGGGGCTTAGATCAATCACTGTGCTTCTAATGCAGTGCTTTAGTATACAGGGGATGTTTTGAGGTTGTTACAGTCCATAGGGAAATCATGTGATGCACTATATATACTTAGCTACAGCTAGCTATTGTTTTATATAACCTATTCCTTCTGATTTTCATGGGGTCTTATAGTATTGTCTTTATCAAACAGTATGCACTCACCTCAGTAGGATGGATAAATTAAGTCAGCCTATTGAATGTCTTTATTATCATCCACCAGTGGTCAATGCAGCAGGGGTGGCCCTCTGAAAAACTAACACACCATAAGTCAATACCTGTCTTGTGTTTATTCAGAAACCTTAGCAACTCCCCGGAATCCACCGGAGATGACATTTATCTTATTCCTGACCTTTCTGAAGATGGCCAGTGAATCAGATCATTACACCTCAAATCTCAGGCTCCTCCTGATAAATTACTTGCCCAAAATGAAATTGTCATCCACCTCAACACCCCTGTGTCTCTTTCGTGTAAGCCCATCAAAGAAAGTGAATCGGACAAGCCATATAGTGTTCCTCAGGGAATTCCACCCCAAGAGTAATACGGCAATCTAACCAAGAGAAATGAATGCTGTTCCCTTGCCAAGGATGTTATCTAGCCTTTCACACTGTTTTCACTCATGATCAAATTGAGATATTTAGTATGTTTGGTGTTGACATCGAACACATGCCAGGTTCACATTACCTATCAGCCGCGATGGCAGGATGAACTTCTACCCTTCAAATTATTCAAAGGCTTGGAAAGAAGCCTGTGGCTTCTCTATAGATTTCCTGCTGCTGGGTGGGGCTTGGATTGATTGCATCCAGCAGTCACTTGGAAAGTGAAGAAGGAACAGGGATGCTCGCAGATAGTGTTTAACAAACCAGCATGCACACATGAAGCATGTAAACCCCTCCCTCAAACACACACACACACACACACACACGACACACAGACTCTTCACCTGTTTCCGTGAATCAGAAATGTTTCTATATAAAATCCACAGAACATACTGATTACAAACTTGCAGCTTTTTGCACCCACCCTCAGTCTAATGAATCATGTGTCTATGTTTCTCAAGTCATTAGGTTCGGTTAAGGATATTTTCTAAAGCACTGTTACCAATATGAGACATATTCTTCACAGTCCCTTAGTTTTCATATTATACCTGCATTCAGTGTAAACATCTCACAGCATCAGTAATCAGTGCTCAGCAAGTTACTAATTATCCGTTTGTCATTAAAAAAAGTATTTACCTCACTTTACTAATATCCCAAGAGCAAAATAATTTTTACCTCATTAATTACTTCTGTACTTCCATTTAATTCATCAGCTGTCAGCTCTTCCAAAGGTGCCTTTGTTCAAGTCCATTTCCTCTACACCCACACACAATGCGTTTAACAGGTATAGACACAAAATAAAATGTTTGATTGGTATTCATCGCGCAACTCATTATCCAATCCAATCCAATCCAACTTTATTTATAAAGCACTTTAAAAACAACCGTCAGAGGACCAAAGTGCTGTACAAAGATTAAGTTAAGAACAATAGTTAGATAAAACACTAATAAAACAGATGAAACAATAATAACATAAAACAGTGTGGCTAAAAGTAGGCAATTGAATAAATATCAACATCTCATGCAGTGTCATAAGCCAGTGTGAAGAGATGGGTTTTCAAGTGTGATTTGAAGATCGGAAGAGAAGGGGCCTGTCTAAGAAAAGTAATATTAATAGGTTAACCGTCAGTAATGTACAGTGCACCATAAATTTATGTCCTCAACTGAATTCATTTCCTCGTTTATATTTATTAATCTAGCATTTACTCAAAGGTCTTACTGCATGACGCAACATTTTACAGTTCCTTAGGAAAGCGGTGTAATCCTTCCACTGCCTGAGCCGAAGCCTGTAGGATCAGACATATATACTGCTGTAGTGAAAATAAACTACACATTAAGAGTTTAATTAGTTTTAATTAAGATTTCCATGTAAACAAACTCTATAAGACTACTACGCTAAAACAGAAAGAAGAAACAACATGAGGCCGTGACATGATCATCGGCAGGAGTACAGAAAACAGCTTAATATCCCTCTTTTTCTGGGATCTCATTTTAGCATTGCTGGCATTTAGCAAAGGTTGGAAATTCATCACAGAATAATTGGCATGTTTATCCATGTGTTTGGTTCTAGATTTCACACTTGTGGAAAAATGCTTGTCACGTTGAGGCTCACCTGCACCCACCTCCTGTCTCAAATTTGCTTTGCATGCAACTAAATTGCCACATTGTTTGGTAGAGTATTTGTTCAACACCCTTTGAAACCAGTTGAGTTTTTAGTTATCCCTCCTTAGCTCAACGTGGCACCAGCATGCATCTGATGAAAACAACTAGAACCAGCTAAGCCCCCTTCAAGAAAGACTGAAAGAGAAAACAGAGGGTGATATTTAATCACCAAACTTCTTTTTTATACAGCGCAGTACGACTGTGTGGGAGACAAGTGGGCATTCGCATTGAGTCACATCTACATTAGGAGAACTGAAAAAAACAAACACAAATGTTAAAATTAGATGAGTTTAAAATAATGTGAAAAACACTCTGATTGATCAAATTACTCAAATACTTTATATAACAAAAGCAAAGACAGCCTAATACAAATTAAAAAGAGTGTTTAGCAACTAGGTCTCATGTTCAAATTAGTTAAATAATCCAAGATTTTAAACTAAACATTTAACGATTTCAGCAGCATGAATGAGACATGTATGTTAATAGGATGTACCTGACTTGGTCCCATGTAATCGACCGTGTTTGCATTTCTGCCTACTAGTAATTTGATATTCGACTTCAAGATCAATAAAGCCAATGAGCAAAGGGGAGAGGTTTTAATCACACGGGCTAATTAATAAGACGCAAGCCCTTATCGAAGTGTTTGACAGGCCAGCGCAGCCAATCAGCGGTCATCAAGTATTTTGCAGTTAAATGTTGTTTGTCCAAATCATTTCCCTGCTGAAAAATCCCTGCTTGGGGCACGTACTGTACCGTAACACTGCAATAAAAATGTTTCTATGCATAAATTCTATTCTCGTCTTCAGCTCACATCCTGAAAGACCATTCTATGAGATATTTTAGGGGAATGAGGACGAACAAACATGACAAATCTGAGTCAAGATCAATGACTACTGTGCAGTCAGATTGGATTTTATGGAATATTTGACATAATAATAGCATAAAACAGGCCTAACAGTAAATCAATCACAATTAGTCAATCAATATTCAAACCAAATGTGTTGATTGTAAGATATACCCACTGGCAAAAAAACACTCTATTACCACTTTTGCCTTTTTCGGACCATAAAACTAATGAATTGTCAGGATAATTTTTACTAAGTCTTAATATATTTTTCATGTATCCTGCCACAGGACATATATGGTTCAAGGTTGTCTCAGTCTCAGTTGGCTGGGTCAGCAGTGATTTGCTTGGCAGTAAGAACTGGGCGTGTAGCAGCTGCCTCTGTGTTTTACTGACCTATGCTTGTAATTGCAGTGTGAAAATATCTGCTGTCCTTTCACGTACATGTCGTCCCAGAGTGAACAAAGTTTAATTGAAGCTCTTATGAAGGTTATGAATGCTAATATCAGTGGTGGGTTGGGTGGGGATTAGATACAGTTCTTTTTATGCTCCTTAAGAAAAGGTTGTACATCTGCATTGAAATACTATTTGGATTGTAATTTAATCAAACATTTAGGACAATCCAAATAAAAATGTAGTTAAAGATGCGAGTCGTCCTACATACATTCACAAGCTTGTGCACATGTTTGTGAGGTGTACTGTTAGCGTAAATGAGAAGACTTTAACGCTGCCAGGGGGGCAAGCTTTCAAGGTTCTACATGGAACACGCGATACACACAGGAAAGCTGTATGTAATACATCAAATAGGATGTCATGTCAAGATTTACATTTAGAGAAATGTCCAACATGCAGATATGTCACTTTGAGATATATTTCATTCACACATACCCATAATATAAAGTGGCAAGAATAATGACGTACCCGTGCTGCACCAGCCCTGCAGAACCTTTCCCAATGCACATTATTGTGCTCACTATTTTTCACATCAAATCCTAAATGGTAAATGGACGCGTTTTAATTCTGGGTTCTTATCTTTTTTGAGTTTGCTCACGGATTCCTTGCAGAGATTCTCATGCATACCAACGGTGTCACCATTTCAAATACTGAATCAACAGAGTAGTCGTCATTGTTTGACTATGCCTAAATAAATGTCAGCTATCTTTGAGTGCAAAGAGCACAAGGCTTAGTCGTGGAACTTCAAATTCGTCTCTGGCCATTTATGTCTGAGTTTGTGTTAAGTGAGTTCTCACTTATCTTGGTTGTGAGCTAACATTGAGGCTGTAGGAATCAAAGCAACAATAAATCTCCCCAACAAGGGAATAACAGCTTGTACTATCTCAACAACACCCTTCATTCTTGGATGCTCCACTGAATATGTTGAACTGCTTCTGCTAATATAACATCTGAGGCGCTCAGGGAAAAAGGTGCAGTTTGTGAAATGAGAAAAATCTCACCTACCTTATAGGAGCTATTACAGGAATTGGTCAACTTAAATATAGAAGAATTATTTACAGCTGCAGCCGTGTTTAATACGCGATGGAAATCTTCATCCCTCAGACAGCAGTATGCTTATTGATAATGTACCATCATGCTTCACTTCCTCCCACTGAAACACCCAATTAATTTGTCAAATAGGCTCCACTGCATCTTGAATATTGCATTTCCTCAATACATACTAATTTATTACCACTGTAGCCGGTTATGTGTTAGTTACTCTGTGCATGGATGTATGTATTATGATTAACACTGCCCCTCCAAAAACACAGGCACGTCGAGACCAGTTAATTTGTGTGTATCGTACAGTGAAGACATTTCAGTTTATTTACCCCAAGATACGTTAATTACATATCTTTTCATGGTATGGTTTACTGCAGTCTCCTTCTCTTATCTGTCATCTCCTCAGCAGATACCATGTGATACATATTCAGTTGGGTTAAGGTTATTTGACTTGCCAGTCCAAACTTTCTCCTTTTTTTGATGTCAGTTGATAAAGTGCTATGTTGAGTTGGCAAAGTGTTTTGTAGAACTGTTTTGCTGCATGATGAAGTTTCCCCCAATTAGTTTTGATGTATTCCCCGGTAAATTGGCAGACAGAGTGTTTCTGTACACCTCTGAATTTATCCTGCTGCAATCACCCTGACTTATATCATCAATAAAGATTAGTGAGTCTGTTCCAGAAGCAGCCAAGCAGGCCCAAGCCATGACACTACCCCCACTGTTTCTCACAAATGAGCTTGTTTGGTTTGGATCACAATCAGATCCTTCCTTCCTTCACACTTTGTCAGAGGTTAATCTTGGTCTCATCAGTCAGTAATACTTTCTGGCTCTTTGTATTTTGTAGTGTGGCCTCAGTATTTCTGCTCATAAAGTGTGGTGGATTGTGATACTATCATCCCTGATCGATGGAGGTTGTTCTCGCTTTCAGCTGTTGTTGTTTTTCTTGGCCTTCTTGTTCTATGTATGCTGCTCAGAACACCAGAGGTTTCTTTCTTTTTTAGGACATTCCAAACGTTTTGTTGACTATGCTCTATAGTTATCTATCTCTATAGTTATAGTTAGTTTTTTTTCCTGTCTTCAGATTGACTCAAATTCAAATTGTAATGCGTCGGATTGTTTTTATGTTGCTCTCTTTCTAACAATCAATTGCAGTCTTTAGACGTCAATTCCACGGTCAGATTTAAGAGAGAGATGAAATACTTTACTCATACTTTTGCTCACTTTGATACAAAAGGTGCTATGTTGTATGTTATAGGTGGAATATCAGAAAATCAAAGCTGAAATCGTGAACTTCTATCTCACATGCATCTTTTCATATTATTAATGTGTTGTACAGAAACTAAATTGGCCTTCCTATTCCAATAAGTTTGGGCTGGACTGTATTATGTGTACATTGATATAAGGCTTTCATATCCTTACATCCAGACCTCATTGCCAATATCTGTTCATCCTCTTATCTCTCTCTCCCTTCTTTTCCCCTTTTCTATCTCTTTAAAACTCCCTTATCAGTCTCCTGCTCCCTCCTTCCTTCCAGGGAAGCATGGCCTCGTCTGGGGGGGTGGGATTATCGGAGACTCATAAATGGCTGCAGAGAGAGGATGGAAATCAGTAATGGTCAAGCAGTTAGCTAGAGAAAATGCAGCAGTGTGTGTCGACTGCCACAGGGGCCAGTGAAGGTCTTATTGGCTGATTTCATTCGAGCTTGACCTTTTCTCATGAGAGAGCAGGGACAACCGAGTGTCTGCTAACTTAACATAGCTAAACCCCAGACAACACCCTGAGAAATAGTTATATAAAAAACGTGTCATGTAGGGCAGACACACACAGCTGCACTACATGTCCATCCATCAAGATACAGTTTGTACAGTATCCTTTTCCTATAGATACAAATTAAAACACTACATTGCCTCTTTTGCACATTCCAAATTTCATATTTCTCATCTGTTATTTAGGGATTTATCCCAGTTTTTCTGGGATAAATGTGAAAAACACCCCCATAGAAAGATTTCCCTGTCCTCTGTAGTCTTTGTTACTACTAAGCCTACTGTTGGCCTGTGTTGAGCTGCAGACGGACGTGTGCTGCACTGAGCTGTCTCATGCTCCTTTTCACCAGCCAGAGATGAACTACACTGGAAATGTGACATTACAAATCAACGTGAGTCAGTAGTGCAGTGACAAGAATGAGAAGCCCACAGCAGGAATGAACCTGGGATCTTGTTAGATATAAACCTTACTGCACCCTCACCTGTGGGTCTCCTAAACACCCTAAACACTTTTAACATTTAACAAGTATACAGGATATACAATCAAGATATCTGCAATGTCTTTCCTGCAAGTCAAAAGCATAATTTCAGATATCTGCAAAGTCTGCTATTAGTCAAAAGTCAATTGAATTTCGACTAGTCATAATAAGTTAAAGATGTTTATAATTAAACCCATTCAGAAGATACATATGGTATATATCGTTTTGGATGGCTGGGAAATGGAATTCTCTCTTGATGGGTTGAAATGTTTCTACACTCTTCCAACCTTCTTTAGTCTGAGGAATGCTGATGGGAGATCACAAATTTATCCTCCAGGTTGGTTTCACTACACAGTCTTATTAAGTGAAACCCACACCTCCAATACCCTCCTTCGCATGTGCAAAAAGATGCACATGCACTTGCACACAAATGGCACTATTCACATTCTGTGTTTAGACTCTCTTCTCATTGACAGATGGTGGATGTAATGTGCCAAGAAATATTGTCATGTGCCAGCAATACAGGGTAAGATAAGACTGCTAGCTACTAATTATGTCACCAATGTAGAGGTTAAAACATCATGCAGTGAGCACTGCAAGAGTTGTATGAGCAAAATAACAGAATTTGTTCTCCTTAAACAGTTAGCTTGGGCCTGAGCAGACTTTAGCTGTGGCCTGGTAGCTCAATGGGATAAGAGTCAGACCTGGATGCAGAAGGTCACAGGGTCAAATTGCAGCCCCAACTCCTAGCCAGGTGTGTCCTTGAGCAAGACACTCAGCACTAGCTCCTTGTAAGTTGCTTGGATCAAAGCATCTGCCAAGTAAAGCAAGCTGTAGGGTGACTACACACAGACAGTGGCCGCTTTGTTGTTGTGTGTTAACAGCACAGCTCAGTGTCTGACGCTTAACTTGGTTTGTTTTTTTTTTCATTAAAACTACCAACATTTAAACCACACACATCGGTCCATGAACCTCTCAGTAGCTAAGTGTCCACTGACTTTTAAACTCTTGCAATTTGGACACTGTATCTACCACACAGTTCTTTCTATTTCAGTGTAAACCTGCTCAAATTAAAGCTGACCCGTGGCTCCTTAAAGTAGCATTTATTGTTTTATATCAAATTGATTATGCTAAAGCACAGAGCACAAACAATAAAAAATTGTAGCGAGTGAATATTGTGTGCTGTTCCTTCGCATATAGCTATCTGCATCACACATATACAAAAAAGTGTGAGTTTAATGACACAAATATCGACTTTCACACGCTGCATTGCGTGCATATTGTGTAAATTGCATTGGCGCTACTACAAGTGAAACGTGGGATATTAGCTTTAGAGAAAAAGCAGTGATCATATGTAAAATGAGACGATAGGAGTTGGACAGAAAAAGAAAGAAAAAAGGGGGAAGAGAAAATCAATGAGACACGCGAAAAATGGGATTCAATTCCTTTGCTATATCAAGACTCATCCTCTGCTTAATCTGGTTTGCTGAACCACCTCTCTTCTCTAAACTGTCTGTAAGAGAAGGGTGAAGGTGTTTATCTGTCTAATGGAGATATTTTGTGGTATCTTTTTAGGTATCTGTGTATGAGAAAAAGTGTATACACTCATTGTAAGAATGTTGATGTAAGATCCTCCTCTCCTCTCCTCTCCTCTCCTCTCCTCTCCTCTCATCTCCTCTCCTCTCCTCTCC
>JAUMTR010000007.1:13159902-13186273 GCA_032270685.1 Microctenopoma stevenorrisi | reverse complement strand
ATATATATATATATAATCTGATAGAACTTCCTGATTCTCTGGTGTGACGCGACAGATGCATCAGTGGAACAGCAGAGCGTTTTTCCTCTTCACAGCTCTCCGCTGTCATTTACCTTGTATACTGCTATCATGCTATCAAGTGCAAGTCATTACCCATGAAAAATGATTAAATATTTGTCACTGTTTTCCCTCGATTACAATTTGTCAGATAATCTTATTTATTGTTTTTTGTATTACACATGTATTATTACACACGGGGGGGTGCATGTAGGTTTAAACTTAAATTACATTATTCATTAAAAGTGTTAAATGTGAAAATAATTACTTTTTTATGGTTCTGTGTCCATAAAATGTTCCCCCCACATCACATTCACCTTGTTACCCACTGTAAATGCTACTATATTAAAGGGCCTGGTTTATATGTCTCTTTCTCTGCTTATTTAATGTCATTAATGAGGGATTTGTTTCAGCCAGAAAGACCCGGATGATTATTATTCACACTAAACCTTTTGTGAGTTAGACCTGAGGTAAATATTGAGTCATCGCTGTGGCAAACCCTCCAAACTGAAGCTGTGAGTACATCCTAACCTCAGTGTTTGTCTTAGCTTCATTACTTCAGTCTCCAGCAGCATTTCATTTGTATCACGCTACATCAACCCCATTAACCTCAGAGGAGTTTCCACACTGAAATATTTCCAAACAGATTGTGTAGGTGCTGTGGACACACCCAAAGACGGATCCCAAAATAACACCTTACTCTTCGCTCTTTGCCGAGTAATGACAGTTGTGTTCAGAAACACAGAAGTCACATTTTCCACTGACCCGTCACACTTAGATGATGGGTCAGTTATCACGTTTTACCTCTAAAAAGCTATAATGCAAGCATTCATACAAGGTCTTTGAAGTTGTATCTTCCTCCACAGTGTTCAAGAGGACAGTGTGGAATAAATAACCCTGCTTTAGTTTCTGGTTGCTCCTGGATACGTGTTGAAACAGTAGGAGTGCTGACTTGTACTATTATTATCATTATTACATGACTCTAGGAAAGGTCAAACTCATTAAAGTTTTAAAGCTGTAGGATGTGTCCATTGGCATACTGCACACGCTGGACATTCGAATTTAACGAAGCATTTGTTCATGCAGAGGATTCATGACCAGCTTAGATTATTAGACCGTATTAAATTCTAGTTGTTCTTCTCACAGCGTGTTTACGTGAAATGTGCTAGACGACGTGTGTTACGATTAAATGCTGTTCAAGGTGTCACAATCCAGCCAAAGTCAGCCGAACAAGCATTTATAACAGCAACATAAAACTCAAGTAGCATCTGTCAGACGTGTTTCAGGCTGATTACCGTGCTGTGATATTTACTGCAGTTCTTAAATAGGACATTATTTCCTAAAATGCATTTTTAATCATTTTTATTAAATATTATATAGGGGTATATTAAAAAAATGGTGACCTCAACCACTTTAAATCTACACTGACTGCATGTTCTGTATTTCGATAATGTACCTTAAGCCTAATCCAGGTTTTATTGATTTATTTGTATGAGTGTAAAGAGATAAAAAGTATGTGACAGAGAAAAAGCAAAGACACACTGAGTCATTTAATGGTGTAGTAAAATGTGTTTGTTTCTCTCTGTTAGCGTGTTGATCATCTCGTGGCCCCTAAGATTTATCCTCTGTCCCACAGAAATGAGTCAGAAACCAAATATTTGAGTGAGCAGACAGTCTGCTCCAATAGCAGTGGTTCAGAAATACGCTGCATAACTACAGTATGACTATGCCTGTGTGATTATGCTGTAGATTTATAGAAATTAATATGCAAATGGTTCTGAATGCTGTGAGGTTTGTTGCTGCTTGGCTGCATGAATAAGTGAAGCTGTTGCTCTCCGTGTTGCTAATCTGATTGGAATAAGAGAAATCACCTAGTGGATGTTTGTGCGCTCACATTTGTTTGATTTAAAAATAACGAGGCCATAAATGGATTTAAACTGAAACTGAAAATAGTTCACTTCGGCGCTGGCTTGAAAGGATGCAGGCGTGTTTGGACAAAACAGGCCACAAATGGGTGCTGTGACACCAAGCTGGAGCTGAAGTGCTGTGGAGGGCGCAGACACTCGGTCTTTCCCCTGGATGTGCTGCATCAGTAAAAAAAACATCAGCGGTCAGTGTGGAAAAAAAGTCACAACAGCTGTTTAATGAGCCAAAGTTAATATCATAAAAACACTACTGAGTAATACCCCCACTGTCGTATTAAATTTCGTACTAATAATACCCACGGACGGTTCGTGTGTGCCCTGCAGTGTGTTTGGGCCGATGACGGAGTGATGGCGACAGAAATGTGAGAGTGGCCTGTGAACTCTCCGCAGACCCATGCAGTCATTTCCTCAGCGCCTGAAAGTAAACATACACTTTTGGGGGGAGGAAGTGATTCAACTCTCTCTCTCTCCCACTTTCTCTCTCCTTTTGTCTCTGCCTCACATTCAGCACCTGCCCGCGTGTCCCCGAACACCGACTGACCCCGTCCCGTTGTCATGAGCGCGCGTTCCCTTTCCCGGGCGCGAGACAGCGGGATGTCTTCTCACTATGTGGCGTTTACGGACTGTTTGTATCTGTTTCACCCAACATAAAATATTTTAGAGATTTAAATGTGCTTGTAGTTAATTACATTATGACCTTTAACGTCTTTAAAACAACGTTATTGGCTTTACTCAATAACATAATAAGGGAGTACATGCAAAAAAAAAAAAAAAGGCTAAATGTGGTGTATTAATATGAATGCTTTATGTTTGTAGGTTTTACAACTTTCACCTGTTGGATAAAATTTGGTTTAATAATTACATTTGTGGTAGTATGTTTGAATTTCCCCTTATAACTTATATCTATTAAACAATAAATTATTTGAATAAATTATGGTTTATAAATTAATAAATCACACAGGTCCAGATGTTGACCTCTGATAACAACAGAAGGGTTTAGGAACGTAGCCCGTTGTGTTTTCTCAGCAAACCTAAAGGAAATCAGTCCATCATTTTTTTGTATTGTCGGAGTGACACACGCAGCTGCGCAGCTATGATTTGCAAAGCGGGGTCTGTGCAGGGCAGCAGAGGAGAAATGACCAACAAGGAAAGCACTTTCAGCCTGGTTGGCCTGCAGCCAGGTTTCTCCAGAGAGGGCTGGCTCACCCCTTCTCCTCTCCTCCCTCCCTCCCTCTCCTCGTTCCCTCTCTCCCAAACCTATATACGCACTCTCTCCAACTCTGCAGCGCAACAGGCTGAGAAGAAGGAAGAGCGACGAGGCGACGGCAACTTCTGAAACGGCAGCGACCACGTCAACCAGAAACTCCCGAAGATGTCCAACGTGTCGGTGTTGCAGCTGGACTACTTGGATATGCGGGGGGAGTGATTTTTCCCTAACCCTTCAGGAGCAAACAGCGGGGATTACGCGTTTTCTCTCCGCCGCATGAGACGTGGAAATCTGCTCCGATTCACAAAGCGGGCGTTTCGGAGCTGGAGCTGAAACACCCCCCGGCTTGTGAGTTCTCTGTGGAGGGCAGTGAAGGATGCCAGGATGCCCTCTGTGATCCCCCATCTGCTCGTCATCTGGCTGAGCGTCCACAGGCTGGTGTGGTGCACGGAGCGCGCCTCCGCGCGGGAGCGCTTCAAGGTGGTCATCGCGCCTCTCATCTGCAAGCGGATCTGCCTCAAGGGCCAGTGTCAGGATACGTGCGAGCAGGGCAACAACACCACGCTGATCGCGGAGAACGGGCAGGGGGCCGACACGCTCATCGGGCAGGGCTTCAGGGTCGGTGAGTGGACAAGGCGGGTTTGCACATGATGAATTGAAAAAGAATCATGTGGAAATGCCATAGAATAGGTAAATTGGACTTAAGTTCATAATGTAAGCTAAGGGTGTGATGAAAGGAGTCAGCCCCTTAGGATAAAGTAAAGTCAAAAGAACCTTTGATGCATCTAACCTAAAGCAAAAGAGAAAATACATGAAATAACTGATAATGGAGTGGAAGTAAATCACACCTCAGTGAGGTGACAGAAGGCAGATGCTGTGTTACAAACAGATCAGTGCTCACCGTCTGTGAATACCTTTACTTTTACCCTAAATTAGAACCAACAGATGTCTAGTATAGCTTTTCTCTTCTTCATAACCACTGATATCTACCATAAACTCATGGCATCCAGATGAATGGAAAGTGGGCAGAAATTCTGCTCCTCAAATACAAAGGTGGCAAACATGAGGTAACGTAGGTTTATCCTCCCTGCCATCGCTGTTGCCCTCTTACACTTTCACTCGCGAAGCATGGCTCATTACTCAGATTCTAAAAGTGCTTTTGAGACCTAAACTTTCCCTCCTCTGAGTCCAGCGTCTGGCTGACTGAGTGCAGCCTTTCTGCACTGTATCAGATCAGCTGTGGTGAGATGTGGAGCCTAGAAGTCTACGGCAGTCTCCGGCCCAGAAATGGATCTCACCGGTCCCCGTTAGACTTTCTTGTTCGGTGTAGAGAATAAGATACTCCCAACAAGAAAATGACGCGTTGAGTTATAGCAGTAAAGCGAGTTTCCAGCTGGTAAATGTGCTTCAGCCTCTCACTCCTGTCTGTAGACAGCATTGTGCCATAACGGATGGTTCAAGTCGTTTTCTTTGTTTCACCAAAATGAAATGAGCCACATATTCGTAAGGAAACAGATCCACTAAGTAGCAGCAGTTTAAAATAATAAATCACAGATAAGAGCTGCTCTTCAGAGGAAACACTTTTGTGATGCAACAGTTCATAATGCTGTGGACATCACGTTGGTGCCAGAAACATTTTCCATTCTCTTCTGTCTCGCACTAAATCCACACATTCACACTCGACTGAAACATTCCCCCCCAAAACTCACGCGTCCCATTCGTTCCATTTAATTCTAAATTGCAACTCCGTGAGATGCAGGACACGCAGTGTTGGATGCAGAGAGGTTGGAGTTAGACACACAGATGTTGCCCTCCAGCTGTTTTCTTACGGGGAAGTAAGCAGGCTACGTTGAACTGAAACGGAGTGACAGTACTGTTCCACTTTGGCACCGTGCAGAGTTGTTCTGATGTGTCACGTTCTGGAGCCTCGGTGTCAAATGGTTCAAGAATTCCAGAAATGCCACATACGGATTCACATTAAGTCAGAATACTGAAGCTGCTCGATTGGCCATTTTGAGTGTGTGCACTGAGCTTCTTTCTGATTCACATGAGCATACGCAGCAAACGATAGAGCGTTTGACTGCAGCTTTGAGAGGAGGTGTGTGTGGTTCAGTGTGAGGGCTGGAATGTGGTATGGACAAGTGGAAATTTCTCTCTCCCATGTTAAAATGGCCATGGCTATAGCAGCAACAATATAAAGACTTTTCCATATTTGAGAGAGTTTGTTCCTGTCCCCGCGAGCAGGAGAAACCTTTCACAGAATCTGCTTAAATATATGTAGGGTTTTCAGAGTTTAGTAACTGTCTGAGCCTGGCTGGAATTCGGTGGGCAGGCAGACCGAGGGCCAAGAAACAGCCAGGTTTTCGAGGTGAGCTGGATCTGGGATGGTTGCCAACAGATGAAGATCATCTTTATGCCTCCAAACATTAAAAGTATTAGAGAGAAAGTTTCTGAAAGTGATTCTTTTTACCGTAACTGGGTGGGACCTGATGGACTGAGCAAAAACATGTGGACGGCTGGCACACATCTGATCCACGGACATTCCTCAAGAGAACACGTATTTGTAATAAATATTTACAGACTCAGAGATCGATTTAAACATTTAAATAAAAAAGCTGAATCTCTTATGTCCCAGGGTGAAGAACATGTCAGCGTTGGCTCTGCTAGCGTCTCATTTACAGTGATGTAAACCAGAGACAGACGAGGAGCGAGGATTAGCGTATACAGTTAGTTACTCGTTCTGTCAATCGTTGCAGTAGCGAAGTGGATCACACGTATTTGCATTGTGTAACGAACGTAAATTATGACCTCTTTGATCTGAGCAGTGTGTGATTATTGTGCCGGAGCCCGGGACAGACGACCACCCAGATGTTAAGACACAGCAGATCCTCTCAGTCAGGCTACTGTATGGCACGTCACTACAAACTGCATAAAGGAATGAAGTAGGTAGTACTGGGGCTATTGAATGCACAGTTTGCAGAATACATCACACAGAAGCTACATAACTTCACCATCAGCAGCTGAAAATATACCTGACATGTAAATATGCCTGAGACAAACTGCAGTGCAGCGAAGGTGAATGTTCCCAGGGAATCTAGCTGTCAGTAATAGATATTTATTTATTAGTTATATTCCTCTGTACACTTCCTCGCTCGAACTTGAAAGGCTTCAAGTCATTGTGGAAGGTTGACATTTACAGTTGATATCCATTTTTCCTGGTTGTGTGTTGTACAGCTGAACATCTTTTGTCCAAATTATTATTCTGTGTATATTTACACATATTTTCAAATCCCAAATTTTCCTTCCCCTTGTCCTTGCATGTCCTCTTTTGTATCTCTCTTGAACCTGAGCCTGTTTACTGGCAGATGAAGACCGTCTTTGTAATTATCTCCATGTGTTTGGCTGACAAAATATCCAATGTCCAATTTATGTTTTTTTTTATCCCCAGCACTTGAAAGCTTGCTGTAAATTACAGGATGGAAAGAAGAAGAGAACGTGACAAAGAGCTTTTTTGCTCCCTGGAGACTGTGTGTTGGTGTTTATGTGTGTAGATCTCTCTCACTTTGTCCACTTGTGAAAATAGTAGTTGTTATATTCTCATTAGCCAATCAAAGATAGAATTTCCAGATAAGATGGCTCCAGAAATATCGGCGTCTCTACCCGTGTCTTGGTTGGTTCTGACTGTCTGATGTCCTCAACAAGAATTGGTCCAAGTCCAATTTGTCTTGCCGTTGCTAGCACAGAGGCATCTCATCTATCAGCGTTACTGACGGCAGCTGTTTGGCTCGCAGACCGACCTGTGAGTGTTGTCCCCCTTCTGCATACACACGATATCTCATCTTTATCAGAGCGCCAGATGTCCAGGCTGCTCTAGACTCCTGTCTTTTTCTGAGACTAATGTTGCACAGGAAGTCATCTTATCACATCACCCGGCCCAGACTTGTCTCTACTAAATTGGGCATTAAGAGTAGCTGATATATCTATTTCAGCTTTTCCCATGTGGTTCTGTATTTAGAGTGAAGTGACAGTGGTAGCTCTGTGGTTTGTTTTGGTTTTCCATCGGCAGGTCAGAGGTCCATGGGAGCCTGAATAAAACAGATAGTGCTGGTTCTACTTTCTCTTCTCTATTTAGGCAGCGGGTTTATTTAAATTTTCAAAGCTCCTCCACTCGTCCACTAACTCTCCTTTCCCTCGTGCCAAACTTTAGAGAAGGCGGTCTCACACAGGCAACCAAAAACCTGCAGCACTCCAGATTTTTGCCACAGGTTGGACTTGAGCTCAGAGGCAAAGCTGGGCACGGCTCCACCCTCTCAAATGTAAACACACATGTGTTTCAGGGAGCCTGATGCAAAGCCATTTGTGGCTTATTTACCACAAAGTCTTCTTACTTTTGGTGAAATGTGCATTGTGCTTGTTTGCAGGCGAGTCTTTGACCTCCAGAGTTGTAGTTTCATATTTTTGGACGCACATTCTGCCACGTCTCCATGTCTATTTATGCATGTGGGGGAAAATAATACATGTGGTTACTTGGCGTCTGTCGTTTTTATTAAACGCTTACAACAAGCAGGCTCATCCCTGTGTGTAGAACATTCAGAGAGTATGCTTATGAGAACTCAAACATGCAATGCACACGTGATATCAATCACACAATGAGGGGTTAAATGCGTGAATCTACAGTCCATTTCTTTTCATTTATGAGGACCACCTCCTGAAGAATGCTGTCTGTAAGAAGAGTTAGAGCCGCTGTAATTTCTCTCTGTGTTTACATTCATCAAGGTTTTGCCGCAATGCATTCAGATGTAAAATCCAGATGATCTCAGCAGGAGTTTCCCATGAAATCAGATTCCTTTATGTCATCACTTTGTGTGAAAAAAAAACAACTCCTCTGTGCAGGTTGAAAGAAGTATCACATTAAACTAGGGTTAGGAAACAAAGCCGTAATTAGAGGTGTTTTTTTTCTATCTTACATTTAAGGGAACGGCGTGTACATTTGAACTTGTGTGCGTGTGCCTTAATCTGTTTGGTGCTCATGAGCAGTGCACTGAACCCCGCTCAAACAAACAGCCTTCTTTGCCATCTTTAACATTCTCCTCCCATTTACTTAGTGAGGGGGAGAAACGCAGCAGTTATTTAAAGCCGCTCAGAGGAATGCATGCTCCTGGGACTGCACCCACACCGCGCAGGACCCTGTAGCTGTAGCGATTAGCCAGGGTAAACAGAATAACACAGCCTCTGCCAGTGCTGCACGATGCCGGGGCCGGAGACCGCGCGAGCCTGCAGACATTACCTTCTCCACTCTTCATTGCTGAGTGTCGAGTATCCCACAGGGCAGGTATCTGACATAATCTCAGCAGAGCACATGTCAGCACTCCTCTACCTGCCTGCCCTGCTATCTCTATAGTCACGGCTTCCTAGGCCGTCATTATATGACATCATCCCCCACAGTGCCAGGATCTTGTCAGACTCTCTGGCTCTTTTTTAACAAACATCTCTAATGTTGGATTTGTGCCCACCCAAGAGCTAATAAAACCACTTTGCATATTTCCATGGCATGCAAGAATCTCATTGTGCAAGGCTAAAGTTTGATTTAGACTTGGATAATTAAAAAACCTTCTGACTTAGATCAGTCCTGGTCATTCTGATGCGTTTTCAGTTCCTCAGGAGGAGTCAGCTCATTGTCATGCTCTAGTTTTTGTAAGGCTAAAAACACACCAGTGAGAGGCAATGGGAGCCTTTGGAAACAGTGGTCAGTTCTGGCAAATGCCAGCACTATTGTGGAGATAGCTGAGGCTGAGGCTGCTCAGTTTCTGGTGGTTGATGGAGCACTGAGATCTCTGCAAGGGGAGGAGTAATGCGTAAGCAGGTTTGTATTTTCTAAAGGCAGTGATTATGTCATTTACTCCCAATGTCTGGCTCAGCTGCAGGAGTCTGACCCATTTCATATGTTGCGCTTTCTCACTCCGTGTGGTGTGTGGTCTCGTGTTGCAAACCAATGGTAGGTGTATTTGGGGATGAGGTTTCCTGCTTTGGAGCCGATGGCAGTAGGAAGCACGTCATTTGATGATAGCCATTCCCCTTTTCGCTTTTAAACCGTGGTTCTAGTCTTAACCACTTTTACCTCATGGTCAGGGACGATGGCATTGGAGAGTAGTAAAAACTAAGACTGTGTAAAGTGAAAGGTTGGTGCATATCATACAGCTAAACAGTAAAGACAGTAATCTGCATTAACCTGTTAAACCCGACGGAGCCGGTACCGGGTCCACTTCCGACTTCCGGTTACAAAGTCATTCTGTGTTCCTAAGTCATTTACTCTCACTCAGTGACATAAATATTACATTTCAGAACTTTAGAGCATTCTTTGGAGTCTTGCCTTTGTTTTGGTACCATGATAGCTCAAATAAACCCTATAGTTCCTGAGATATGTTCAATTCATTTTGGGTACGTCTTTTTCAAGCAACTTCCTAAAAAATGGTCTAGGGTTCAACAGGTTAAACAGAACAGAAAATTGCAGATAAATAGAAAATCCCCAACTGCAAACTCCATTAATAAGAATTCACATTCTTTAATGTAGGAATCGACTGGTTCTAGTTCATAAAAACAGACATTGGTGAATATAATGTCCCACAATTCACACTGCCAAGCTGTGAAGTCTAAAGAACTTTCTGTAGACCTCCACAATAACAAGCGAGTGTCCTCAATAATTGTGAGGAGGCATGAAGACTCGTTCTGGAGTCGTCCATCCAGCAAAACTATCCAGAAGGCCTCTGTTCTTGGGGATAAACAGGAATCCAACAGTCACTTTGACAAAGCATCAGCAGTTTGCGGCAGAGACGGGAGAAACATCCGACCTTTATGGTGGAGACGTTTATACGGAAGGAACAGCCTGAGAGCCTTAGGACAAACATTCTGCGTCTGATGAGACATAATTAAGGTCTTTGGACAGAAGTTCAGACACCAGACTCACTTTCTATTATTCCCTATGGTGAAACACAGTGGTGGCAGCAGCAGGGACAAAGAGACTGATCAGAGAAGCTTGTGGAGCCTTTGATTCAGAAAAGATTCAGATCAAATTAAGGTTTAAAATACTTGATCATTTAAAGTGCCTTAAATACCAGATATAAGTTGTTTCTACATATGAGTGTATTTGTGAGTGTGTCTTAAAGTCTTCCATCTGCTCTATGCCACAAGTCATGGTGGTGTTTCAGTCTGTATTACTGTGTCTGTATTGACCGCGAGACAATGGAAATTACTGCAAACTAACCAAAACGTGTGGCATTAATTTTTCAATGTCTGAGCGGGTCGAATCCCACTGGGACTGAATCATAGTAAAAATGACTCAGTCAGCGTCATTGCTGAATCCAACTGGCTAAACAGTTGCCAGAGTACGACTTCGTCTGAAGGTCTCTGTCGTGAGAGATGATGTCTGCAGTAGCTTTCAGTTTAGTGAGCTTGAACTGTGGTTTGTAAGGCTGTAATTAGTTGTTTTTGTGCTGGGAGGGTGCGGCTGTGGCTGGGAGGACAGCAGGGAGGGAAGGGGGGCTGATGATGCGTCATCTCCAGACAGACAGGAGTGAGTGGGAGGGTGGTCACAGGGCAGTCAAAGGGCACTCCTTTCTTTTTCTTTCTTCTTTCGTTTTTGGTTTGTGTTATTATTGCTCCTGAAAGTATGAGGAAAGTTATATACGTAGTGCGTTTACGTGACATTTTTATGGACATACATGGTGTCTCTTTTAAGTATGTCCTGTTAGTTATACTCGAGTGCTTACTTAGCCGTTGAGGAATGTACAGTATGTTTTCTTTAAAGGAAAAAAGTGTCAGGGAATCACAAAAATCCCACTGAAACTTTACGTTATTGTTTATTATCTGGATTTTACATCTCTCCTCTCTTCTTCTCGTGGTCTATTCCCTCCCGTCCCCTGATGTGTGATATACATGACAAAGATATCTTCCCTCTGCCATTTCATGCTGTGAAGATCATCTGTCTTTCTTCTCTTGGAGTGTATAGTGATGTTATGAAACAGGGAAAAGGAGCTCTCAGTCAGATGTCACATGAAGCACACTGAAGAGAGGCGCTTAAAGCCCCCCCCCCCACTCCTGAAATCTTTTTGAGTTTGGGAAAATCATGTGCTTCCTGAGTGTCTTGGAACGTACCTGGAAGCTGACATTCAATATTAAATTAGATTTCGAGAGCACGATAGCAAAGTATGAAGTGAATGTTGAATGTTTTTAGCTTAACTATAGCCATATTTCATATTACCATGACCATGCAGCGTGTGTATTCCTGCAAAGCTTTAGTTGATTTTAATGAAGTAATTGAATCACTACATCATGTAGCTCTACACACAGAGTTTACAGAAAGTGCCTAATCTTTGAATGGGATCCTGGATCTGTCTCCATTTTATTTGACAAGGCCATGTGGAAAATAAGGTTCATGACTCTGTAACTGCTTTATATCCAAAAGTCCCACCCAGTCTGCCCTGATCACGTCTCGCAGTCATCCAGACCACCAAATAACTCTGCAGTGTGTTTGATTTTTAATAACACACCACCTGGAGTCCCAGGAATGTGTTAGATCCTTAAAGACAAAGGAGTGGTATCAAGCAGAGGGCGGGTGCCTCCGAGACACTAAGCTAACCGATGAAGAGAGTCAACGAGCAATACAGGGTCATAAATTCTGCTAATGAACTCTGAAGTGATGATTTAAAGGGAAAGTCCGCTGGAGCAAAAACCTTTGCTATGATCTCAGCTTTAGAGCTTTGTGTGTTTTTCAATATGTAATGTGGTGCAACCACAGCAGCTCTCCAGGAGACAATAGACCGCCAGTTAATGGCTCTTACATACGGGCGTAAAGTCACATGCAAGATCTGCAAAAAACATTAGTTTGTGCGTTGCTGGTGTGGCTCCAGCTTAAGTGAAGGCAGTACAGTGCTGCGAAAAAGTATTTCACTTCCTGATTTGTTTGCATATTTGTTGCTTTTCAATAATTCAGATCACAAGACTAATATTTATTATTAAGGGAAAGAAAGCTGCCCCATAAACCAGATAACTGGTTGTGCCACACATGTTGGGAACAACTGACTGAGCGTTGGTGATAACTGGAAATGACTTTCTCATATCGCTGTGGAGGAACTTTGGTCCAATCTTGTTTTAAAAACATAATTTAGCATTTCCTTGGGCTATTTGTTTGTTTATTTATTATAAACCCCATTAGTTTCCACAGTAGTTGAACAGCCATCAAATATAATCTAACAAAAACATACTACATAATAAAGTAAATGCAAAAATGCCCACATAATTTGGCTTTACATTCACAGCAAAGTATAAAATATAAACCTGAGTCATACTAAGCAGAATACACAAGATCAAATATCTATCTTTGTGTAATATAAAACTTTGTTGGACAGAACATGAAGTTGGGGCAATGCGGTGGTGTAGTGCTTAGCACTGTCCCGAAGGACCCGGGGCCGACCGGGTGCCTTTCTGTGTTGAGTTTGCATGTTCTTGTGGTGTCTGCGTGTGTTTCCTCCCACTGTCCAAAGACATGCATGTTATGATTGATCAGTCTGAGTTGTCGGTAGGTGTGAATGTGAGTGTTGGTGGTTTGCCTGTAGGTCTGTTTGTCTGCATGTTGGGCCTACAGGGACTCGCGACCTGTCCAGCAACCTACCCCGCGTCTCGGCGCGAAGTGCAGTTAGAATGCCACTTATTGTGGAGAGCTTTCGTTTGATGTTGTGTGGAAACCTTCCTCACCACCTGTATAAGGACCAGTTTAGCTTGCTGAAGTTGAATCATTTATTTAAAAGTCACATCATTTATAGTGTAGAAATCATCACAGTCTGAGTAGTGTACTTTGCGCTATGGCCTGTACAGTGTGTGCATTTGACAGCATTAATAGGGCCCCCACCTGTGTCTCCACCCAAGAAATATTACCCACAATTTGAAATATCAATCCTCCCTCTTCCTTTGTGTTGATGCGTGTCATTAGTGTGGCATTGACTGAGCTACGTTAGAGCACCTGGTCCCTGCTTGCTCCCAACCAGACGGGCCTCAGCTCAGACTTTCCCTACATAGTTTCTCCAGTCTCCTTTGGTTTAGATTGTGTAATCACACTTGGAAAGAGGCTGTTCTCCTCTTCTTCTGCATTTGGAATTCCAATTTTCAGCCCCCACATCTTTCCCGTTTTCCTCTCCTTCTAAAGTCACTACTGAGACCAAATTGAACCATGGAAACTGGATCCCTTATGTCAGAGGTGGTCTGACAAAGTTTGGTAGGCAGCCTTTACGCCATGCCTGAGCCTTCCAGCTTGATTATGCGTGTTGCTGCCTGCACCCAGTTCTAGCGGTTAGAGACAACTGTCACATGGTGTTAGGTAGAGCAGAGCTGCTTCTGAAATATCCATCTTTCTTTGGGTTTAAGAAATGTGGCCTACTAGTTGGCAGTTTCCTTGAAGTCCTTTCATTTTCTTTTGCCTGACTTTCACTGTAGAAGGATGTCCCTGCTGTGTTTAAAGTGATCTAGTCCCCTAATTACGCTGCAGCCCAGACTCCATGGCAGTGCACATCAAATTATTTCCATGTGTGCACACTTGGCTCTGCAGGAGAAAGAGGCCTCCTCTCCTCTCCTCTCCTCTCCTCTTCTCTCCTCTTTTCTCCTCTCCTCTCCTCTCCTCTCATCTCATCTCCTCTCCTCTCCTCTCCTCTCCTCTCCTCTCCTCTCCTCTCCTCTCATCTCCTCTCCTCTCCTCTCCTCTCCTCTCCTCTCCTCTCCTCTCCTCTCCTCTCCTCTCTTCTCCTCTGCTCCGCTCTTCTGCTGTTCTGTCACAGCTTTGGTTCCTGCTGAAGACTGATAACGGGAACTGGAGGTTTATATTTGCTTTATTGAGCATTAGATGTGTATATTCTGATGGATGTTCCTTATGAGCCGTGCCCAGTGAGAGCGTGTCTGTGTGCATGTGTGCTTGTACAACGGTTATTATGCAGCGTGTATGGTGATGTTTAAAGTGATCTGCATGCACTGAAGAAAGATCAGGGTGAAAGAAAATTAAAGGCAACTGAGAATATGTTCGTATTTGCTATACATAAGCAAATGGGTTCACACAGTACACAGATATATGACAGAAAACTGGCTAGACAGAGAGGGTTGTGTAACATGAAGATAACAATGACACCATGCCTCTTCAAATTACTCTTTTATGCCATTTCAGTCTTTTCACTAAAGTGTCCCCCTGCTTGTCATTTTCATCATTTATCAGCTCAGCTTTCTGATGTTAGATAATAGATAATCTTTCATCTCATTTCTTCTTCATATTAGCACATGTTACCTTTTACTAGATAGTCCTCTTTTCATTTCACCCCCCCTCACCGCCAGGAGCTACAGCTTTGGCAAGGACATATTATACCAGTTTCCTCCCAGTCCAATAATAATTGGACTGGGAGGAAACTAGTCACTGATTTAGTTTTTTTCTCTATGACCTTTTTCTGTAAGCAGCAAATGTCTTCTGTGCTCTTCCTCTCCATTACTAAAATGAGGCCTTAATTAAACCCTCTATTACACAGCAGTTTTAATTTGAGAGTCTTTTGCTAGTGTGGCTGATCTGACATGTAAGTTAAGTCCACGAAGCCACAGCACACATTATGACTTGCCATCTGCTAAGATGTGCCTTTTTGTTTTAATGTCTCTCAAGAGATGGTACCCTTGCTCCGTTTGGCACCGCGCCTTACTGATGATTGTGAGGTGATACATTATAGTGATGAAATTTTACAAAGACTCATAAGAGGACCTTTCACCGAAGGTGTCACCTGCATGTCCAGTACTGTATCTTGTTGCACTATTAAACCGTTACACAAGATACATTTAAAAATCTATTATTTCCTATCAATGAAGAAAAAATGCAATTCCACATCACAGACTTTCGTTTTTACTTCTTGTCGTTATGTTATGTTTATCGTTAGTTCATTTCCCTTCTGAAATACAAGTGATGATGGTTTTCTTTTCGTGAATGTATTTTCTGATAAGATCAGACAGAAATAGATTGTGACAAACAAAAGAAGTGGTCCCACCCTACCTATGCCACCACATCCTGAGCCATAAGTTTAGCTCCATCTATATTTAATTAGCAGTCTCCTTTGTGCATTTAGGCCGTTGTTAAACTCCAAGGGCACCCCTCACTTCCAGTTACTTTGGATGTGAAGCAATGGAGATAAATACTGCACTGGGGGAAACATGACATAGGAGAAAAGTGCACATATATTTCTTGATTAGAGCTGACACACACTTTGTGTCACTATTGTACTTTGTGTCACCACAAATTAGAGGCAACCATTTTTTTGGGGTGTGTGTGTGTGTGGGAATGCATGAGATTGTGGGGTTTTATGTTTAATTTATTGCTGTTGCCAAGAAAAGAGAAAAAAGAGAAATGGTAAAGGATGTAAAAGTGGTAATTTAGTGTCAGTAATTACTCGGACACCGATGTATACATGATCTTAGCATTTACAAACACATTTTCTTTCCACTACACATTGCACATAAAAAGAAACATACTCTAATTTCAACTTTAAAATCCTGATCACTTGCTGTGCATCTCAGCCTTATTTGAAAAATGTTGTGTCAGGAGTGCTATTGTTTCTGCTTGCAAGCCTAATTAATCCCTTTATCCAGTGTGTGTTACCCATGGGATTACATGTTAATCTTTGGTTTCTCAGCTAAAGATGAAGTTTCAGAACTGGACCGTTTTAGTGACACCAAACGTGGCCAACTTCCCTTTTTCTGCAGAATCAGCCCTGGAGCTGTGAGGCACCATTTTGAAACTTCTAAGTTTAAGTTGTTTCTAACACAACTTATGCGTGTTGTCAATGCACCAATGTAGTAAACTTCAAGTCATCTGCTCAGCATCACTGCAGTTTCACTAGTTTTAGCTTTTTCCCACTTAATAGTAGCAGCAGCGTTTGTGACATCGTTGCCCTACATTTCCAGCTGAACCTTTACTCAGACGATTATCAGTGTGCCTCTGCATTAATGCTCTTTCATTAATAAAGAAATGGTCTTAATGATCAGTGTTAAAGATTTTCCTAGAAACAGAAATGCAAAAGCCCCAAAAATGCTGTTTAGTGAGCAACAAAATTGTAGCACAAATTTCAAGCTACTTTTGGTCCATCTATCATCTATGCAGCTCATCCAGTGGTGGACCATGGCCAGGCCACCAGTCTGTGTCAGGGCTGACATGTGTCAGTCATGCGAGTCATACATTTACATTTGTGGGCAGTTTAAAGATGCCACCAATCCTAACGGCATGTCCTGGTTTGGCTGGCCTTTCAAACTGGGAACTACTACTATTACTACTTTCATCATGCTATTGTAATTGTAAATCTTTGGGGTCCCAGTTTGATTTTGATTAGGATTTTATGGCACGGACAGCATTACATACACATATACAACAATACTGACTATGTTCTACTACTTCAATTACATTCAAACCAGTCATCATCATTTAAACACTGAGCACAGAGCAGCTTTTGTTCGGAGGAATGTATGGACATTTCACTGTTTAGTTCAGGTTCCACTCGGCTGTTCTCCATAGATTACATGGAGAGCTAACCGTATCCTGTGTTTGTTTTCCTAAACTCTGCTGTAAAACTCATTATTTTAAAGATACGAATGAAATTGATAACCCATTAGTTGCTTTTGTGTTTGTTCTTTGAGTTAAGCAGCATAGCTTCTGCTGTAGATAATGTTGAGCTGAAGTCTATGCTGTAGCTGTAGAGATGGTATTGGGAATGAACAAACATGTTCTGCCATGATTTTTTAGTGACATCCTTAAACTATAAAGTATTAAAGAGGATCACAAGCTAAACAAAAAACATGTAACTTCTACGACAGTGCCAAACCGTGTGGGCACAGGGCCAAAACTATCACAAAGAACTAACAAACAATGGTAAAGTCGAAGAGAGGCAGCCAGAGAGGAAAGAGCAGCAATTCAAGAACTCCATCTACTGTACATCACTCCTCTGGCTTTCATCTTGAAGTCATTGCCAATATTCATTCTACTTTTGGCTCAGAGACAGCTGCTTTCCATTGTACGTACACAGGCCTTCTTTATCCATGAATTTGATGTTGATTCTATGAAATCTTCTGATGCCCTTTCTCTGTTATTTCTAGTTTTGCTTTTTATGCCAATTTTATTCTACTAAGTGGTAATAACAGAATAACCAAGGTCTTTTATTTGCTCCAAAGTAATTTCTGTGGGTTTTGTTATCATTGAATAAACGACATATCATTATTGAATGATATGCTGTCATGTCCACTTTATATATAATTTATGATATTATTGGCAAAACAGCAAAGCAATTAAAGATCGTTTTAAATAAGCAATATATAAAATGTGCCAGGGAAATAGTAAGTAAAGAAGGTTTCGTCTTTCTAAATGTACCAAGACGAGCTCAGTAACTGCTTTAGAGCATGAGAGGCAGTAAACACAATAAAATAAAGTCCAAACAAGTGAAAGTGTTTCAGAATAAAAGCATAAACACCCGAATTTGAAGAAACTTCCCTGTGTACTGCAAACCAGCCTGTACTCACTACAAGAGACGTTACCATGGTGACACAGTAGGGGAGTGCCACCCACCGATGGTGTCCAAATATTTTCCTGGCTTAAGTGCCACCTTTTGTGCCATGGTCTTTAACGTGGAGTATAAATAAGTGTTCTGAAGTGTCATTTGGCAGGGCAGTCTCTTTCCTCACTTTTCATGGGATAGGCTCTTCAAATAATGCAAACCACTCCATGTCCAACCAACCCGGATTTAAGTGGGTACAGGTGGAGTCTGTTGTTGTAATGCACATAGACATGAATGCAGTAGGGGCGATAGCATGCAGACAGGCGTACAGTCCAATTTTATCTGACAAAGAATGGGATCTAAAAGGATGGAACGATCCCTTTTACGCCAAATTCAGTCCAAGTCATTTGTCTAAAAATAATTTGGCACCCTTGAAATACTATTTATTTTCTGTGAAAGCTTCTTCTTTACACGACTAAATGGAAATAATGAAGTTTCCAGGTTACTAATGGTGAGTAAAATGATATTTTAATGTACTTTGCTCTAAAATAGAATGCACCTCCTCTTAATCACAATTTGATTATTTTTTGAGCATGAGAAAAATGCAATTCACTTAATGAGTGAATTAGTCATGTGAAGATACAGGAGGAGCATTTCCTTGTTATTGGTCTCCCATTGCAGAGGTGTATGCTCAGGAAAATCTAGTTCATTTTATTTATAGTCAAATCATACAGTAAATTTGCCTCAAATGGTTTTTGAATATGTACAACATCAAACACACTCTATTTTTCACTTTGGTGTAATTACCTTTATAGTGAATAAACTCACTAACTCATGTTTACCTTCTACTAAAACTTTATTCATCTAAAATGGCAATATGCTACTCTGTGATAAGGTCCATGATATTAGTACCTTACGGCTGGCACATGGACACCTCATTATTTTTAATTAGCTCAGCATTGTCCATTACCACCAGCTTTACAGAGTGTGTATGACTCGTGACATTTAGCACTAACTGCCCTAGTGGTTTGACTATGAGTTGTTTTGGCATTGTGGCCTCTAAAGTTTAAAGACATGAAAGCGTGAAAGTTGATGATAAAGGAGACCAGGATGGATGGAATCTGTGTCTCTTGATGGAATGTCATCAGCAATCGAGAACAGACGAGAACAAACGGGAGTGAAGCACATTTTTTATCAGTAAAAGTCATGAACAGCCTATCTCCCCACAACCACAGGTTCCCTGCATAAATTGCTGCAGCAAAGCTTTGCTTGTTATACCGGCAGAGCTGCTTTAGCTGATTTTACTACTTTTATTACCCCAATCCATACGAGAACACCCGATTCAAGTGCATGAATGTGAGAGTTTGGTGTGATTGACATTAAGCTTCCTCCACCACAGAATCTCTCCTTTGGTCCATTTAGGTCTGACAGGTGTTGATTGGGTTCAAGTGCTCCTCGACTGGAGATGCCATTTGAAGATTGCTTTCATCCTCCCTTGAAACAGAAGGACAGATAAGAAACAGGCTTTTTTGTACGGATTCAAAAAGAACCCCCACTCTTTTCACATAGACACTAATACACCCCTCCCCTGCTTTCTTGTGTACCCACCTGTCACACACACATAAACACACACACAGTAAAAAACTGCAAGTTGTATTTGCATTTTCCAAGGCAAATCCCTTCAAAAAGAAAAAGATGTTGAGAACGATTGGTCTAAAAAAACCCTTTAAACTCTCCAGTCTTCCACCACTCCTGCGTGCTATCTTATCTTCCCAATACAGCATGCTAATCAAACATGGTCGTTCACTGCTGTCTCTCCATGCTCCATGGGATCAGCAGATTGGTATAAATCGTTGCCATTACTGCCCTAAAAGCACCTTTTTTATTAGCACGGGCATTGTGTTGGATTTCAAATGAAGGCAGGACAGATTAATAAAGCTTCCAACCTCATGTTCATCTTTTTATCTCTGTTCAGCTGCTTGTTAATATATTGTTTTTGTTATGTAACTTTCTTCCATTTGCAACACGAAGTAGCACATAACCAAAGTGTATGAAGACAACATGGCAGACAGAAGGGCAGTTTATACATTCCTTTTGTCATGAAACTAATGGAATAAAAGGACAGGACCAGGCAAAATCAAATAAATTATTGAAACAAATGATGGCCTATGGGCTATTCCTTTCTAAGAGGTGTTTCGTCATTATTTGGTTGTTTTAATTCAGACCAGCCAACCAGGGTGAGCAAGAAAACAAGTGAAGCCAGCAAGGAAAAGCAAAAACCAACAGTGCCCTGCCACATTAACAACAGGGCAACCCTACAGATAAACTACTAGGTACATGTAATGTACATGTAAAACCTAAAACCTTGTGTTGCTGTCCTAGGCCTATCTACATACCAATTAAATTACATTTAAACACATTTTATGATCCAGAAATGAATCTAAGTGCATTAGCATGGCTTAACTCTATGGAGCACTTGTCCTGAGTTAATAAAAGAGACTTGGTTGATATATAGCTTTTAGCAAAGCTAACGTAAGACACAGAATCTACTGTACCAGTCACACTCAAGAACCAAATAAATGTTGGTCCATGTCAGATCTGTTTCTGTTTCTTTGCCAACTTCAGTCAATATCGTGTCTGGCATCTGTCTTTTGATGCAGTGATGTAATAGAAACCTACATGCTCCGCAACCTTAAAATGCTCCCTAAGTACTGAGAATATATGGCTGTCAAAGGGCAGTGGACTACTCATGACACCCCTGGGATGTGTGCACGAGCATAGTACAAGCTGTTCTGGAGCACAGCACACTATAGTAATATTAATACAATCTGAAGTGCATTTGAGGCATCTCTCGCCATTATCCTCCACTGAAGGCTGAAAGCTGAAAATATCTACAATTTGGGTGTGTAGTAATGGTAGAAAACGCGCCGGTTTAGTAGGGAAAAATAAGCGCGAGTTGAATTTACCGCTGTTTGATGGGATTTAAAAGTAGCCTACATCTGTACTTTCACAAGAGGAGCATGATGCTGTGAATGAATTCGTGATAATGCAGGCTTTTTGTGGGTTTACAGGCAAAGAAGCTGGGTAATGGGTGAGACGTAGGGAGTGGATAGTGGAGGGTTGGGCCGACTGGGTTTCAGAACATCTGTCACATCAATAGTCAGATATTCACGATGAATACATTTCATTTCAGCTTCCCACTATTTCTCCTCACTCTCTGTGTGCATTTCTATCTTTTCTCTCTCATTTTAAAGTTTTTTATTGCTCCCATTATACTGTGGATATGATGTATAATATGCATATCTAGAATTTTAATTGTCTAATTGTCTCAATCTAGTTTCTCAGTTCATCACATTCTATCTGCTGTGTTTCTCTATCATTTTCTAGTTCTCATTTCTGTATGTCTCAGTTTCTCTTGCCACCGTCATAACCATTTATTTATACCTCATACTTTTCACTCTATTATCCCATCATTTCTTTTTACAGTTCCATCTCTCCCTTTCCTTCCTTTTTTATCTTCCCTTTTCTCTTTTTTAATAGCCCTCTGGATGTCAACTGCCTCTTATAGCTATCGTTCTCCATTTCTCCCTCCAGCCTCCTTTTTTTGTTCTCACCTCACGCCCTATCCCTCCATCAATAAGAATTTATACTACTGCTGGGAGGCAGTTGGAGGAGGACAGAGGACAGACCTGAGAGGAGAGATCGGAATGACCATCAAATGAAGTTCAAGAATGCAAGGATGACGAGTAAACAAGAGAGAGCTCCTAAGGCTGGACTAATTGAATTCCACTTTCTCCTCTGAGTCAAGTTAGCAGCAGCAGTCATAAGGAAATTCTTTCTGAGATAGGAAGGAATGAGCAAAAGGAGTGGAAAAGAGAAATATAATGGCGGGATACCAAGAGAGCAAGTTTGAGAAGGGTCAAGAGATTGGATAACAAACATAAGAGGGAGAAATAGAGAGAGCGAGATAGCTCCTCCGGCCAGGCTAATTGAATTCCAATTTTCCCTCTGAGATTGGTTAGCAGCAGCAGGCAGGCAGACAGGCTGCCCCCAGCATGGATCAGCTCTATCCAACCAATCACACTAATACAGTGTTTATGTCCACTCCAGTGCAGCCCGGTCAATAGCTTCCTATCCAGTGCAAGGCCAAGAGAGGGTTTAGTGGGGCCAGTGCCAACTTAAGAAAATACATAATTGAAAAGTCTTATATGTCAGCTTGAAACAGTCCAACATACAAATTATCTACTCTAAAAGTAAGGTGGTCAGAGAATGTGTTGCACATTTGTTTTGGGACAATATTAAGCAGGGGGTATGTGCAGCAGTGTAAACCACAAAGTAAAGGTGGAACATGTTTATCAAGGTCAATATTGGTAATGCTTTCTCTCAGGAGGTAGTGGCCAATAGAAATCCAATTTGCAGAAAACCTACACTAAACCAATTTATTTTGTCCTTAAAGGATAAATCAGGTGGTATTCATTTTTCTTATTGTCAACAAATCCCATGAAAAGACACAAACTGAATTCATTTTCAAAACCTGAGTGTAGCTAAAGCCTAGTATTACTGTAGTTTATTCCTCTGTGCCACAGACCTCCACCAGAATTGAATTAAATTATATCAATGAGCAACAGTGGCTGACGTGTTTCTTTCTTAAAATAAAATGAATAAAAGACTACAACTTACAAAACTATACATTCAGTCCTGCTTTATGCTTTTGAAAGTAAATTACTCAGTGGACTGTTTTTGAGAATCTCCTATAAAATCTACTGGGCTATATGCAAAATATATTGAAAAACACCAGTGCACTGTGGTTTTAGGTATTTCATGGATTATGTTGACAGTAGGTAATAAGTACTTTAGTCCTGATGAAAATTGCATGTGCTCTATGTTCTATGCCTAAGAGGAAATTGGCCTACAAAGAATTGCAAGTTTGCATGTATGTGTCCATGTGTGTTTGCCTCTCAATAATTACACATTTGTATTTGTGAGTTTGTGTGTGTGCCTGGAGTTACTGTGTGCCTCCAGCTGTGTCGTAAAGTATGGGGGTGTTTCTCTTTATGCTCATTATTTGCCTCTATCCCCTTGGTCCCCTCTATTTCCCTCAGTGCTCCACGTCACTACCCATCACCACACAGCCTTTATGAATATTTAACCAGTCCTCGTGCTTCTTCTATTTTTCACACTCTTCTCTTGATCCCCTTATTTTTTCTCTTATCCTATATTATACCTTTTTGTTGCTGCTGCACACATAGTCTGTCTCTCTCTTACTCATAAACTCTTGTATATCACACTTTTTTCGGTCTGTCTCTATCTCCCTCTGTCTTTATCTCTCTTCTCGCACATCATTTGCTCCTCTCTAGAGTGGGGGAGAAAGCTACTGCTTCACACTCTGTCCCTTAACGCCCAATCGTTGTTTCTTATTTAATCTGTTCTGCTTTATTGAATTTAATTATTTCCAAATGATTAACTCAGAGTTCAGCGGGAGGGAGAGGGGGCAGAAGGACATATGTTGTGAGATGAGGGTGGAAGGGCCACTAGAAGAAAGATAGCGGGTGTGTGGGTTTTTGTTTTGGAGTCAGGCAGTGTAAACAGCCTGGTATGCACACTCATCAGTCTTTGATTCCATTAGTGCAGCAAGGCTGCAAATGCATGGCCCACTCCCACCTAAAAGTTTTCCTCATTCTTAAATGCATCAATATGTACAGTGCATTTGGATGTATGGTCATGAAAAAGACAATTAGCATTTTCTTGAAAGATATGTCAACAGAATAATAGCTACAGGTACCACATCTGTCTATTTTCACTATGTGTGTATGTGTTATAGGTGTTTTTCTGTGTGGCAGATATAAAGAACCCGCAAGAACTGTTTACTTTCCCATTGCCATATCCCAGAAAGAGGTATGCATTGCAGTGCCAGGAGGCCCTGAAAGCATAGCTGCAATAGTGTCCAATACTCTGTCAGCTTTTTATATGAAAATGTGACTGGAGAAAAGAAAAACTAGAATGATGGGCTTTTGCAATGGTGCAGTACCCCCTCCAATCACAGTGGCAATAGGCATATGATCTGCCATCACATACACAACAGATAGAAATTGAGGTGCATAAATACACACATTCTTGTGGATACATGTTTATGCATGTTTAGTTTTTTCAGACACAACTGTTGTTTAGTTTTATTTTTTTATCCCACAAGACAAAAGAGGATTGGTAATTTGCTAGAAAAATGATTGAATTGGGTACCAGATTCATTCTGCAGCATGACAAAAAGCACAAAAAGTACAACAAGAATGATCTCTTTATAACAGAGAACCTGCCACCAATGGTATAGGGCCTAAATTGAATCTAGGATAGTGTGAAGCGCTTCAAAAATTCTGCTAGATCTGCACATAGACTGGTTGACCAAAAGTAAAAATTTGATATCCTGATATTAAGCATATAATTGCTTTGATAATGATTTTATTAATTTCAAACATCTGCTTTCAAACACATAATAGTGTAGCTTTGGATTCCTGTCTGGCTAAAAAAACCCTTTGATCTATGAGAATTTCTCTCTCTCTCTCTCTTTCTCTCTCTCTCTCTCTCTCTCTCTCTCTCTATATATATATATATATATATATTGTAATGCTATACGCAGTGAAGAGACTAACTTTTTTAAAAGAACCATCTTATATTTTTTACATGTTTCGTAGGTAACATACCTACTTCATTCAGATACTAGACTACAATGATGATAATAAAATACTGAGTCTTAAATATATTTACATTTCCACGTTAAAATGGCTAATTACATAAGTTATCAATATAAAAAGAAAGTTATAAATAAAGAAAACGTGTGATCTAAATCTCTCATGGTTATTAAACAATATATTATTGATTGATTACATTGTTAAAGTTAGATTGACTTGTTGTTTTTGTAAATTTATTGTTGGTTTTAACCATTTAATGTGCAATGCTTCTTTGAGCCATAAAGAGTATTTATTATTAGCTTTATCTATTATTTTAAACGAAGAGTTATTGTTTGATTGCATGCAGTTTTCATTAGATTTTAAATGTTTATAAATGTGCGACATTTTATCCTTTCCTAAGTGCTCATCGATTCTAACTGAACAATGACGTGTTGTCATGCCAACATAATTGCTTTTACAGCTATTGCATACAAAATAATAAACAACACGTGATTGTAAGTAAGATGGTGATTTGCTCTTAGTTGAAAAATAGGATGCCACTTTGCATGTTTCAAAACTTAATTGAATATTTAAGTCTTTACAAAAGATCTTACATAATGATTTAATTTTTTCTGATGTTATGTCTGAATAATCTCCAATGTAGGGAAGTTTAAAATAATGAGTATTTTTGGTTGCTTTTTCTGCTTTGTTGCTAAGATTATATGTTTCGTTGACATAATTACGGATTAATAATTCAATAAACTTAAGTGGGAATGCATTGCGTTGAAGTATAATTTTGATTTTATTGATATCTATATTGAATTTAGTCCAATTACTACAAATTTTAAAAGTTCTATTTATCAAAGTCTTGACAAGTGATTTTTTATAAAGATTAGGCGTGAAACTTAGATAGTTTAACAAAAGACCTGTGTATGACACTTTATGATAGACACTAGTTGAAAAACCACCTCCACCCTGTTTCTCGATGCTTATATCCAAGAAAGGTAAAACCCCGTTGACTTCAGGCTCAGATGTAAATTTTATGTTCGGATGCTGCTTATTTAAGTAATCTAGAAATTCATTAGCATCTTTTTCATTTTCAAATAAGCAGAAAGTGTCATCAACATATCTTTTATAAATTATTGGTTTATTTCCTTGAAATTCATTAATCCAGTTTTGTTCATGGTGACCCATGAACAGATTTGCTAATACAGGGGCAAGGGGGGAGCCCATAGCCACACCATCAACCTGGTCATATATCTTTCCCTCAAATAAAAAATGAGTCTCCGCTGTAGCAAATCTAAACAACTGAACTAATTCCTTTTTAGTAAGTTTGAAATCAGGGTATTTTTTTTCCATTAAATCTACTGCTAATTCTATTGTTTCGTCTAATGGTATATTTGTAAATAAGCTGACAACATCAAAAGAAGTTAGATATTTGTCTTTATAATTTAGTTCATTGATCTCCTTAACAAATGTAAAAGTGTCTTTAACCGAGTAATTTGAATTTATATGAGGTGTTAATTTATCACTGAGGTATTTAGCTAAGTTATAGTTGTATGTTCCTAATGACGATATTATTGGTCTGAGTTTAAGTTTATTCAAAATTATATCAATGTCTGTTATACTTTTATCTATTTTATGAATTTTAGGTGTTCCGTAAATCCGTGCGATATTACTACCTACCGGATAAAGGAATTCATAATCTTTATCGTTTAAGGCTTTTTTCTTTTTAAGTTTTAAAAGGAATCGTTGTAGTTTCTTTTCTCTACTAATTGTAGGGTCTGAATTTAATACTTTAAATTTATCATTATCTTTTACTATGGTATTTAACATTCTATCATAATCATATTTATTTAATATAACTACACCTTCACCTTTGTCAGGATGAGTAATAACAATGTTCTTATTTCTTCGCAATTTTTTTACAACTCCATGCTTCTTGAGCGTCGCCTTTGTAGGTTTGTAACT
>JAUMTR010000007.1:13133373-13149850 GCA_032270685.1 Microctenopoma stevenorrisi | reverse complement strand
AGCATTCCATGCTCCCCCACTAATAAATAAAAAAGAGGATATCAATAGTGTGGGAGCATTCCATGCTCCCCCACTAAATAACTTTATACGTATGGCCTTTGAATTTATTATTAGTTGGTGTAGTTACTAGCTGTGAAATTGCTCAGAATGAGTATGTCAAAGGGATGAATCATAATGTGAAAAATGGATGAAACAGGGAGTGTTGTACAACAAAGAATAGTAGACACCTTATATCTTTTAAAGGTTGGGAACACTTTATATGCAGACTGAAACGTTTTTTGTACACATTGCTATGTGTAGTTGTGGTGTAAGCACGTAAGTACAAGTCTTGTTTTCGTTGAAATGATTGGTGAATGACTGAAAATCAGAATTCTGAGAATAAAGTCAGAACTCAAATAGAATTTACATGGTGGCCCTAATCCTCTTTCATACATTTGTCACCGAAATAAGTGACCAAAAAAACCATTATAAGTGAACCATCATTTCTTGTCCCTGGCCTTAGACTTGAGCTGTGCCTTTGCATTTACCTAAGGTTGAACTGTTTCAGGGATTTCCTCTTGTACTCAGCATTGCCTTGAAACACAGGTGTTAACAGAGCCTAATTTGTTTTAATAGATTGAAACCAAACCCAAGAGCAAAAGCATGTTTCATTTTAATTTCTAATGATTTATTTCTATAATCATTCCCTGCATAGCAAAGCAGCTCCACAGAGGATATTGGCAATAATCTGTAAATCAACATGTGTTTTTAGGTTGATGGGTAAATATGAAACAATACACAGTGTGCAAATGGTGAAGCCACTGCATCTCTAAAATGTATTATCCTCCATAAACAGTATCTACAGTATCTAAGCAATGCAGTGATTCAGGATTCATGTTTTTCAAATTTCATATTTTTGTAAATTTTTTTTCTTTTTGTAATAAAGTTTCAATGTTCTGAATCTGTTTAAGGGACATTCTTAGGGAACTGGATGCAAAAAGGAAGCCTTGGGTACAGAAATATTGATTATATTAGGCTTTCTATCTGCTGATCATACGATAGTATTAATATTAAAACATATCACGTTTGTTAATTGATATATCAACAAGACACTGTCTAAAATTTATATCACAATATATTTCAAGGAAATTTGGATAATGATATACTGAATGCTTGAACTGAGATTCCAGCTTGCAGCATTTATCAGTGAAAACAAAGTAAAGGGCATTTTTCAGCCATCCCTCCCAGTGGGCTACTGCCATTGAATGCATTCACATGCACAGAAGGCAGTTTTCTTGGGTAGTCGGGTAATGGAGTTTACATGCACTCAGGAAACATGGTTATTGGAAATCTGCGTATACATGCAATCTGTTTTCCTCTTGCAGACTGATAGTGGAGGGAGTGTGGGGGTGGGAGGTGGAAAGTGACACAGATCATACAGAGTGAACTGTTTGAATAAAGGAAATTGAGGCACTTTTGCGTTATTTTCAGTTCGATGTAAGGCTTTGATTTAATAATGAGACAGCATCGCTTCATAATTATCCCTCCGTCACTCACCATCTGCAGCCTTTGTGCGAGAAATCTACCTGGGGAAAACTTCTATATTTGTGAAGTAACTTTCTTTTTAGATACTAAAGTACCTTCGGAAGCTGACACGCCGCTCTTATTCTCAGATACTGGGCTTGTATCCCTGTATACATTAGAGAATATAAATGTGTAATATGTCATTGCACTTTATGATTGTTATCATTAAATTACATTTTCTTGATCATGTAAATATAATATATTAATGTTAGTGTGGAAAATATGATATGGCACACCTCCAAGTACAACAGAAAAATTAATATATATTCTGTTAATTTCACATGCTGACATGTTTCACAGTAATGCTTGAAACATTATAATCCTGAACCAACTACTGTGAGAGTCAACAAAAACTGTTAAAACATGTACCCATGTTAGATCACAAACACATGGGAAACCAAGTATTTTCTCCTTCCCAAACATAACATTTAGAAAAAACAAAGCAGGTCTTGGTATTGTAGGTATTTATAGTTTATTTGTATCTACAAACAGCTGTCCAGCAGTAGGAGCTCAGACACAACAATTGCATGCAATCCTGTTAAACAAATAATGTTGACTTGTAGGGAAGTGACACAAATTCACCCAGAAAAAAAAATTAGATGATAAGACATACTGCTCAAATTAGTAGCCCTACCATGATGATGACTTGTTATTTCCAGTATATTAAGCATAAAAGCTCAGTTAACAATAAAGCCAGGAGTATCATAACAGTTACAGACAGCAGCAAAAGCCTAATGAAAATCTGTGTAATATTATTTTATTTTTAATTATTATGAGTATTTTTTTTATTCTAATCCTTCGGATGTATTTGCCACAAGCTACTCTTTCTCTAGAAATTTGGTTCATTTACCAAGGCATTGGCTCTAATTGTTTAAAAAAAGCTCCATAAACAGTTTGGGGAGGCATAATGCTGCCTTAACTAACCTAATACATCATTTTAAAATTAGATGATTATGGTAATTTTTCCAAACACAACTTGCAGATATATCAAAACTAAATCCACTATGCTTTAATGGAATATGATAAGATAATTGTCTCCACACAGTGATTACCTAACAGTCCAACAGTCCATCTTAAGTTTTGTTTTGCAGCTCTGCAGCTACCTAAGCCTGCTCTAATGAAAAATGTGGGTATTCATACCAAAAGTCTTAATTAACTGTACAAGTACAATCACATCGGCAAAAATAATCATAGCTGTCAACTCTTACCGTGATATTGTTGCATCGGGTCATGATGAATAGGTAACTGGGTTTTAAGAGGCGATTGAATATGAATAATGTCTGGGATTGGATTTTGTTATTATAAGTATGTTGTAGCTGCTAAACATTCTTTTCTCATGCAGGATATTTACGGTCAGGATGCACTGTCAGACTCAAATGTACCCAAGGACAAGTGATAGGGCTAAATATTTTGTGGCAGCTATTCAAAATTGTCTTTTTAAAGATAAGGGGCTCATACAGTCAAGTGTGGGAGTGAGTCATTGTCTTTGCTGTGGTCTGCTAGGGCAGCAACCTGAGGATGACAGACACTAACCGACTGGACAAATGAATCAAAATGGTTGGCTCTGTTCTTCGTGTGGAGCATCTGAGAGGTGGAAGATGTCCAAAACTCTCCATCCTGGACACTCCCTCCAACCCGCTACACAGTGTCCTGGCTGGACAGAGGAGCACGTTCAGCCAGAGACCAATCAGTGTCAAGTGATACACAGAACTCCACAGGAGATCATTTCTACCTGTGGCCATCGAACTGTACATCTCCTCTTCTTTAGGTTGGGGGGGGGGGGGGTGACAACTGTCATAGTCATGTAAATTGGTTAAAAATCTGTAAATTGAGTATTTAGTATTTGTGTTGATGTTAATCTTTTCTGGTTATGGTTCTGTCTGTCTGTCTGTCTGAGAGCTGCTTAATGAAGATGATGGAATCTTGAGCGCTTTATGTATATATGATAATGTGCATTTCAGTGCTTACAAAAGTTAGTCAGGTGGTAAACTTTGGGTCAGTGAGGGAAAATAGATCTAAACCATGTTCTCATAATATAAATTGCAGCATTTTGTGTTCATGCAATCATACAGAGTGATATCGCGATTGAGATTTCATTCCGATTAATTTTGCAGCTCTAGTGCATATTCATGTGCATTTTTTTGGATCTGTGCATGTGATATCATTTGTTTGCTTGAGATAAATCTGATGGTGGGTGGATGTGATTCAATCACATCCTGTTGTTGAATCCACCCTGCGTAGATCCATTAGCAAAGCAGTGGACGTTTACACTGCAGCATTGTGGAGATGTTCTTTATGGCTGTGGAGGCATTCTGGACCCATTTTAGAAGCTCCCATTTGTGCAGGTGTGCACTGTGAGTGGAGAGAGCAGGAAAATGACAAAGTTACAAAAACAGTGAAAGTCAAAGCAGATCCATGTGAAATAATGCATGTCATTTATTCATAGTGTTCCTTAGCCTTGGTCATGCTTTGGTCCTCGCAGATTAAATAGGCCGCCACTGTGCTGCGATGTGGCGTTTTCTTCTCTTATCTCTGGTGATTTTTTTTGCTTCATCTTCTGTTTTCCCATCTGTGAGAAATAGTTAAGTGAAGAAAAACCAAGAAAGAGGTTAAATGGGAGAAGTCATGAGAGATGTAGTTTTACCAACATTCATAAAGCTTAGTTGATGATCTTATTTTTATATCGCTGGATATTAGTGAATAAACTGTAAAATACTTAAATGTTATCGATTCACTTTGCTAGGCATAATAGGACTCACTCAACCAATGAAACAATCTCTGATATCAAATTCTTTGATGTTTGCGACTGAGAGAAAGTGATGAAGAAATATTTTAGTTTAAAATAGGTTTTTATATCCTTCTATATCCTTTTTAATTTTAATTTAGTTAGTTCTGATAAATACCAGTGTTGCATAAATTCTCAGAATGTATCACATTTAATTGAAATTGTGTCAAGTGCACAGGCTAACTTGTAAACATGTTTGCCAGAAATGAAAATATTTTTTCTTTTGAAATTTGAAACCACTAAATATGATGGAACAATATTTTTTGGCCTTACAGTGCATGTGCATATCTGTCCTTGCCATGGTGTGTTAGCTCCCTGGCAGGGACAGACATCATCCTTATGCTAATTTAAAAAATAAACACTTTTATGGACTGTCAGTAGCAGACGCCTCATTTAAGTGCAGACATCCACTTTAATTATTAGTTTGAGCACAGACATGACACAACGGGAAAGTCTTTTCACTGATTCATCTGCACTATTTGTTTTGACATGACATCAGCATGATATTTATCGGCAGCGGGCTTACTAGTGTTAGGTCCCTGGCAGGAATGGACTGAATAAAGTAGAATCCACACTGGTCACTCGACTTTTATGGCTTTCGTGGCTTTTTTTGGTAGAGATATTATCCTTGAAAACATGATCCACAGGTTAGTATGCATTTATTTCCATCTTTTCCTTTCATACATATTCACTACTAGAAAGCTGTAATTGGCTAACCATTCTGAGTCAATTATGCCACAGTTTAAAAGATAACCAAAGCTAAATAATGTTTAAACTTAAATCAATATTTGTTGGGGTTTTGATAAGTTTCACAAAGTAGCGGGGGATTAGAGGCTAAATTGCTTGCAACATGTAATCACTGCATACTGCGAACATTTAATTCAGACCTATTTTTACTGAACAAAGTAGGAAATGTAATATTGCTCTCAAGGTTTAAACAAATAATATTTGATTGTTGACTGAAAATCAAAAATGAAAATGGTTTTTTGCATGCTTTGAAGATTATTTATTTTATGCATGTTGTAACTAATATTCGAAGGTCTGCTCTAGTATCAACCCTCAGTGAGACCATTGTAAATCTTATCTAGACCTTGTGCACTTTTGCAGAACAGGACAACATGACTCTTATATTGGTTCATATATTTTACTGAGGATGTCTTCAGTGTGTGCATGTGTGTGTGTGTGTGTGTGTGAACAACTATGAATAAGTATTATTGACTATTGAGGCAATGCTTTACAAATCACCACCAAATGCCAGTTAGGTCATCATCATTTATCACTCTGCTGCACAGACCTTGTACTTTTTTTTACATTTTAAGATGCATTACTAAATTCTTTTAGTTTTTTCATGCATGAGTCCTCTGGCAATCTTTGGGCAAGTCCCAGTTCCTGATAATTAGTTTGCTTGTCAAGTGGACCCATGTAGATGAACAATAATCCAAACTCCAAAATGAAATGGATATAGCTCTATCATATGATGGATATTTCTTTTGTGGGGGGACTGTCTCTGAGATATGGCCCACTGGGGGCCATCCTAGCCAAAATATGAGAGCCACAATCAAATCCCTGTGTCACTGCCATTAATGATGCTAATGTATTCATCTATCTGGAGATCTTCTGGCCTTGAGTGTTAGTCACTGCCTTTACAAGGCTGACTAATTGAGGGCCCTGCCCATGAAGGCAGCGTAAGTCAAAGGCCTCTGTAAAGGGATGTTGCTGCTAGGAAGGATACATTTGATCAGCATAATCAAATAGATCAAACAGAAATAATATTAGGCAGCGTTTTGATTTAAACTTTGAAACTTTAGCTTTTAAATCCTTGGATTCTAACAGACTTACTTGAATGATGACTTACTTCAAATGGAATTTCACACATTATTACTTGACAAGACATGCAAAATGTACATGTATACAAACTTTTTAACTTCAATATGAAGTATACACAACACATGTGACCGCAACAGTTTAAACAGTGGCGAAGACTTTCTGGATTGAAGTCCCATACAGTTTCTTACCCTTCAGTTAAAACGGCCAATGAGCTACGTTAAGTTGTCGTTGAATGTTGTTTAATGCTGCTGAATATTAGCATACTTGCAAATTAATTGGGTCGTGTCTGTCGACATTTACGTGAATGTGTTTGTCCAGTTAGTGTCTTGTAGTTTTACTAAGCAGTGAGCTGCTTGACTGCATGTTCTCAGTTGAAGGAGAGACAAGTAAAATGTACTTATAGATATATAAAGTTTACCTGAAAACCACCTTCACCAGCCACTGCTAGCTGTACTGTTCATCAGTATGTGTGAAGCAGGCATGTGTGGCACAAGTGAGGTAAGAGGTGAATAGAGGTTACATGATGCTCTATAGAACCATAAGTAGCACCTGGGTCCAATTTACGCCCCTGTATCTGTCCTTGTCTTTCCCTCTGGTTCGTGATAAACACTAGACATTGAGACAGAGACAGACACTGAGAAGATGATGGGCCAAAGGTTAGGGGTTTGAAATTAACCAAATTTATTTTCTGTTATATTTTTTGGGGGATAGAGATAAAAGGATTGTCTGCATCACATCACATGATGCTCTTGTTTTCAGTTCTTAACAACCTAACTATTGTATTTATTTATTCTTTACAGCCAGACCGTGGTTCACTTCAAAGATTAATAGCTTCTTGTTGAAAGTTTGGGCAATTCAGTTACCACCAAAGAAGAGTAAGTAGTTAATCAAGAATTAGGACAGAGATTATTTGGGTCAATGGGTATTAAGTGGTGATAGTGTAATGTGTCCTTGAGTCAGGTGTTTCTAACAGTTCAAAGAATAGCTGGGATTTTACTTGATTAATATTTTTTTAGAGTGCAGTGGAGTATAAAGTGCTGTCGTCTGACACTGTCCCGTTCACAGGCACTGCATACTGTTTAGAGTGTACAAACTGCCACGGCCACATCTATCCACACATTCAAACTCATAGTTGCCGTCAATAAGCTACTTTGTCTGTTATTTTTATTACTAACAAGATGTGGAAAAATTGCACCTTGCTAAAGAAAAACTTCATTTTAACTGCATGTTTCATTCTCATCTTTATTCCATTCTCTACTCAACACTTACAAAGCCACCATGTAATGAAAGATATCTAATAATTACCTTGTGCGATGTCCCCTCTCTCAACTCGTCATTTTTACTCAAGGAATCACGTTAGCCCTAGTTCAAAGATAATTGGATACATAAATACACAGCAAGACCAATAAACCTGACATTATTGTCCAGGCCTAGAGAAGGTCCTACTTGTCTCGTTAGCATTCTTCTCACTTCTCCTCACCTTATTATGAATGCCTAACCTGGCCTCTGGGTTTTTGCACGGTTAAAGTGCCAATAAAGTGCCAGGCATGTTTGAAGCAACCTGATTGTTTTTTGACTCAAATTTGATTATTATATGCTTCTCCGTGCTTCTGTCTTCCTTCTGTCACATTTACTGGACATGGAAAAGCTAATATTTTAGTTCATTTAGGAGGCAGCAACAGGTTAATTTGTAGTATCCAACTTTGCAGCTGCTTCTGTCCCCCACTCTTTGATGGTAGTATTTAATTGCCTATGGAAATACAAAACCATTGTAGATGTGTCATCTACACTGGGATGAGATTCAATTGCAATTATGTCATCCAGAGAGAAGTATAAGTAGGGATTACTTTTTTGTCAGATAAAAACTTTTCCTTTTGTTATCTAATCAGAAGTCAAATCAGCATTTCATCTTATCCTTCGTACGCAGTTTTCAGGCATGTTCCCTCGTGTAGCAAAATCTGCATTACCTGTGCACATGTGCATTTCAGTTCTCTCGCTAAGCACAGTAGGGTCAGTCTGACTCCTTCGTGTGGAGGGGTCAGCCTGTGGTTCAGGTTCCTCTTTAACACCACATCATAGTGGGTGGTGCTAACCACAGAAAGTCCAAGTCATGACTCTCCCTGTGTGTGCTAAACGGCCTGCAGATATTTTGGCATCAGCTTGTGAATGTATTAATTTAGTCAGCAAATCAATGATGAACTGCAGCAATGCACTCAAGTGTAAGAAATTTTTCTTTACAGGCTCTGTGTATAGAGTGACGTTCATAGTCTCAAAGTAAATCCTAGTTAAATGCTGCCTCCTACTGATGCTGTTACCTCTGATATTCACAAGCTGAGATTTTTTGAGTCAGACAGCTGTGTTAACATTATGCAGACATACCAGTGTGTCTGTGGTGACACATATGATGATAACTTGACCTTCCTTGTTACAGTATGCACCTCTGGTGGCTTAATTTGGCTTCAGTTATACAGAACAACTGCATTGTGTTCATATATACATTCGAAAACAAATAAAGGTGGAACAGGAAATTAGGTTCAGAGTTTTTCCTGAACTCCATTACTCTGAAAGAAAGATGTGTTGCCCCCAAAGACAATGTTGTCATTACCTGACAACTGGAAACGTTTAGGCTTCCTAAATATTTTTTAAATTATCCACCGGACCACAAAAACATCAGAAAAAATAACACTAGTTTCCGTGCATGTTTTCTTAGACACGCTACTGCATAATTTGACTTTTCACATATTCTTGGTTGTTTGTCTAAATTGTCTTGAGTGGCTTCTCCGTCCCTTTTTAAGCTTAAGCAGTAAAGATACTTTTTATGTAGTGTGTGTGTGGTACAAAAAAAGTACAAATCTAAGCAGTATCTTACATTGAGACTTGGAGTCAAGGCATGGAGTTGAAGAATTAAATATTAAATACAAACAACTTTAGGAACCACGGGAGACACATCAGTAGTGATAATTGATTCTACACCTTCAGAATTGGACTTGCATCGATTTATCTATATTTTAATCAATACTTGGCACTAATAACGACAATTCCGTTCTATATTAATGTGAAATTGACAGCATCAGAGTCCTCCTTCAGTTCAGTTTGCAAAGCTACACTGTTACTCAGAGCAAACAACCCGTTAATTAGACTAATAAACGGGTTGTTTGCTGAGAGTTGCCTTGTCCAGCTAGATCATGTGAGTTGGCCGTTGTGAAGTAAAATGTGGACATAGAGAATTATCATAAATTAGAATCAGGTCCCATTTTTTTGTCCTCACACATGCTCACTCACACTTCGCGCATCTAAGCTGAATTACTTTTGATTTACAGCCAGCTATGTCCCAACAGGACTGTAGGATTTCTACAGTGTGCTGTGTGTCACAGCCTGGCAGTCACCCAGCGTGGAAGGAATCTCTTCCTTTATTTCCCTTGTTCATTTGCTTGTTCATGCCCTTTTCCTCTCTGTACTAGGCTAATCTGGCCTGACAGAGTTGGTGTAACATTACATAAGCCCTAGAGCCATCCTGCTGCTTTCTAATTAATTCTGCTCATCAGCCACTGCTGCATGTAAAGTGGTGTATATAAAGAACCATATAGTAATCCCATGAGAATCTAGTGATGATGAAGATGTTGATCCCAAGCAGGTTGCCACTATTTACTTGTGCACTTACTTGTTATTGTGAATGGCATTAGGGCACGAGGGTAAATGCATAATTTTAAATGTAATTGCAATAGTCAAATTTCCTCATCTTTGCCCTATGTTGTCTTTTCAGCTGTTGGCCTTCAAACAGCTGCGAGGCAAATTGCTGCCTCCTTGCAGAGGGGTTTAAGTAGGTGGATTATGAGAGCAGGAAAACAAACTTCAAAACAACCCTCCCTGTCACATTGCTCACACAGACCTCCACCTCACACTATACCACCTGCTGTTAAGTAACCATTTGCAGTAATAGAAAACAGATTTGACCTCCCGGCATTGCCACATGAAACAGTTTAAATAACAAAACAATGCTAATATTATCTACTAATGTCTAATTGTTAAAGAGAGATATCACGGTGAAATTTGCAGATAATGATGGTGTTCTAAGATGCTGCTCCAGATGAGTGTAATTAGTGGGAGGATTGTGGAGGTTAGTTTGCTGGAAAAATTTCTTTCTAAGGGACTTATATATATGTTAGGGCCAGGTGTCTCGGTAACGGCAAGTAAATGCTCATCACCCTGATCAAGGAATTACTCGGTCACTCGGTTGAATGCTTTAATCAAAACCGTGCTTTAGGTGAATCATCAGCGTTTGGACACACTGTATGCAATGTCTGGAGTGTTTCCTTCTTCTTACCTACAATGCTTGCCATGCTTGATGATCACCTTTACAAGTGGCAACGTCATTATACAACTAACTGCAAGTTTTCAGAAAAGCTGACAACAAACGTGAGATTGCAAGACCTGAGTAAGCATAAAAACTGCAGTGAGTGTTGGCTGCTGTCCTAGTGCTTCAGCTGAGGGTGTTTCACAAGTAAAACGTGGTGAAGGCTGACATGGCTGTGTCTGCAGCTCGTTGGAAACACTCAGGCTGAATGTGACTCAGTCCCGCACAGTGGCTTGCACCCCAAGCTCTCTCTCCATCAAGCTGTCACATTTTAAATTGCTTCTTTCTCCAGTAAACACCTGTATTGTGTGTGTTCATTTGTCGTACTTTACAGTACGCCGATGTGAAAGTAATTAATCCTGCAGGTTAGAGATCTTTTTAGCATTTCAACCTTTATTAGGTGGTTTGACAGAGGGTCAGAGGGAGGAGAGGGTGGCAGGAGGGTATGACTTGTAACAGACGTCCTCAGCTGGACTGGGAACTGTAAGTGTTGCATGTGCACTAACCATTACACTAACAATGTGCTCCAACTTTGTATTAAAACATTTTAATTAATGGCTGAAAGATCAGTATGGGGATTTGTTTGGAACAAATTGTAAAATAATCTTATTAAGTGTGTTACAATTTTTGTTGTCACAGTACTGAATAAAAGCACTAGAGGCAACTTTCTACAAAGTGAGTTCATCGCTACCTATAAAGATTTGAGGAGGATAGTTTGTGATTCTGCCTGAAACATAGAACAGCTTTTCGCAAGTGAGAGGTCTCTTGTTTGGCAGTGGTATGTTAAACATTATTGGCATCTCAAATGGCTGTTGGCACACAAGAGCGGTATTACTAAAGCTGGCGATACAGGAGGTGAGACAGCTTAAAATAACGAGCTGTATGAAATTAAAAATGTTGACAGTATGATGTGTCACATTTATTACATCCAGTCTGCTTTGGCTCCATTCACCCAGGGCGTGTGGTTCACTACATCTTCTCCTGTATTAACACTAAGAAAGGGCAGGAGATAGAATGAAAAGTCTATCAGAGACTGTCAATATTAGTATCTTTGAGCACCTGGAGCGCATTAGAGAGCCTGTATTGCTTCTAAGTAAACAATAATTGCCACACGTTTTACATTGACATATGGTAGGGTTGACATTCACTTGCTATGTCAAATTAGTAGTGGCAGTAAGCTCTTAACTTTGGTTTCATGCCGTGTTAAAGACTGATTTGTAGGGCTGCATAGGTGTCCTGTAACTGCACTCTGTTACATAGTTGAAAAGGTTAAATGCATACAAATTTAGTGAACCACCATGAACGCAACAATGCAGTGTAATTCAGTGTAATTCACAAAACAACCATATTTTGATTATGATAATGTGATTAAGCTTTAAAGTGAAGACATAAATAAATCAACATGGCGTAGATCCAATTGTAATCAAATTAATTAGCACCAATTCAAATGGAATATTTAAACAATTTATTTTTTTCTTTATAAATAGCGGTGTAATAAAATCATACACATATTCATGTTAACATTTGGACACAAAGCTTATGGTACAGTCTCGTTTTCTCTGGTATTCTTGAACATCCCTCTAATAGTCCCAAGACTCTGATCAAAGACTTAATTAATTCCCAACTCCAACTCCCACCGGACCCTGTAAACCAGATCATTTTCTAACTTTGTTCACAGTGTTAGATCATGTTCTAACAAATTACACTGACCCATAACTGCCAGGTTCAGCCACTTCAAACACAAGGAATTATTCAAAGAGAAAGCGGGGGGAAATGGATGGACTTGGTGATCGGTGACCATACGAAAATCAACCTTTGGTGGTTTGATCTTCAGTTCTCCCCATTACTTGCCATGTATCACAGCGTCCCTGGACACTGACCCTTGAACATGTGGCATGTAAAAAGCAGTTGTCTGTCCACAAGAAATTCCCCAAAGGGGTTCGTAATGTATTTATTTTTATTATTAATATTAAATCCTTTTTTTCTCTATGGGAAAAAATAAGACTGTCCACTTGACTTTTGGCTCAGTATCTACAAGGTTGTCTATTTATTAAAAAAATTACATTAGATTAGATTATTAAACATATGGCCATATGCTCACACAAACACTGACATAACGAGACATCCTCTTCTTTGTCATCTTTATATTTGTATTTACTGTTTACAATCCTTCCTTACACCAGCCAAATTAGCTAATCGAGCATAGTCTAATCAGTCTGCATTAGGCCAGCTCCATCACAAGCTAGACTGGGAGGTTACTTGGATGAGAACTACGAACATCCAATTTGCTGAAAGTTTGCAAGGAATTAAAAAAATACTAACACTGTCAGGTCTTCACTGTATCGTCCACAGCTGCTGGAAGAAACTGCTTCAACAGACTGATGCTGCAGACTCAAATTGAGTGGTGATTTGTTAATAGCTTATTTCTATATGGAAAAGACAGCGTCTACCAATAATGATTGACAATGCTCCTGTTCTTGTAATTGGACACGTGAATACAGAGTTGTTCTAATACTTCTCCAGGATGTAACCAAACGCTCAATTAATGCTGGGAGCACCGGTATTGAAAGCCGAGCCTATAATACATACATCAAACAGTTTAGCGAATCCAGCACAATACTGCTACAATACCAAACATAATTGTAATTGTCTGGTCAAATCCACAAATTTTTCTGTTCATTGTCAGTCGCTGAAAGCGTATTTGCTTGATATACGTGAACCATTTTTTGATGATAAGCTGCAAAGGAGGACTGTCGAATACAGAACACTGGCATATTCACAATTTCCTGGAAATATGACTTCTGACACTCATGTCCAATACATACGTTTGGAAATGATGCATTATTACACAGTTAATACACAGCTGATAGCACACAGGACGGTGTAATTTTAATGCCAGGTTGTCTATTTCTATAGAAGCATTTAATATTTTGATCTATATAGTGTTTATTAGATGGTGGCATTTTGACCTTAATAGAGTTTCTTTTAAATAGGCCACCATAATGGGGAAATTAGCTTCCATTTATTCTATTTGTTTCTAATTTTATTTTACTGTACTTTGCTTAGCAGCAGTTTTATCCAAAGTGACTTACAAGGTGCTAGCACTGGGTGTCTGGCTCAAGGACACACCTGGTAGAGGATGGACTAAGAGTGAGATGGGCTTTTAAACCTGCGACCATCTGCATCCCAGTCTGACTCTTGTTAAACATTTCTATACCTTATCATAGTCACAACTCTGCCAGACTTTTCCAGCAGCTAATGGCTTGAAGCAGTGAGATTTAGATTATTAGATTTGACTTTTGAATGCCTGCACTTGGTGCTTTTTATTCTTTAGTGCCATGTCTGCGTTGGTGCTATGGTAAATGCTATGATGTGTCAATCTTGTGGAGAGGACCAAAAGTAAACAATAATGTGTGCCAGGGAAAACCTATGGGACACCTATTTCTTAAAATTTGTCTCTTTAATTCTACCCTAATTCAGTTCAGTTTACCCACTTTCATTTAAACGCGAATGACACATTTTGATTATAGCCATAAAATGGCAGAATACTAGAACTGTACTGTCCCCTCAGCTAATTGGTCTTTATAGATAGTAGCTTGTTCTGTCACATCACCCTGATGGCATCTCCACCAGCTCTTGTTTTGTGGCTTTTTCTGTTAAAGTAAAGATAGTAAAGGGAGATGAAAACATTTTTTTGACACGGTACTTATTTGTGGACAGTACGGTGTGACTGTATATCGAGTATAGATTTTATAGATTTTATAGATTTTATAGATTTTGTGTTTGGCAGACTGCATATTGTTTGGTGGGTTGATGTGTGTTGTGATTGTGCCACTCGGATTATGATGGAGGGGGCACCACAGATGAACAAGCAGCTCATAATTACAAACATCCAATAATAGCTGTCCTTGGGTGATGTTCCGTTACCCTGTGGTCCTTGCTGTCCATTAAAATAAGCACCATCCATTGATTGATTACGACTATGAATCATATGCTTTATCTACACTACTAACAGTAACAACAGTATTATTTCCCATGGAATTCCAGCAGTGTAAACATTTAGGCAACAAAACAATGTATGTATAATTTTTTTACCATAATTTTATAACATTAAGTTTGCTAATGGAAGTTTATTAACTTAAGAGAGTAACTGACCATTATTAAACCATTTTGTAATGACACAGCTGAAGACATGCATCTTTTTATGAGAAAGATGGTTAAGCCTTTCCGTTTCCAAACTAACAGACTAACAGTAGCAGGATTTATGTTTTTGCATTGAGGATGACACAGAGAGGGTTTCAGTGGTTGGACCACTCAGAACACGAACTGTCCCAAATGCCGACGGAAAATTAGGAAAAACACACAACTAGCTTGATGCAGACACTTACAGTCATGCAAAAACAGATGCTCACATGCTATTAGCATATAATTACACACTAATTGTGATTAATCAGGTAAGCATTTAAAACTGTCTGCATGTACACCTGCTTGTGTATTTGTGTAGCTTTCCCCAAGCTAGACAGGTTGTAGGGAAGGTCACAGTAAAGGTGTTCAAATGAGCCTGCAGGGAAGGCTAAAATGGGCTAGATCAGGAGCTCACAGGGCCTAATTGAACGCTGCAATGACAGGGCAAGTGAGGAGAGAACAAAGCAAGGAAGGTTTATGCCCAGGCAACCCATTTTAAAAGCAGTGTGATCAGATGTGCTGATAAGAAAAAACGGTGCCTGTGAAGGAAGGAGGAAGAGAAAGGAGGGATTTTTTTTTATGATCTACAAAGGGAAATTTGACCTTTAACAAGTGCTTGCAGTAAAAGCAACCAGAAAATTATGCACTAAACAAACGAAGACCTTTATTATGGTAGCTCCAAAACAGAATAAATATTTTACACGTGCCTTATTAAAATATTTTACATTGTATGCTCACTGATGGTAACATGAACAGGCTGCGGGTATTGTTCTGTGAATTAGTATCCCACTTTGCACATTCAACAAAGAGTCTAAACAAACAGACCAAAAACACTTAGCTCCCAATCCCATGCAACCTTGCTGTAATTCTACCTGCACAAATGGAGGCAGTAACATGAATGTGACATGACTGTGTAATATAATCCAACTCTGTTAGTGAACCAAGCCTGAATGTGCCTCATTTGTTCCACAGTGTACTATATCTTGCACAGTGGAGAATTGCTATGGTTCTTGCACTTTGGTTTGTTTTACCACTTTGTTATAGGAGTGTTAAAGAATCGCTCTTACGACCATTCACAATAAGGTACAACAGAACAGTATTCCTTTAACGGAGAGCAATCAAACCATGCCCCCAAATGTAAGACAAGCAAAGTACATCAATTCATGCATAAAATAAATCAGTTTAGTTGCACTTTGAGTTAGAGGAGCATATTGTTATTTACTTGTATCCTCTTGAGGAAAGCACAATGAAGCAGCAAACAGGGGTCATAGCAGCTCACACTGCCAGATTTACTTGATGCGCGCCTCATTCCAGATGTATCCTGCACCTGAAGGCTTGGGACTACCTGTCACTTGTTAAATAGGTGCACTGAAATGGAAATTCTGTTTGCCTGTCATCTTTAGAAGCATTCAAGGTACTCAGTGAAGTACCCCTTTCACATTCATGCATATTAGTTTGAGAGATGATTGTGTAGAGAATGCGCAACGCAATCCAAACAATCCTTTATTGTGCTATTTGGTAATCTGGCCCCATGTGTTTTAATATGGGATTTAAAAATGCCTTCCACAGATTTAAGTGTGTTGGAGCTGAGTCAACATGTTGACCTTACAAGGTATTTTTACTAATCTTTCAGCTCCCTGCTGGTTTCACTGCTGTCAGTGTCATGTCTCCTCCAGCCCTCATGTGTCTCTCTCCACTTTCACTCCCTCATTATTTCCAGGTGTGCCTCATTATCAATCAGTCTCCTCTCCATTTAAGCCTCT
>JAUMTR010000007.1:13063896-13133273 GCA_032270685.1 Microctenopoma stevenorrisi | reverse complement strand
TTCCTTGGTAATTTATAATAAACTTCCTTTGTTTGAACCCTCTCTTGTCTCTGGTCTGCGTTTGGGTCCTCCATTTCATGCGTGTAACTGACAACTGCTCAGGCTCAGGCTGATACACCAGGCAAGAGTTTGTGGTCACAGTACCTAAAAAAATGGTTTCCCCCCCATGCCAAAAAGAGAACTGTTTCAAACACAAATTTGGAAGAGCTTATATGTGGTATTGTTCGGAGCAGTTTTTTACATTGAAGCTTAATATTGTTGATGTAATTGTTTCAATAGATCATCTTCATATATACTGGTTTTTATAAACTCATTCAGAAAAGTGGTGCAGTGTTTTATGTTCTTATTGTCTTGTCTTGTTTTAGTGTCTAATCAAAATTGCCCACAATTTAGCTTACATTTTTTGTATTTATTTACATATATAAAATGAGATTTTTGTAAATCCTCTTAAGTTCTGATTGTTTACAAGCTCTGAAGATTAATGTCACTGGTTATCATTTATTTTTAGAGTATATACAGTATGTGGGGCAATAACATTAAATGTATTTTCATGAAAGTGGAATAGTTATAAATAATTCATAAATAAACATTTTAAAACTCTACCCTCTGAAAAGGGAAGACTCCACATGAAAGTGGAAATCAGTAAAACATTTTTACAATCTAAATTTTCTGAGACAATAAACCTAAAGCATTTTAGCTTACGTTAGAGAGCTTGGGATTTACTTACTTAAAGGAACAATCCACTGTGAATTTAAGCTAAATAGTTGTTCCAATGTGGGCAGACACCACTTAGCCAAGGTCTGCGTTTCTTGGCCCTTCACTGAACAGATATGCAATATTCATCAGATATCTTTTAGATGACAAATAGAAAAATATTCAGATGGTCTTTTTGCACACAGATGTCGAATGGTGAGTACAGCAGAGACTTGTGCGGGAAGACCTACTATCATTTTAAAAATACAACGCTATGTCCATGCTTATATGAATATTACAGCATTAGCTTTGGCGAGGCCTGGCTCTGGGGTGGTTGGTTAAATGTGAGCTTTCATAAAAGTTGCCTGACTGTCTGAGATTACAATAAGGGTTTCATGAGTTTCCACAAGGTGTCCATGCCAATTATAATCAGGGTCTGGGACCAGCGCATCACGTGCCATTGTGGCCCACATCAGTCCAGACTCTATGATTAATGACTGTTCAAATATGGATGTGGGCACAGTGACATTGATATATGTCACTCTGGCAATGATGCTATTTAACTCATGACTCGTGACAGTGCATGACTAACCGTGTGTTCTTTTTCTCTCTCTCACCACCACTTTCCTTTTCCTTTGCTCCATTCTTCTACCTTTGCCCCTGCTTCTGAATAATTCTCACAATTACTCTACATCAGGTAAGACAACGTTTTGCATATGCGTTCACACCTTACACTAGTATGAACGTTGTACAGGCAAAGCATCCGTGTGCCAGTGCTAGTGCAGAGCAAGACATAACTAGATGTGCTGTTGGACCTTCGCCTCCTCCTGGCATGAAAATATCCACTGTTGTCTTTTCTGCTCATACGGCTTTGGACACTGAATGGCTTCACATTGGCCCACTTTGTCATAATCTTACACTAAGCTGTGACACTGGAGGGGGGCTGAAGGCACTGCCCATATGTGCACATAATTACATTTCTTCAATGCCTAAAAATAAGTTTCGTTTTCCTCTCTGTTTATAACGAGACGCACAGCCTGAGGAGCAGGGGAGAACTGAAACAGATGCCTCTGTACATTATGGAGGTTTTGAAACGCACAAACATAAGTGAATGTTGGCTGCTTGTCTTTGGGTTTACCCCATGTGGTAGAGGAAGCAGCTGTTTTTGGTTTTACACTACGTGTCATGTGTTTGAGTAGGAACCAATTGAGTAAGCAAAAAAAATGGTCCACAAAGGTTCTCAGCTAATACATGTAGACACTTTGCACTAGTTTGTCAAGATGCTGCTATATGAGCACACACCACTGGCTCACTCCAGTGGGAACACCGTTTAAGCCCACATTACCAGGGACATATTCAGGGGGAATGTATTTTCGTTAGTTCCCACTATGGATTAGTGCTGTGGACTAATTGAGACTGCAAAGCTAGAGGGACTCACGAGTCTTGCTAATGCTAACACGCATTCAGAGATAGTAGCACTGAAGGAAATGGCCTGAGTGACAGTGATGGTAATATTAAGAGCAGAAGAATTGGACAGGGATTAGATAAAATGCCATTATCTGGGTGGGGTTGTTGATCAGGAAGGGGAAAAATTCATTGTGGGAGCTGAGCATTTGGAGTGTGCATGAAACTAATATAAAAATGATAGAGAAAACCTGAAATAGGAAGAGATAGATCAGGGCTAGAGCGCAGTGTGAGGCAGTGAGGTGGAGGTTTGTTTGGGGGGCAGATAGAGAGAAAGAGATAGGAGCTAGTAGAATGTGACGACTGTGGATTTCTCTATCTGTATTCTGTCTCTGCGACTGAGCTCCAGGGGCTTCAAGCAGCCATGTTCTCGGTTCTACTCAGTCTCTCTCATACATACCTATACACAGGTATGTACATGCATACATGCATTCATACCTACACACCTATAGATATATGCACACAAGTGGTCATACACATTCTTCCTCTTTTTCTTTCTTACCTATTTCAGTTTTACAGCCAGACCAACATTGAAGTATTTTATGTGGTCTGTATTAAAAAAGATTTATATTTTGGTAAAAGTTCATGTTCCTATTATTATTCAAAAGCAGCTCTAGCTTATTATTAAATAATCCCATGGATGAAGTTAGTTGGTTGGTTGGTATAGTACAGGCTTCCTTAAAACTCACCAACCACCTGTTGTTGTCTTACAGTGACAATCAACACTTTCAAAAAAAGTGAGCACAAAGACAGTTGTAGCAAAAAAAGAAACGTAAACAAACATATTTTGGTGTTCTAAATGTGATTACATTATAAAGTAGGTAAATAACATACTTGAATAGTCTTTTAAAGAAACTCTGGGTTTGTAGTTTGTTTCTGTGAGTAAATCTCTTTTTAAAGTGATACAGTATAACCTTCTGTATATCCTTTGTATGGTACTGCAGTGTTTTGGTGCTCATGCTGTACATTTGTGGAAATATCTAATTGCTGTAAATGACACATCCAGTGAGCTAGCCCTGCTTCTGGTGATGCTCCAGGTTTGTGTTTTACAGTTCTTAGTGTTTAGTTCACAACTTTTTTTAGTTGATGAGGATGTACAAATTGGATTTGTGCCCTTATCTGAATCAAAACACTTCTCTGTGATTTAAAATGGTGTCTGTACAATATGTGTCATGCATCAATCATTTACATCTTCCAGGTTTGTCTTTGGACAAAAGTTACTGTATTAAAACCTCAATTACACATTTCTTGATATTGCATTATAGCTGACAGTTTGTAAATTCTTAACATCAGCATCCCAATTTTTTAGGACAAATCTTGTCTGTATGCTTCATATATTCAGATGAATGATTTTTTAATGTTAACATTTAAGTAGAAAGTTGCCCAACAGTGGGAGTACTTAGAGTACTAATTGGAGAAAATGTAAATAAATATGTAAATAATAATCTAGATGTATACATAATAGACTAAATAAACGCAGTCCCCCCGTGTTATATTAATGTGTCATACTGCATTAGTGGAAATTAAGTTTAAACATAACTTCAAATATCAATGACAATGCTTGAACGCTCCTTACTACTTAAGCAGTTTAGAAAATTGTAATGAGTTATGTGTTTGGGGTTGATCCTTCATTTATGCCAGATGTTGTTAGCTTATAAACCAAGCACAGACATACTCTAGAGCTTTTCGTGTAATGTGCCACTTTGGATTGATTTGAAGGCGCAGAGCAGTGACCTGAGTTCGGCTGAAAAGAACTCTGAATGACGTTGCTGCAGGGGGTTAGAGGAGCAAACACATCACTGGAGCTCAGCCTCAGTCTTTTATCCATTTCATAGGTAGTTATTTTAGTCTCTGCCATAACCTCTACTTTCAGTCATTTGGCAGAATATTTCATCTAAAGCGACTATACACATGGAGCGACATGGGGCATTAGTATAGTGACCAAGGACACTTGGACATCTTCACAGGAGGAAAGGGAATTGAATGATCGACCATGGGACCATGTTGGTAGACCAAATGTTTTGGTGGGATTTTGGGTGGATATAATTATGCATCATTCCCTGTGATAATCACACGTTTCATCAAGCTGTTCCTCTTTGCTGAAAGTGGTGGAGTGCTGAGAGTCGGCAGCCTTTGTCTTGTCCTTTGTCGATTAGAAACCCTGTTACGTGTATACATAGCTGAGTTCTCTGGGAGAACTCTACCTGGGGAAATCACGTTTTTCTAATTCCCTACCTCGTTTACGGTAACCAAGTTTCCTATTTACTTTACATGAAGGGTAGGAAATCAGCTTATTGGAGAAAGCCAATTGTTACTTGAGAGCGTGTAAACACATTTCAATAGAGCTTGACTGACAAATCTCTAGTCTGTCAAATTCTACTACTAGTTAATTGAAGTGTGAATGCTCTTAGCTCAGCCGTGGTTATTTACACATGATTGTTAGATTGACCTATCAGAGTGTATGTTCAGTAAATCAGGTGTGTTAGTCAGTGACCTACCAATCTGCTCACTCAGTCTAAGAAGATCTACGAAAGAACGAAGCAGGGGAAAACATTTAGATGGAGCCAATGAGATTCTGCATGTCATGCGTGTAATTGAACTGTTGCTTTTCTTTCTTTCTCTCTCTCATGTTCTCACTTTTTTTTTAATGTTGTCCATGTTTAATGAAAATACTTGACTCTAGTAAAGGACCATTGTGTAAGGCTCAAGTTTAAAGTAGTTTCCACGTTGAACTGAGACTTTGCTAATTCAAATAAACTAGTTTGTTGTTGGTTAATAGAAATTGAATTGGCCATTACCAACTTAATGTAAGCCTGATACTTTTATTTTGCAATACAGTTATAGACATAACTACACTTTTCTTATAAAATAAGCTCTGTGGCACACTTCCAGTGGCCCTCAGATTGAATTTCTAGCTTGTACATTCAGATTTCATTTCCATTCATGAAGTGATGATTTTTTTCTCCCTCTTGAGATGGTGTGTTGTAGAGAAAGCAATATATTCCCCAAATAGTTTGTGTTTGGCTTTGTAGTGGACATACTGTATGATTGCTGAGCCTGTAGCCTCTGGTGGCCTTATTGCAGTGTTTCGGTCAGAGGAGTCATAGGTCTGTTCAGTTATTCTGCCCTGCCATTGGGTTTGGTCTAACTGCAGGTTCCTGCTCTTACAGTCACCCATGGCAAAGGTTGTCACATACTTTAATGATTAATTTTTCACTCAGAACCTTCCCCTCATGAGGGAAAGCCAAACTGTTTTCACAGGTCAGAGGAGAAAGTGAAACCACGTTATAGATCCTTGCTTTATCACCAAATGGCATCCCTCCAGTGTGGACAAAACAAATAGTGAGAAAGAAAAATGGATTAAGAAGTCGTCAGCATTGGTATTGGAAGAATGTACAATCTGGTCTGGTGTAGGTTGCTATTCATACAGAAAAGTTATTGTTCGGATAATAAATCTTTATTGATTTACCTGTTTACCTATTATCTATTTTCTCTTCCTCTCTTTAAAGCTCTCACATGATTTCATTTCATAACTCATTATTTACGGACATAATAGGAAGATTCTAAAGTAAATCTAAACTACTGAACATGTAGACATCATCCTCAGCTGCAGCAGTAGCTTGCATGTAAATATTCCGTGTGCGTATTTTGGTGAAACCTGTCCTTGGGGTAAATGAGGCATGGAGAAAAGGGTGCTGCTAGCTTGCTTCCATGTCACCCACTGGAGGGGTTGACTTCAGGAGGTGTTGATGATTTAATGAGTGTCTGGCAACTAATTCTTTGTTTACATGCCAGTTTGAGCATTTTCGTGTTTACCTAAGCTGCTGTGCGGTCCAAGGTGAAGATTTTTGATGCAGTCTATCATTGCCCCATCTCTACATGCCTCATTTGCAGAGAACCATCATCTCATTTAAAAAGCAGACATGATGTGACCCTGCTGTAGCCAGGCTAGCTTGGACACACCTGACAGCAAGGGGTAGAGATAAAGACACATATAAAATATAATGTGTTTGTATAAGCAGGAGGGATTTTTTTCACTTTCCAGTGGCTACTCAGTATGCTTGTAGTGTTTTCAATGTGCATCACAGACTCATATTGCAACTTTCTGCTTTGGAAGATAATTCAAAATTCATAAATGGCTGTTGATCCTGGCAAGTTTTTTTTTTCACTCCAGCCCAACAACTGACAAAAGTGACTGATGAATGATTTGTTCACTCTGATTCTTAAATGTGAACATTTAAAAAGAAAGTTGCCCAACAGTGGGAGTACTAATTGGAGAAAATGTAAACAAATATGTAAATAATAATAGAGTGACCAGTTTTCTAATGAGCTTGTTGTTATCCTTTCTGCTTGGTTATAAATCTTTTGGTGGTGACAATGGTGGCATATAGTTTGTTTTTAAAAGAAGGCCTGATTGTAGAACCAGACTGCAATTAGGTTTTGCCAGCCTTGTGGCTCACTTGCCCTGAGTTTTGAACAAGGCGACATCCAGTTCATGTCGACAAATAGTCTTTTGATTTAATTCCCATATGCCTATCGACTTCTTATTAAATCAGCCATATTTTGTGAATTTGCTGTTTGTCACTTTAATGCCTTTGTCACTGACCGACTATTTGTATGTCTACTAATACATTAACAATATATGTCAAGAAGAAAAAGAAGCAAAGTAAAATTGTTGTTTTCTGTAAAGAATGCTGCTGCTACGAATACAACTTCCCTCATCGTCCATACAAGCTGATATCTAAGAGCCTCAAAATATAGCTTATTCATCCAAATACGATACCAGCTATTGAGTATATGCACAAATATACTCAGAAACATTGTCAGAAAACAGCTGCATCATTATCTCCATATGTACTAATTATATTTTGCCACGGAGTCCCACAATGACAAACATTAGAACAATTCAATGTAGTTTATTCATTGTGATGGCAAAAGCAACACAGGCAGGCTTTAATTTCATTAATGAATTTCTAGAAGTTATTTACTTTCCTTTTTCAACATTTGTAGAATTGTTCTCACTGCCACTATATAAACTCATTGTAATTGTACTGACCTTGTCTTCAGGCAGATTTCGTTGTGTTGGAACAAAAATTCCTTCTACGATGATTTTATCTTCACTTAGCATACCCTTTGGGATTCTTCTTCTTCTCCTGATGTGAGGTGCAACAATCAGCTGTCGTCTCTTTATCAGCACCTTGTTATTGGATTTCCCAATGACGTCATGTGAAACCTCTATACAACCTTAAACCTCACTTTTTTTGAAATGGGTAACACCACAACATTTGAGCTTTTTGTTAGCGCAACATGTATGTCACCGCTGTCAGCATTTTTCAAATACACAGGTTGGTTTTTTGTCAGTGGCATGTCAGAAAAACTTGCTGATCTTGACCTATTAAGCAGATGGTCTCTCATCCACTGGATTCCTCCAGGTCTTTCTCCATTTACCTGATTTGAAAAAGCTTAAGTACTGTTGCTCCTTTGAGTCACCGTTGTCCTTCAATTCTGAGAAGGATATTTATAAGCCACTGGTTTAAACTGTATTGTGCAGAAACCTTCTTCATCAATTTGACATTGTTTCTAAGTAATAGTTTTGAGCTGCAGGTTTTTGAATTGATTTCATGATGAGGGTTGATTATTTTCAGGAGTCAGATTGTAGTTGTTACTACCATGAAAGTGTTGAGTATGATTCATAGCACGACAAATCAGATCAAACAATTCATGGGGTACAGGAATGATAAAATCCTGTTGTGCACTGCGAATATATGCTTTCTGCACTATTTTAAAATGCATTTATTCTGCTACACAATTTGCAGTTCTTATAAACAAGCCTTTATTAAAGCATTCTTTGTGGAAAAACTTCAGCTTTATTATAACAGTCACACTTACCTTTGGCAACTTTGGGTAGGCAAAACCAAATCTTATAATAGTGTAAATCTAAAACTAAATAATGCTCTGACACTTTCCGAAGTGTTAAGTAGAAGAATTGTTATACTACTACTACTACTACTACTATAATGATGTATACTACTACTACCCACTGAGCTATCGTGCTGCCCCAAGTTTGCAATTGTGTAATTTTTGTCATGGGATAAGAGAGTAGCTGGAGCAGAACGTATTACTCTTTGTAAATGTTAAACAGAATGATTAGATGAATGTGCATAATTAAATTAAGAAACTAGATGCAAGGTTTAAAACGCAAAGTTACTAAAGATGAAACTTGACCGTGACAGTTGCTCATACATGATTGTAGCCTTTGTTGTAATACACTGTACACCATGCCAGCAGTAACCTCTAATGGCGAAGTGCTGTTATTCACTCTTCACTGCTTCTGGTGGGCAGATCTTTATACAGTTTTTTATCCCCCCGACCGCAAACAACGTCCACACTGCCGCAACATGTGGCTATTCATCTTTGCTAATTAAATTGGACAACACGTTAGTCGCAGTTATGCTGACTATCAATCACACAAGGAGACCATGAAACTTGGGGGTGGATTGGAAGACACATGATGAATGTGATGTCCTGGGTGTCTCCTGGTTGGTCGTATTGTTTTTCTGCTGACTGAGTGCAGTTAATTACTGTATGTACTGTACTGTAGTAGCGCTGAAAGGAATATTGTCAAGTTGAAGAGTGTTTGCAGTACATATTTTTCTGTACTAGCTCTGAAGTAAGTTTACATACAGACACCTTATAAAGGGGTCATGCATCAAATATTTCCTGACACATTTTATAATGGCATATAGGGAATTTATTGTGGCTATTGTGGCCGCAATAAAAATATTATTTGAGTTCTGATTTTAATCTCTGAATTCTGAGATTAAAGTCAGAACTCAAAAAATGTTCCACATTATATCACAATTTACTAAAACTGTGATATAATTCTTAGAATCATATTTAATTTTTAGTTTGGATGGACCACCGACCACCCCTATTCATTCATACTACAGACATAATCTAGTCCAACTGATCAGTTTTCAAGACCAAATCTAATTCATAATCAGCTCTGCCTTCGTAAGGTGTGTGCGCACGTTACGGTAAGTCTGTAAGACGTCATTGTCTCATTACCACGTCTAAGTCTGTCTCCGGTGTTTGTTTTCCAACAATGAAAAAAACAGGCTGAACTTGAGTTTCAACAAGTAGTCACACTACTTTTAGTACTGGGGCTGAATGTTTCAGTAAATGTTGCACATATAGCGACATTATAGTGACAAACATATAAAGAACGGCGTTGCAGATGTCATTTGTGTGGCAACATTTTAGACTGTAGCTTGTGTGGATTTTTGCACTGTACTGCAATATCGTATCTTTTCACTGAGCATATATCACCTCTGAATAGTTTTTGTATTCAGGTTTGTGTTATTGTGTGCTTAGTCCTGTTGCAGAATATTTCTCTCCCCCCTGTCAACAGAGATGTGTGGTGTTTTGTCTGTTTGCCCAGTAAACACAATCTCAGAGTACAGTACAGCCCTAATGGCTCAGTTGGCTCAAAGCCTCAATAGTGTGGAGGAGCACAGCTCTGATGTGAAGGCACAGAAGTTATGCATTTTCCATAAAACATTAGAGACAAGCCTCAGGTGTTTTTCTCTCTCAACTACTGCACACTGTCTCATCACAACTGTTGTGCTTTCTCCAGTGCAGTGAGTTAGTGAAAGAGGCTGCATAGGGAATACCTGGCAACTGTACATTTCACAGTACATCCTTTAAAGAGACCATTTTCTATTCTGGAGGTTAAAAACAGGTCCGTAGAGTCCTCAAAATGTCTCAAAATGTTAATTTACATTTGAGAAACTATGTAGGTGGACTGTGCCAACACACTGTCTCAAATACCTATGACCTTTAGCATTATTGTGCAGCTGCTGTTACTACATTCAACAAGCTAACCCAGTAAACAAGACAGAACTTGGTGTTTGGACAGTGAGTCTGCTGTAGTGAGAAAAAAACTATGTTGGACTGCAGATTTTCACAGTTGTCTGTGTTCGGGCAAAGCCTGAGAAGGGACTATGTACCTGATAATCTTAACACTAACAGTAGGAGCACAAATTCCGATCCCACAAAATGGCATAATGTCAAATAAACATAGTTCACATCTGTTTTTTTTGGGGGGTAATTTTATGAATTGTCATGTGCCAATTTGCTCTTATAAAACAACACCCAGTTAACCAAAGGGCTTAACAAGTACATCTTTAAGACAGAAAAATAAAAGACGAAAATATTAATAAAAAAATTAAAATAGTATAAAATAAAGCACAATGGAGTTAAAAACAAATAAAAGGATACTTCAAAACACACAATAAGACTATTTCCACTAAATATTAAAAGCCAAGGAAAGATCTGTTTTCTGCAGATCTAACTTTTCGGGACAAGATGTTCCAGAGTTTAGCAGCAGCGATAGCAGAAGCCTAGTCTCAGCATTTATATTTGGCTCTAGGAACCACCGGCTGATATGTGCAGAAGACCTAAGAGATCTAGCTGGACTGTACGACTGCACTAGGTCTCTGAGACAGTTCGGAGCGAGTCCATTTAAAGCTTTAAAAACAAGCAGTCTGCAGTTTGAAATGAATTCTGTAACGCACTGTAAGCCAGTGAAGAGAGGCGAAAACAGGGGTTATGTGTTCAGATTTCTTGGTGTTTGTGAGAAGTCGGGCTGCATCACTCTGAACCACCTGCAGGAGCGAAAGGGATAATTGGTTAACTACGAAGTAGAGGAGTAGAAGTGTGAATTGCTATCTCAAGTTAATTGGGAGAAAGAAATGCCTTAACTTTACTAATTAACCTCAGCTGGAAATAGCTGGACCTCACATTGCTATGACTTGAATATTTTTACACTAAACAATATTTATTGTACTACTTTTAGGCTTGCCCAGTCAGCTAAAGGTCAGATTATCAACTCAGTGCAGGGAGACAACGGGAGGAGAAATACAGAGCAAGAAGATAGAATGAAATATAGAAAATATTAAAAATAAAACTCTACTGAATTGAATTGAACAGATAGAGATAAACAAGGTAAAACAATAAGAGAGTGGCTGACCAATGGTGGGGATCACCATTATTCCTTGTTGGTCTAACTAGCTGGAGACAGACCCTCACTAATGTTGCGTCAGTCTGATTCTCTGAGTCCCGTCATTTGTCCATCTCAGTGGGTCAGCGTGGGCAGCTCACTGTTGTGACATCTCTGGGTGGTAAAGGTCCTTATCATCCATCAAAGCTTAAGTGCCTATGAGAGGTCTTTAATATTTCATTAATTAAGATTGCTGAGTGTTCAACCATCATTTCCTCGCGCTAAAGTAGGCCAGGATCACTGGGAAGTATTCCGTAACATTGATTGTGCTACTGTAGTGTACCCTGTATATTACTGGGTTGCATAGGAGAGATTTTCAGATGGGACACAGGTATATAGTACTCAGCTGAATTATTAATAGAAAAAAGTTTGTTTTTATACTTCTCCCATATGACCGTTGTCCTCCTAGTGCATAGCCCTGCTCATTTCAGAAGGGGCATTCCTCTTTAGATTATCTATTGACTAGCTGATGTCGAATGCTCTCCACTGATATAAACGGTTTTTCCCTGGGGTTGCTAATTTTGAATTCAACAAGCTCTGTGTTTACGTCACAGCATGGTCCAGTCTCTTCTGTGGTGAGTAAGCATTTCTAATGCCTAGGCCTCCCCTGGAAAGGCTAGAAATGCGATCACCCATTGAAAGCCCTAAGCCAGCTTGGCTCATTTCAGCATGGCAGTTTTTCCATGGATCTGCAGTTCACATGCACTCCGATCCTTGGCTTAGTTTTCACCTCTCTGCCTTGACACAAATAACAGCACAAGCCAACATAATACTGATTTTCTAGCCGGCAGTGGCAGTTGGATGACAAACCAGCATCAAGTGCATAATTAGCAATGACTGAAATGTATTGTGGTTCACACAGCTGTAGTTTTAGAAAATATTCATCCTTGATGCCATGGTTGTCTTTTTTCTCACACTTGACTAGTCATTTTAGTATAAGTTAGGTAAAATAAGTAGTAAAAAAATATTGTAAAAAAAGAAAATCAGACAATGTGGTAGAGAAAAACATCTGGTGATTTAGTAGAAGGAATTCAGGCAACGTGGTGGTTGTGGCTTCAGCTGTGGGCGGCCTGGGCAGCTGCCCTGTATATTGCGGGGGTTAGCATTGTACACATTGGAACCTGTAACATTGTGAGGTGGATCATTTTCTTCCTAATTAATCTTCTCAGATTGCCTGTTCTAATTCCAATAGTGAGCCAGCCAGGAGAATACTAGATGGGAAGGAGGACCTCAAGTCTCCTCCTCCGCTGCAGGGATACTCATAAACGTGCATCGTTAACACCAATAATATAAGTCACACTGGAATAACTACCAAATAAACCATTTAATGATAACCATATGTATATTGGAGGAATTCTGTGTACCCGGAGAAAGCCCACACAGAAAGACAATACTGCGACTGGTGGATTCGAAGCTGTGAAGCGATGGAGCTATCTACCAAAAGTTGAGTGAAAGGTAAAAAATTACCAGTATATGTTTTGAATGCACAATTTATTTGACTTTATAATGCATGACCTACATGACCACAGGGCGCTCTGTAAGTATACCCCAGAGTATAATTACTCATTATGACTTCACTTTCTCTCTAAAATCACCTGTTTGCCACCAGGCCTATGTTTACTTTACACTATCTACCAATAACAGTTTTTCTGTTAACAAGTTACACTAAAACAACATTTTAATGTGCTGTGGACAAATTAAAGGGTTTATTCAGCAGTTAAAGTGGATTTCCTCTGTTTGTGAGCACAGTTGCAGAGGATTTGTATCAGTGATATAAATCAGCAGTTAAGATAAGAGAAAACAGAGGAAAAATGCACAGCTTTATTTCTAACTTACAAATGGAAAAATAGACATATGTATCACTTTTCAATTGTGCATGACTTGTTTTCAAGCATCGGGAGGAGATGTTGTATGTTGTAATTGGTAGACCTCTAATTCTCCTCTAATTATTGTCTTTGTAATTGGAATTATAAATAATCACCAGGCTCCAGTTTTCTTATTGGCCTGAATAACAGGGTGTAGAAGGAACATGGGGTTGATGGAGAGAAAGAAGACCAGAGTAAGAAGGAGAGAGTGGAGATTAAAATAGAAAAAAGGGAGATTGTGTGTTGTCCAAAGATTGGCTCTCAGCTTTCACTTTCTTGTCATGAATTTTTTTACAAGGTGAAGATGAAAAGGCGTCTTGGAGTCCCATGCTGATGAAATTAGGGCCCAGAAGAAAGAGATTGGGAGACCCACAGTGTGAGTCAAATAAAGAAGGATGGAGCTCACAGCGGAGGACCGTGATAAAGTGAGGCATATCAGAAACAAAGCTAGGGTGAAAATTAACAAGATAAAAGACAGGGGTGTTATTGCTGCACTCTCCATTAGTTCAGTCCTCACTTGACCACGGAAAACTATTTTCTAATTATACTATTAGTTCTTAGAATATAGTTTCTAAACCCTCTACACTAATCCTTAGTCATACCAAATGGATGCAGTTTCAAATGCACTGTTGTTTTCAATTACCATAATCCTGCTGGGGAAGCTGGGGTATCTTGGGGTTATTCCAGTAGCTCATATTTGACAGTTAATTAAAGGTTTTCTTTAACCATATAGTGTTGGAATTACATAAAAAACAAGTTGTTTTGTATAGAAATATCTTGGATTATTGAAATGAAGTCATCGAGAGAGGAGAGAAATGGCTGACAGGTACATACAAAGCACATATGCGTGCTATTAGAAATACTTTGTAATTCAAGTGTAATTATGTGTATGCATGGGTGTGAAGGTGGCGGTGATCAGACATGAAAATTAGTTCATCAGAATGATGTCATTCCAACTTTGAATGACAGTGACTTTAACATAAAGATAACCAGAGGTTCGAGCTTCTTGGCACTTACTATGAAAAATGGGAGGAATTCAATTATGGCTGTTCATGCGTGTGTGAAGGGATTTGGAGGTGAGGTATTCTTGTGGCTTTTCAATACTGGCGTTGAGCTTACAAATTCAGGACGAAGTTTCCCTGAAACATTAAATGATAAGAGAATTAAAAGAAAATGGCACATACTCACATTCATGCACACACAGGCGTCTTCCATGTATGAATCTTAGGCCCTGTAATAGCATTGGAAACCATTATCAAATTTAACCGTTAGGTATCTTTTTTTCATTTTAATTAATTTTTGTTCATCTATTTTGTAGCAGTGTAATACTCTGATAATAATGTAGGCAACTTATTCACATTTTGTGAGTGATTTTCCTCACTGTCAAGAAATTCACACATTCGTGTGGGAGGAGGTGAATGGTTCAGGCTAATATAACTGGTAGGTGTCCTTTTACGTGACATCCTTTTCATTGATCTGAGAAACGTGTTGATGGTGGTTCTGTTGTTGCTAATAGTCTGCAGATGCGTCTAATAATAATAACTGTGCCATGCGCCTTTCATCGTACAAGCTACATTTACAGGAAATAAGCAAGTGTTTTGCTCAGATTTAATTTAAGACAGATTTATTAAAACAGATAAATTAAATGTTAAATCTACTTTCAGCAAAAAAAGTTTGGAGGATCACAAACTTTCTGAAAAAGTTAAGAAATCAATTTCAATCTCTTGCTATGTCTGCATTACATTGTGAATATGGCTTCTGCCTGCAGGTTATCTGAATCTGAATGCGAGTGTATGTGTGTAAGGTGTGTAATTGTGTGATCTGATCAGACAGTAATTGTATTGAAATGAAATCGCCTCGCCTTAGTCTGCTTCGTTGAAGTTTTCTCGCGGCCAAGAGAATATTCACAGTAACTTGGTCCCAGAGTAAATCTGCCTAATGAAAGTTTGAATGGCTTTCACATCTTCTGCCACGTGTAGAAATAACTGACTGCGGGAAAGAAAAGGCACTTGGTCTTTTGAGTCTACATCGCCGATCTGTAGAAGTGATCATTATATCTACCTTAATGTTTAATTAACTCAACTCAGATACCTCAGATGTGTAGTAGCGCAGGTACAATTAGAGCAGCTTCTGCACATTTATCACATTTCCAAGCGTGTATGGCAAAAACAATCAGAACAGCATCTTCAGAGCGGTACTTGTGTGTAATTAACTCTCCACACTTGTTGAGTCATATCTGGTGCAAAAAACACGCAGCAGAATATCTTCATACAGTTCCTTTTTGTTGATGAGACACTTCCATTAATGGGGAAATTGTATTTCCCTGTTGTTACTTTTGTGCACTCTGACTAAGAGTTTTTTTGGGTCTGTCTGTCTGGCCTGCAGCTGATCCTCTCTGTCAGATAATCTTATGAGCCAGCTCAGTAACAATGTTTGTTCTTACTTGTTGGTTATTTCAAATGGCTTCTGCCTGTGTGAATGTTGGGCTCCCTTAAGGAATGCTGACTTTGAATTAAGCCTTGCTCTCTGTGTGGTCTTTCGCAGTTAGAGCCTTTTCTGCACCCACACAGTCTCGCTGCTTCTTTACTTTGTGTCCATCACAGTTTTCTTATATCTAACCTGAACAGACACACACACACATATACAAATTACATTACTCGACTTACTGGTGTAATTGAGTTTTGGGGGTGCAGCCTGGCACCTCCTTGTGTGCAGACTCCCCTCATTACAGAGGCCTAATTGGGATTAGTGCAGTATTTTGTTTTGGCATTGTTAACAAGGCCTGTGGTCAGTGCCAGTATCTGGCTCATTCTTCTCCCCTGTTCCTGAATGATGAGCATTTTGTTTTCATGTGTTTGGAGTATGTGTGTGCTTTTGTTGTGTGTATGACATAGATGTCTTTGCCAAACTGAAGTAAGCCAGGGAATCCTTTCAGTGGAAGTCACAGTGGGTCTCCCCAATCCCAGCAATCCAATACAGCAGCTCCAGGAGTTCTGCTTGTTCAAGGTTATCGTTTGCTGTTATTATTATTATTTTACTGTATGTTTATTATTTTAGGCTAAAGTGGTGCTGGAGTTCATTGTTTTGAGAGTAAAAAGTATGCGTTTAGCACAGAAATGGCGCTGCTCCTATCTGTGGTAGAGAAAGTCCTGCAGTCCACCATACAGTTTCACTCTTACAAGATGATAGCTATCTGTAAAGGGGAGATGATTTACTGAATTAGAAATTGAGACTAGACATGAGTCTTTAGGGGAGTCGTGTCTGGCCTAACAGTGCTGCTTCACAAAGCTAAAATTAGTAAGCGTCGAGTAACCTTGTAACTACACTGATCGCAAAAAGAAATAAATTAGCTGCTGTCATCTCTCTGTGCTCACTAAATTCACTGTTAAAATAAAAAAATCCTGGGCACATCCCTGCGGTTCTACTTTTCACCGATCATCTCTGGCACATTACTCTTCTTGCCCTCTATATCTTCATCGTCTTGTTCCACCAGGATAGTGAGTGAATTGATGGTTCTGAATTGATATTAGCTGTAGCACATTGACTTTCTAATTACAGTCGTGTCCGTCCAATCCTGACAATCCATGACCACTGACAATGCAGTCCAAAGTTAGGTTTTACCATGGAGATGGAGACCACCGGAGATGAACACTCAAAAATCTAAATGCTTGTGTGAGTGTTTAAACAGGTAAGATAATTATGGCTGAGGGAGAAGGTATAGAGTTTGCTCAATGTCTAGGACACTAGAGAGCTGAAACAAAGAAGAACTGCTGCTGCTTAGTTTGCTGTATGTCCCCTCACATACTGAAATGTGCGGCAATGCAATTGTCAAACTACTTACAGAAAAACAACTACTAAAGTCAAGCATGACGAACAGCAGCTTTGTCAATAACTTTTTTGTCAATTGAAACCACTTGAGATAAACCAGTTATTGGATTAGAGAAATAGCTCTAGTGTAGCTCTGAGCTGTGTCTGCTGGACAGAACTTTTTTTATTGGGGTGAATTTGTAAAATAATAAAATTATTTCAAAGGATCAGACACAGTTTTTCCCAATTGACTTTAAATTGGCAATCCAGACTGCTAATATCTGTCTTTTGCAAGAAATTGGTACCGAGAGGTTTGTAACTGAGGGGAAAGCACAAAGATTAAGAGCGTAGGCTCTTCAGTACTTTCTGAATTTTTTAATTCTATCTGCACTGATCATTTGATAAGCCTGTGTTTGATTATCAGTTTTGACTTTCATGATTTTAATCCTTGACAAAAAAAGGCATTTTTGTTCTGTGCTTTTTCTTTCTAAACCTGACACACTGCGAACTTACCCTTCTCTTCAGCTCCACACGGTTTCAGCCTGAGCCAACAAGGTTTTTAAAGCTCACTGATGAGAGAACCAAACACCTTGAACTTACCCATTATTGAAGAATCTCACCAACCAGGGCAGGCATCAAAGAATGCTCCAAATTGACTCCTTAATACCACTGAATCAACACCTGCGTATCTCGCTGCCCTACTTTACTCCATCCACATATTCACATCACCTTGAAATAAATCCAATCCAAATCTCTATCTGCAGATGACTTGATGGTCATGTGGTACTTGAGTGATATGAACATGACAGTCAGGTTTATGAACTTTCTATATTTGATCTATATGTTTTTTTTATAAAGTGACTGTGTGCTTCTTCTGGCTTTCATTTGTGTATTTATGATATCAAGGCTGTTAGATGCTAAGACCTTAAAACAGAATGATTAAAACTGAAACCAGCACTTCTGTATTAGAACTACTCTATTAAAGGTGATGTTTTGCCAAAATGCAATACAGTCAGTCTAAGGTGTTTAAGTATAATATTTTTAAAAATTTTGTAGCGTGAAACTCAAAATAAGTTTGTTCCTGCAAACAAAACCTATATTTACCCCGTAGTGCTGTATATTTTTTGTTAACAGCACCTTATTGATTCTGTTTGCAGTTGCAGATTTGCTTCCTCATTAAATATTGCCTTTTCCATTTGCATTTAAATCCACATGGGAACACAAAATCTGCTTTCTGGGCTGACTTACTTTACCTGCTGCCTCTTCTGTCATCTTGTGTACTGTACTGCGGCTTTTGAGTCTGTTTATTTTGTAAAGTCTCTTGAAACAACAGTTTTAAGTGTGTAACTCCCCCACCCAAATCAAAATGACTGTGTACAGATATATCTTTTCCTGGCAAAGAGTAGCTCCTGCGGAGAGAATGATGAAAATCCTCTTCTGTTGTGTGCTGTAGATTACTAGATACATTAAGGAAATAACTACGCTTATCAGACAATGTAACATTACAGTTGCTAGTTTTGTGTTTATGTTACATGACACAGATTAAAGGCTGTATTTCAAAGCTCCTATATGTTAAACTGTTAACGGCACAACAAGTTTTGATTCCTCCATAGGACTACCAAGTGTTTGATAATGTTTTCATTGAAACCTTTTATGGTATGAGTCTAAAGCTGTGTTAAAGACGAGCCATAACCAAGTGAGTGTTTCAACAGTTTGCACTCTAGCGCTAGAAACATTGCTTATTCTGAGTGGGAGCACAGCAAGAAAATTACTTTGTAGGTGTTTTGTGAGAGATTATTGGATACACCAGGAAATAGATTGTATCTAGCAGGGCTAAGTGCGCCTGAGTGTCCTATTTATAAAAGGATAACATTAAAGAGGTAATTTAGCTGGCATTGTATTTACCAATTTCATCTTTTCAGTGTATCATGTTTAACGACATGGTGCTGTGGATCAGCTTCGTGATGACACCTGTACTGTATGTGTGATTACCATGCTTTTCTTATTCTAGTGTAGGTGAATATGGTTTACACTTAAGCAGCACCAGAATTTTTAAATATCAAAGAATCATGGTATGATCTGTAATGAACATATTACTGTGCCTATGATGAGATGATGAGCGTGATTTTATTGTGGTGTTTAATGACTCAGTTTAATGATACAGTGGCTGCTTCAGCACCGTTCAAGGACATTTTCAGAACACAGAGGAAACACGATAGGAAGACTTGCACATGCATGAAAGGCTTGTGTTTACATTACAATTACATACAAAACATTACACTATGTTCTCTTTTTGTACAAGATTATTTTGCAGTTAGGGGTGTTTGAAATTGGCAAAATAATATATAACTATATTTTTTTGCCATTTTTCCAATAACTTTATTGATATTTGAATAATGTCAAAAAATTAAGCCCTATGTTAGATATGTTCGCTCTGTAATAGGATATTTATTGATGCTATAAAATACTAAAGAAGCAGCACATTAAAAAATACATAAACAACACTTTGGAAAAACAGGTCTTGGTAAATTTATTCAAAACTTATATAGTAATATATATAGGCTTTGTCTGCGCAGCTTCACATGATCACAACTCCTCTGAGTGCGAAATGAATGAGACTACCGATTATTGTCTCCTAATTCTAGTGTAATCAAAGTTGTTTCAGAATATTAATTAACATTAATAAGTCACTGAAGTTTATTTCGCAGCTTGCAGTTGTTTGTAGTTTCTTATGAGTTTGTAAAAGGATCCATTTAAAAAATCTCCACACTGAAAGCTTTTGTTCGCAATTCTGCAGCTGTCACAACATATGCAACTTCATTAATTGTTAATTAAAAATTATATTTTATAGGATTGTCTGCATATTAGCGTTTGCTTAATAACCACTGCAAATGTACAGAAACGGGAGAAATAGTGAAAGAGTGCTGGACGGAAAAAGAAAAATTGTTGAGCTGTGCATGCACATCTGTTTTTTTAGTTTACTATAGTCTCTCTGACTATAGTACATTAAAGTACTTGAAACAATTCATAGTTTAAATATTTGTTCAACATCTGTTCTGCATTTTCGATAGTATTATACATTATTTTGTGATCTGTGGAAATATCATATGTCATTCATGCACACGAGTGAAATTGGTCTTCTAGTCTATTCTTGACAAGGAAAATAAGTGGATTTTCCAAAATGTTAAATTAATCTCTTGGTTTTGAATCTACGTTGGGTCTAATACAGGCCCCTGTACATCACACTGATGCATTAATGATATGGTTCTCTGTTTTACTTCTTTTTGCCCAGGATCAGTCAGGAAATGCTGACAGCTACTACTGCAGATTGATGTAATATGAATTAGTGCCTACATTACGTCTACTGGTGGGGAACTCAAGAACCATTAGGTTTTTCTGAACCCACCAGCAAAGTCTTGAGGCATTTGTTTTGACGGAAAATTAAAATGTCTGCTCTTATCAATGCCCTCGGGGCTAGAGAGGAGGGCAAAGAGAGATGTTGCTGTCCGTCCTTGTCAGGTCGCCAGTCTGTCTTGAGTAACCACCAACCTGCTGCTGACAAAAAGGAGCGTCTGCTGCTTGTGTGTGTATGGGCATGTGAATGAGAGCAATGAAAGGATAATGTTTTTGGTGGAAAATAATTTTCCTATGTACACAGAAGCTTGATATTTCCTTATACATTTTTAAGTATATGAAAAAATAATTCTGGGCCTGTCTATCTAGAATGAGAGGACAACAACACACAAAGGTATACACTTTAAAACTGCTTCTCTACCTCCTAAGATGATTACACAAGCCTGTGACTGATAGGAGACGTTGCCCTTGACTACAGGACTTTCCCTTTATTTCTGGCACGCAGTTTTTTTCTCTAGACAAGGTTGAAGAAAAAATTTGAGAGGTGACTCCTGCGTACTATTTTAGCTTCAACACATTCTGGCTGACATTGTTATTTTTAGATTTATTTGCCCACTCTCATACATGTCTGTTGTATTTGTACATCTGACTCCTGCCAGGATCTTGTGTGTTTATGTGCAGTTCTGCTGATGTACTGTATGTTTAGGGCAGCGAGAGGGATCCTAATGAGGATGTATTGCCCCTGATGCAGACAGCTATCCAGCTGGGTGCTGCAAAAATGCATCTAAATTCACTCACTGTTCTCTCCTTTTTTTTATTGCCTCCTTTCATTTGTGACCTCTTTGCAGCCTTTTTTGTAGACATTGTTTGTCCACTCATATTCTTTTTTTAAAAATCTTTGCTTAGTCCCACTTTTTATCCTCTCACGCTCACACACAAGCGCATGCACACACACACACAAAAGCACACTTTGCCTTTACATAGCTGTGAGCATACACATTGGCGTAAAGCTAGCCTCTGGCCTTAACCGTTACATTAATAACTCTAAGTTTTGTCCAGACAACCATAGAAAGCCATGTGTAGGACGTCATTCTTTCATTGTTAGCATGTTGAAAAGGTGTCAGTAGTGGGTCAAATGCAAATCAGTCATGCCGTGTATGTATAAGGCAGTCAGCACAAACACTGCTTTTTTTCCCCTCTGTGTTCACATCCTTCATTTTTTTTCACCTATCGGCCAGCTGCTGTGTAAGAAGATCTCCCTTGCTACTTCCTTCTCATTTCCACTATCCATCTTCTTGTTTTTTTATCTTTGCGGTCTGTCAGCCCAAACCCGTCTGGTAGCTCCTCAGCATCACCCTCTAACTAGCTTCCTTGTGTGGTCTTATTGCTCTCCCTCTCATCCCTGCACTCTTATTCTTGTTTTTTCTTTATATGTGTCTCCCAGGATCGATTTAACAAAATGCAGAGCTCTGCTATTACCCTACGGGGACGGCCATTTGACAGATCCAGTTCCTGGCAGCATGAGCCAGCAAACACAATGGGGCAGGGATGAAGGTAGATAGTCACTGACAGCTAACAAATAGACCCAGGGGACTCAACAGGATAAGAGAGCCAAGTTCTACACACATTAAACGCCTGATCTCTTCACTGATAGTGAATAAACCAAAGTGGCAGTGAGTGAAACAGATATGAGCCTGATAAATGTAGCAGATGTGTGCTGTTGAACAAAGAACAGATGTGCATGGAGTATGGTAGAACAAATCAAAAGTATTTTATATATATACTTTATACCTATAGACCTTTGGCAAAATATCTGATACTAACCCTGGAGCAACCAGTGGAAGAGGCAGGTGAAATTTGAGTTAAGAAGATGTAAAATAAAACCTGCGGCAAGAGATGAGAAAGAATTTGGAGGAATTGTAAATGTTATTGCCAGTATGCCTCCAGGAAAGATGCAATGTGATCAGATACAGTGTGGAAAAAAATAATGGCAGAACAGATATTGTGTACTCTTTCCATTAAGAAAAATATAATTATATAGTGTGCTTGAGGAATAAAGGTGCAACTAAAAGTGACTTCATATGACAGAAGAAAGAGAGAGAGGCAATTTTTCATTTTCCATCCATTAATGCTGCAGATAGAGTTCAGATCTTGCTCAGTGTGACATCAGGCCACTGTCTACGTCACTCTGCTACCATCTCCATTTCATCAAGACCTGATGTATTGTTTTTCTATTCTGGAATAGAGTAGCAGTGAACATGAGAGATGCCAGTATTTTATCCGTTTCTCAGGTGCAATATATTATTTTGTGTTTGCACTGGTAAAGCAGACTGAATCGTGTTTCCAGGATTTGTATGGCAGTGTGCTGAGCATAGAGTTATTGGATCTTCTGATACATATGGTGTACAGTATAACATCAGTGGGGTTGAAGTTACTGTGTGAAAAACGATGTATTTACCCTCCTTGTCAAAGGTTTAGGTCAGAGGCAGAATTCATGTCACGGTCTGCACACAGATTGTGGGAGCAGGAAGTAGGGATTGGCCAATTAACAGCAACAACATGGCCCATACAAAAGCTTATGAACTCAGTAACGTAGGCGGATAATCTTTAGATCTTGACAAAATATATTCTCTATGTAAGCAAGCATGCCGCATGAAAATGTTATGCTCTAAGTCAGGTGGATTTGTTGTTCTGGCTAGCTTCTGTTCCTTCGTACAACACTTCTGTATAGATTTAGAAACTGTCTACGTTTAATTATATACAAGCAGAGAACCACAAGGCGGACTGGAGACCTTGATTAATTTGCAGTTAGACCTTGAACATTGTAATGATACTGCTGGACTGGCAGGTGATAGAGGCCCTATATGAGGGATAGCAGATGTGTCATTGGATAGCATTTAGCTTTGAGAGGTTTTACCTCTTTTCTAGGGCAAGCATGTTTGCACAGCTAATGAGCAATGATTTATCTGCTTTGATACGTTATAGGTGTAAGCTACTGAAGCTCTGCAAATACATGCTATTGTAGAGCTCAAATTGCAAGGGGAATAAATGAGGGAAAGAAATACACACCGGGGAGAAGGAGGGCGGTAAGGCAGGTGAGCAGAGAAAAGGATTGGGGTTTGGAAACATCACACGTAGAAAATTTTAAGATCTGAGAGACTGAGCCAAGACAGCAGGAGTCCTCAAACAGATGGCAGCTCAGGTCTCAAATATTTACCACTGTAAATATGCATGAATCACAAAGTTAATATATAATAGAATCACTGTACAGTTTTAGTCATCAGCATATTTATTTGTACATTTATCTGATTCTATATGAATGCTTAGGCTAAACCTAAATAAGGACTTGGCACAATTTTCTCATTGCATAGTATTTGTGTGTGCAGTGGTTGCTGTCACATTAGTTTACCTAAACTAGAAGATTTACCTTGGCATCCTCAGGATTAATGTCTCTCAATCACTGACCTAAACACTTCTGAGGTGGTGAGCAAATGTGTAATCAATGCCTTCGAGTCTTCAATCTCAGCTGTTTAGAAATTCAGCAGCAAGATAATGCTTGACATTACAGTCAAAGAGAAATTATCTCACACTTCATAAAATAAGAGCCAAGTTATACAGGATGCACATTAACACTGAAAACCAAGATTGGCCAGGATACCTGTGATGTTGACTTTTTAAACCATCTATTGTTATAAATGTAATTTGATAATGCAGCTGATTTGGCGGATCTGAATGTACAAATGGCAACAGACATGTATGAGAGTGGGCAAATAAATCTAAAAATAACAACGTCAGCCAGAATGTGTTGAAACTAAAATAGTTTGCAGGAGTCACCTCTCGTATTTTTTCTACAACCTTGTCTGGAGAAAAAGCGGCGTGCCAGAAATAAAGGGAAAGTCCTGTAGTCAAGAATTTGACATCTAAACCCCCTGCTCATCAAATCCCAACAGCTTTTTCCTCATATCCTCAGTTTTATTCATTGTTCTGTGAACACGGACTGGTAAACTCCTTGGCTTTCATATGCTTTTTACTCAAACTGGCTTCCATTTAGTTGCTCTATCTTAAAGGCTTGATTGATGGAGTACTACAGAGAACGCTGTCCTTCTAATATATTTTCCCTTATTGCAGAGGACTACTGAAGTTCTCAATTACTGAACCCACTTTGCTCCTGGGAGCACGACGTTTTTGAAATGTCTGTTTGGTTCACTGTGGAGGTGGAGATGTGCAGATGTGTTGTATCAATTTGATTTTCCACAAATCAAATTCATACGACCTATTTAACAAAACCCATCAAAAAATCGACCAGGTTTGATTTAATTTTTAGTACATTTACAGGAATCAGCTTTATCATTGTGGATTTTAAAGGCTTAATTTAGACTGATTTTTAGCCTGACCATATGTATACAAAGAGTTAAGCCCCCCACACAGTAAATTCTGGATCTACTAGATTGTCTGATACACCAGAAACTTGTATGTGTGACATATCTGCAAGCAAACACAACACCGTATGCCTCATGTGGCAGCAGTACCATCATCAGGATGGTAAGTAAATCTAATTACTCTATGAGGTAGTGGCACACAATGTGTATGGGAGAATAGCTGGGTGGTGATTTTAATCAATGCAGGAATCCTGTGGCTGAGGTGAGGAGAGCAGCCTTGCAGGACTGGGTATTAGCTTGCCTCATACTGACATTTCAAATTGATGTTATCAACATGGTAATAGACCTACTTTTGCCAGCTCTCTTCATGGATTATGGGTGATGACAGCTTACTTAGTGACTACATAAACTAAATCATATTTTCACTAGGTGCCCTGTCCTCAAACATTACCTCAGCATCTACAGCAGATGGTCTGGCGTTTGTCTTCTGTGCCACATGTTGTAGTGACACACTAAAAAACACAGTTTGTAGCATTGTTTCTTTGGGCAGTACCTGAAATCACACATAGTGTGAAAGTCAAGTGTCCATGCAGATGTAAGTGCACTCTAATCGCCGTTGTAGGGCATTCAGTGCTGAATAAAATGTATTAAAAAGGATTTCAATGAACAGTTGGGACTAAAAGAATATTCCATAAGTGCCTTTATTGATTGTTATTTAGTGAAGAGGTGTAATTAAATTGATATAATTACATCTGCTGCAAACAATTTCCATAATTCACTTGTAATGGTTATAACAGTATAAAAGTATTGAGCTGTATTTTGTTTTTGATTGTTGTTTTAATTCTTCTGCAACATATAGTCACTATGCACATGTCTAAAGCGTACAAATATGACTGACATCAAAGACCCGTTACCAGGGAAATGTTTGTGAATATCCACATGCTATACACCAATGGATACTGGAAGATGACAAATGAGATGATGACAAAGTCCATCTAACACAGACTAGTAAAACGCAATAAGTTGCTGGAGTGTATGCACGCTTTTACCTTTGGCAAACCTCTTTCATTTCATGCATGAGGAACCTCTCTTCCGCTTTTTGTTGTTTCTCTATGCACTACATCTCTCAAAGGGGAAATTAATAAAAAAAATAACGATAGCCCAGAACAAAGGAGGACTGAAGATTAGGAAATTGAATCCTAATTCAAGAAATGATTAGTGGTTTGCTATTTAGGATTTGAGACAATAAGAACTTCTGGGTTATATGTGAAGGTAAAAAGGTAAAAATGCTTATTAATTTTAAGTAGCAGTTGCCTGCCTCATGCCTATTTAATCATGGCATCAGGGAATTAAAGGAATTGTGTGTAACTGACAGTTCTTTGATGCTTATTCTGACTTTTGAGAAATACAATCAGTACAGTAAGTACATTTATTTATAAGTCAATAAAATAGCACTTTTTACCAGGAACCTACCAGTGTAAAGGCAGCAACCAAGTGTCACAGGCAGCCTTAATAATGCGCCTTTACCACAATTGCACTGCAGCGTAGCAGTATTTGTGTGTCAGTGTTTTTGACTTTGTAGGCTGTAATATATGTGGTGTTGCATTTGTTACATCACCTTGATTGGTTAGTTGTTATGTCGTTAATACCTTATGCTGTACTCGACTTTAGGCTTGTGCCGATTGGAAATAATAATGTCGGACAGCTCGCTCAAGTCCGACTCAACAGGTTCTTTTTAAAAGTAATCCAGCACGCAAACGCTACCACAGGTTAGAATGAACAGCCACTTTATTACACACAATATGGTTAAAACCTATACAAACACTAAAAATGCCTACGTATAAAAACCATAAGAAACAAAGCTAAAACGTGTTAAAAACCTGCTAAAATGGTGCGAGGCACCGGACCTGGATACTATTATAAAGAGTGTCCATGGAGTTCATGCAGGCGGTCTTAAACCACGCGGTCCCCTCTTCGGTGTCGGCCCCCGGTTCCGATCCTTCCCGTCACGCAAAACCGCCGAAGCTCCACCGTCGCGCTCCACCGCAACCGCCGCTGTAACAGAAGAGCAGTACCCTCAGTCGCTATGCGGTATAGCTCTCAAAGACCCTAGCTGCACCACACGGGATCCGAGACACGAACACGTTCCTTTATTATCTGTACTTCGCGCATCTAATCCTCCTCCTCCGAGTGGCGGCCTTCGGCGTCCGTCCCTGGCGCTTTCTTCTCCCGAGGTTGGCGTCGCTCTGGGCTTTATCGTGTGGCTTCCGTCCGGGCGATCCCACCGATCCACACTTTTACGTTTGTTTCGGTTCCTTTCTCGACCCTTCGATCCTCCGTTCCACTCTCCTTCGTTTCCTTTCTTTTTTCCCCCAGACCCAGCGCGTTTCCTGCCGGGAGTGCCGGGCACCATTCTGGGGGGAGACGGGGTCAAGGGAGTCCTCGGCCGCGGGCCATTCCTACCGGCCTCCTTACCTGTACAGACGCGTCCTCGGTCTACGGCGGAGGCAACTCGCTGGCCGCCCGCCGGGCTCTCTACCTCGGCGCCCTGTCTCACGCACACCCGCGTAACGGCCCGGCCTTCTCCCGAAGCGCACACCCTTCCTCTTGCCCCCCCTGCGAACCTCTCCCCTCCTCTGTCCTTATGTACCCGTGGCTTAATCACTCCAGTCACCGTCAGTTCGGGAGGAATCAGTCCATATTGCAAACCGGTGTGTCCAATCTTACTTGATCACATGCACTGTCACCGCAACACCAGACCAGTCTCTTGCTCCTGGTCACATGCTCAAACACAATAACAACCACATGCCAAAAAACAGAAGTACATGCATTACCAGAAAAACAACAAGATTAGAATTTTCACACCATGGTCCAATTAATAAAATCCTTCCCTCTGACAATAATTTTCAGTCAGTGACCAAAGATTCTTTTTCCCCACTTAATCTGTATCACTGTTGAACCGCCTACTTATTTGAAAACATCTTTATCTGCAATCTGACAAAATCTCATAGATCCATATGGTAATGTGTTGACCAGCCCAGAGAGCACATGACACCAGCTCTTTCTTCCACTCTATGCCTAGGTCTGTTTCTGCCAATGTCTGTAATGGACTGTGTTATGCAGGACCCTATGTTGGGAGCTCTTAGCTGTCCAGATATATGGGAGTGTAAGCAGTCTTTATGTTGTCAACTATATGATCTATTGGTATTACCTTACAGCACTCGTTTTTGACCTTGGTCAGCCTAAAGACCTGGAAATAGACAGACTGGAACCTGGGTATTTCATTACCAGTCAGCATTCAACACACCTCAACCTTTAGTCCTCTGAATATGTGTAACATGAGCAAGTATAATATAACTTGTAATAAAGTTGCTGTGTACTAGCTATGTTTTCTTGCCTATAAAATTACCAGCCATGACGACCCAAAAGTCTTACAATACAAAGGTACAGTATATTTTGGCAGATGTCTCCTCCAGATAGATATTTAATGAACTTGGGAATGTGTGTTGTTGGCAGCACAATGCTCAGTGTCACCTTGGCATTTATCTACAGATGCACATTTCGAACTTTAAAATCCTGCTGCTTGTTGCGTGTTTTTTCATTGGGAAGGAGTGAGGTGCTTTAATGGACTTGATAATGGGGATCTGTCTTGTGACAGCCATTACCGCCTGAGTCTAATGTGCACTCTCAAGGTAGTATGTTGACATTTTCAGCTTGGCACATCCAAAGGCTTGGCTTGTCACGCATGCTGCTCCTATGTGCCCAGCCTTCCATGGATAATGAGGTAATTTCTTTTTCAACAGGACACTGCTAATGTTAAAAAGGGAACAGATTGCTTGCAAAAAGTTAATTCTTCTTTTTTATAAGACGGAACCATCACCTTTAGATGACACAAAAACTAAATGATACATGAGCTTTAAACACATTTGTGTTAAATATTATATAGGACTTTAGCTCCTGATTCTTTGTTCTTGATTGTTCTAACATATTGTTAGTTTGTTTAATTGTGTGTTATCACTCTCTGATTTTATAGAGGGAAATAAGCTATTCAATGGCAAATTTGTATTATATCATTGTTCCAACAGTGTCTAATTTCAGCCCATATAATTATTGCTAACATGACAAGACAGTAGTCACCAACCTATCAGACAAAAACTTGGCCCATAGATGTTTCATTATGCTCCTTTTGATCTGGTTGAGTTACTCTGCAAACACCTATTTGCCATCAGGCTTGCACATGAGCACATGTCTGGCTTTGTTCAAGCTGTGGGAACAGGTGGCAGTGATCTTGTTTGCCAGAATCAGTGGAGCTGGTCAGTGTTTGTAGTATTATGGCCAACATACAGTGCTGCTACTGTGTTCAAAGACTAATTTCCAAGAATTTAGTGAGAGTGTCAGATCATTTTAAATGGTGAATGCAGCTATATAGAGTGCTGCTGTTTGTCTGTTTTTTGTTGTTTGCTTACTTGGTGTCATTATTAATCCTGTAAAGAGTGGCCAGGTTGTTTGACTGCTTCCTGAATTGTGAACATAAAATTGTAGCACAGAGGAATATAAGACAACCGTTTCCTTTTTTTTCGTCATGAATGCTTTGAGGTATTACTTCAGATGCAGATAGGCTCTAAAAGACAAGGTCAAACTGAGATAAGCCTAAACTACAGGGTGAGATGAACAGGGCAAGTGAGAGGCACCACAGAGGCATCAGATGAGAAAGAAAAGACAGAATGAGATGTGTAGCAGGGCGAAAGAGAACGACCAGAAAACCACAAAAAGAAACAAAAAGATTATATCAGAGCAAATGACACATTACCAAAAGAGAGCGTGAGATGTTTCCTAATTCCTCAAGACAAGCAAACACCCAGCCTGTCTCTGTCCCAGTGGTGAATGAATCATGATTATCCTTTGACAATGCTAACCAATCTTTCTAGATAACACCATCCAAATCAATCATCACCACACCCAAGCACGTGTTTTTCATATCAAAACTAGACTCCTTAGTCGCCCGGTTTTAATATTTAGCACAGCACTGTTGGTGGTGCACCTTGTCCTAACAACACTGTTGCATGTCAGTTTCAAGAAGGCTAATCAACCTTGTACAAAACAAACACACACGTCAGTGCATATTCAAAGGACTGTATTATGCACGTTAGACTGGCCTTATTAGCCCTTGGAGATCAGTGTTTTTTTTTAAGTGGACATGAAATTGAAAGCATTGTCGAACACAGAAACACAACGTGGTGGAGAATAATTTAAATGTCTCAATATATGTGCAGCCTGACATGTACAGTATCTTGTTCTGAGATGATGACTGGCGACCTGTCAAGGGTGCACCCGGAGGATGTCGGATGCATAATGTTTTAGTTTAAAGGCTGAGACTCCCCACCCATGTCTGCTTTGTGGAGAACACCAAAAGCTCAGCGCTTTAGGCAAAAGTGTTAGGTCACTACCAATTGCTTAACAGTTGAAGCTGATGGCACAAGACATGTCAGCTAGTTGTATCACATGTTGGTGTTGTTGTTTGTCATTGTCTGGTACTATAGCATCAGTTTCAGTGTCAGATCAACGGCGAGTGACTCAGCATTTCCTGTGCACTGGGTATCTCTATGCAGTTCAACAATGTTCTTTTTTGTTAGTTGTTTTTGTCTTGTTTGGTGAATATATAAGGAAAGGATTTGGTTGCATTAGGTCAAGGCCTTCTTCAGGCTGCAGAGATTTAGACTTTGGGTCTTTTACTGTTGCATCCCTCAGGCACTAGCAGTCAGGAAATATCCCTCAGCATAAATTTCACAGGGAGCACAGTTATTCTTTTGTCACACCCAGTGTTAGAAAAAAAAAGAACCAAATCTGAAAAGTATGTTTAACATAGGCACCCAGGCAAGAAAACATGAACTCGGTACAAAACATTGTGAGCCGTATTATCAATCAAAAAACATTTAGGGAAATCTGCAGCGTTGTATTTTATTATTTTCTATTTATTTGCATTGTGTGTCTGTGGTGATAAACACGATGCAACAGCAGTAACACAATATCTGAGGCAAAAAAAGTGTACAAAATGTACAACCACAACACACTGTTATTCTGTTGAATGTCGCAAAGTTAAGCCAAATTTCTATAATGGGTTCTTTCATAGACACAAAAACGCTGGAGTTGTGAGGGCGATGAAGTCTCATGTTCAGTCACATTTAGATAATGTGCCTGATTACAGTAAGAGGATTTAGTAAAACCTGGTTTATAACGACAATGTAGAATGGCTCACATTTTTACTGCAACACTGCCACAATCACAGTGAATTATTCACGTTGGCAAAGCCATCAGTTGCACTAGGAACTCATAAGGGGCTTAACAAGAATAAAAGTTTTAACCCTGTACTTGTATTGCAAAAAAAGAAGAAATTAAAATTGTGAACTGATAATAATAAAAAAATTGTAAGAATGGTGCAATGTTTTGAACGCCAAGGGCAAATATCTACAATGGAACCAAACTTTGTGAAGCTTATAGGGTTACATTTTGTTGACTGTTGAAGAGGTTCTATTTTAGCCAGTTTCAGAGAATATAGATTGAACTGGTGACGTACTGAATAGTGTTCTATTTATGAAAGTCCAATTGAGTGAACCAAAAGGTAATATCTTTTGCAGGGCTATTGAATTGGGTTTTACAGCATAGTGCATGTGATGTTATTGTATCTAGTCCTGTAATATAAACAGTTACTGTATTAAGTATATTTTTACTACTCTACCTGTCAGTTGTCTGGAGGGTATAATTTACTGCAGTGAAATACTCCATCACAGTTCAGATGACATAGCCAGTCTAAGCATCAATAGTATTGACGGGGATAATATGTTCCCCTATCTTATCCTGTCAGCAGGAGTGCAGGCATGAGGAAAGAGACAAAGATGTTTATCTTCCCAAAAGAATAAAGCAACACATAACAGAATAAGTGTAAGACTGAGTGCAGTGGAAAGGAGAATCATTGGGGATTCTGCCCCAAGTATCTCTGATACAAAATGGGACACAAAACTATTAATAAATAATAACGATCTTACATTCATTAGGTTTGTCATATGATGTTACACAGTTTATGAACTAAATAAATCCACTGAGAATTGGACTAAGAGACACAAGAAATGGCAAAGACAGTTTTATTGTAGCAGCACACTGACACCTATGAGAGTAAAATAGTTTGTAGTAAGTATCACAATGAATGTTAATTAATCCTGTTCTATTATTTTAGGTTATCTGTTGCGTTAAACTCAATGTGTCCAGTATACGCCCTGACTATCAAAGCTGGTATTGACTCTGAATAACTAATAAACATTTTGTGTGAATTGGCTTCTGAATCACTGCCTGTCAACCAAAGCTGATTATCATTGTAAGAGGAATGTATTTACCCAACAGGTTTACCGAAAGACCCTTTCCTTTAAGGCAGAGTTTTAATGAGAAACAGGAACTCATTACAAATCATTGCGGAGCACCTTCCATTGGCCAGAGTGTACCTTGATTCCCCCTTGTGTTACTGTGGAAAAGGTTGGCGGACTAATGAAATTAAGCTTGAATTGTTTGCAGCACATCTTGAGCCATAAAAAGAGAACATGAACCAAGATGAAAAGTCATCCCAATGGTGATTTGATTTGGTTGGTTTTCAAGGTTTTCATTTGATTTTATTTTTTTCTTATTTGATCATGATCCAGAGATCATTTTCTGCCTCAAGGCCTGGTCAGAATTGAAGAGAGAATGAAATAAATTACCCAGGTTTTTGCAGGTATTTTACAGGATAATGTCATGTGAAGCTCGCAGGTTGGATAATGGAACTATAACCCTAAACAAGTAAACAGAATACCTTAGGAGACACAGAATCTGTCTTGTGAGTGTCTCAGTCAGAGCCCAGACCTCAACCAAATAGAGAATGAGCTGAGAGCCAGTCACACCAGTCCTAAGGATATGACTGAGCTGAAGCAGTTCTCTGAGGAAGAATGGTCCTTTCTTCACCCTGGACATTGTGCGGGTCTAATCCATAGCTACAGGAAGTGCTTGCTTGAGGTTATTGCTGCCAAAGTTGGTTGCCATTACTTTATCCGTCATCACTCTGTGTGTTTAATTGTTGTGTTCAGTAAAGAGTGAGACTTAAAATAAATCAAAATCTGGTGCCAAATTTAACATTGCTGAAAGTGCAATATTACTGCACACTCAGTTGAACTAAGCTGTAGTGTCGGCTGCCATGTGAAACTGGTCTCTCTTTTCTATCTGTTCTGCTGGTGAAGTGCCATTATGTCATGGGAAGTTGCCAAAAGTAGAGTGGAAGAGGCCATTTATAATGAGATGACACAAGAGTATGATATGGATGATTTAAGATCTTATGAATGTTCCACTAGTTAATACATTTAAGAATGACACAGAGTCCCTTTTCCTTGCTGAATATATCAATGACTAACTTAAAAGTTAGCCTAATTTCATTTTGCTGAGAAGAGGAAAAAAGATGATCTAGTGTTGGTGAACTGACAGTACACAGACCTGTCTATGTAAAGCTGTCTTTGAAATGCGGACATTTCATTTTGAATCGTGTAATACAGGCTGCCTCAATTAGATCAGAGTTACACCATTGTCAATACAGGGTAGAGTGGCGTTGACATCACAGCATTTATCTCAGTAGTGACTCTACTTTATATCCTAGGATCGTGCTTCGAGTCAGAGAAAGCTAAATGAGACCATCTTATTTAGACTGTGAAATCAGTGGGACAACTCCAATTTATGCAATATTCACTACAGCAGTGGTGTGGTGGTTTGTCCCATCCCCTTATATTACATTGGTAAATGAGGGCAAAACACAGATGACATCCTGTTTTCATGTGGCAAGAAATTGCAATGTATTCTTCAGCCTGGTGTCTTGATGATCAGTTTCCCTTTTCCCATACAATCCGCAACTGAACTGCTCTGATTAGGTGGGGACTGCCGCAGAAAAATGCTGCTTTTGTTTTTCAAGCTTGGCAGATTGTGTAACAGTTCCAGTTACAAGTGCAAGTTTTGACAAATACTGCCTGCTGTCCAGGATCCATTGCCGTAATACGTAATGAGACTGTCATGATGACTGTGCGAGGGTTTTAAAGATATGCATTGTCGATTAGTATGGAGCGTGTAGAGCGACACAATAGAATAAATGTAATAAGCATTTAAATAGCTATTTAAATAGCTATTGAACCAAGATGAAAAGTCGTTCCATCAAAGAAGCTACACACATGCGCTTTCTGCTGTTTGTCAGACCTCAAGGCTAAAAACTCCAAGAAATTTAATAAATTCCTATGTTTTACTGGTCACATATTCTGTATCGGTCACTCCTGGTTCAATATCAAGTTTAGGAAATCTCTCACCAACTTGTTAGCAACTTATTTAGATGCTCCGAAGAGAAGCAGCACAGGCACCGTGTTTGAATTCTGTTTTTGAGACCTGACCAATCGTGTGTCAAACAGTGTTAAATTTGTGATTATAGTATGGTAAAATCACCCACTTGATCATTCATACCGTTTTGGAAAGACAATAAAACGGAGAAAGAAGACTTTTAAATTTTAACCATTTACACAGTCCGTGCTAGGTAATGGTGCTTTATATACATTATCCTAGCAAAAGAAGATGTTTGTAAGATGTATAAAACTATATATACTGACATAGGATGTCAGATAAGTAGTGAAAATGAGTGATGGTCCTGTCCACTTCACAGGGAACATTTAAGAGTCATTATTTCACCATTATTATCCGTGCCATTGACTATAGAGCTCTCCCACCCCCTGTCAGTGGGCTGTCTGCTGTATAATAGACCTGGGGTGTCCATTAGGAAGCCAAAATACCCACAGTGGCTTCAGCCACAGTCTGCTAACAGTGGCTGAGGGACGGGATGCAGGGACTATGAATCATAAAAAGAAAATTTCTGTTTGGACCAGTGTTCCTTTAAGTGGTGTTTGGTACTCTTGTACTGGCAGATGGAAAAAGTGAAATAAATTAAAGATGGTACTGCAGTAGTTTTTGAGACGCAAGCACTAGAGGTGCAAAATAAAGGATCGCTTTGACCACAGTCTCTATTTAATAGAGTACGTAATTGAATCCGTTGTTTTGTATATAACATGTTAAAATGTTCATTACAAGGTGTGAGAGCATGTTGCGATATCTTCAGATGTTTCTTGTCCAGCTCTTATTCCAAACCTCTAAATGGATTCTAATTAGGATGTAACAGTTCTGAAACACTCACACATCCACAGCCGTTTCCATGCGCCAGAACCACAGCTCAACCACACCTTCCCCACCTAACCGCTGCTTTTCTTATGAAAGTGGCATTGTGTTCAGAATGAGATGTCTATCTGCTGCTTCACTGGTGCACTGAATCCAGGGGACAGTACTGAGTGTTGGCCAACTGTGGTCTTAGGCATTCAGAGACCGTACAGTTAAATAACCTCACAGGTTTTACCAGGTATAACATACTTACATTTACTATAATCCAGGCAGCAGTAACACCATGTCTACTGTAAGGTTTGTAGCGAGCAGGTTGCATATGAGATAACTTGTCAACTGGGAACTAGCGCGTCCCTGGAGACTGATTCCATTTCCAGTACACAATGCAATACACAGTTTGTTGCCAACTGACACATTTAGACATTGTATCATGCTCTAGATTTGTATACTGTCAATCTCATGACTTCCTTCTGAGCAAATGATTAGCATTTCATGTTGTACCAGAGTATTTGCCAGGAAGCACATGTTGGCCTACTCTCTTTCTATGGCCCACACACAAACAGTAACTCGCGTCCTGCTCTGGAGACGCACTCTCCTGAGCATTCATGCAAAAAGCTACAAATAATCCCTCTACTTCTCTCGCAGTCTTTCCCTTGTTGTTTCTCGTTCTGTACTTTTTCTTGTTCTACTTCAGCTGAAATACCCAGCGTATCTCCCTCTACCTCAGCTGTCTGACATTTCCTCTCTCCCACTACTGTTATTTAGTTACCCCCATAGTCCTGATTTACACTACCTTAATGTAGTCCTGTGCTTGCAGTCAGCAGATGAAATCGTCATTTGTCATATTAATAGTCCACCCCCTCTATCATATATTCACATACGGTCCTTTCCCAGCATGCCTCCATTCACAGTACCCACACTTCCTTCATCATCCTTCCTTTTCTCTGCCTTCTCGTCTCGTCGTCTCAGACCTCTTGCCACTTCACTAATGCCTTTTTGCCTGCTCTCCTCAACCACTCTTATTCTTCACCTCCCCCTTCATATCGCCTGTGGTTTCATGTGTGATTTAACTTCATGATATCTTGCCCTTGTATATTTTATGGTATGTCAATGTGCAGTGATTCTTATGCTTCTAATAATAATAAAATGAAGGGCGTGTATGATTACAAAACGGTTAAAAAGGGCAGTATTATAAAATGCAATGAGAGAACATTTAATTGTTCTTTGGTACAATATGCTCAGCTATTTATGCTGAAACCATAAGACCCGAGCTATGTGGGAAAGAGTGACTTGAATTGTGAAGGCAGCATTTGCAGTAGTCTGTCTTGTGTCACATGCAAAATTAGATCTCCTTAGTAGGTGATTATGCAGCTCATAACAGACATGGATCTAAACATTAAATGCACAATTAGCATTCTTTTTCATTTGGATTAACATCAGTTTATGTTTTCTTCTAATTACCAATTTCTATGTTTTGCATCATGTAACATGAGACAGTATGCAAGTACACTAGGTGATTAATAGTCCACTCTTCTAACCTCGTTTTCTTGTCTAAAAACATGAGAAGATAAGCTGTGCTTTTAAGTCTGTAAAATTGGTTGAGAAATAATTTAGTATCTTGTGATAATTGTCTGATTTGATGCGCAGTTCGTTTTGGCTTGTGTGTAAAACCTGTGAGTGTGAAATTAGGATCATTATCTGTTTTCTGTAGATGGGCACGTGCAATCCAACCACTGCCCAAGCAAAACATGAGTCTGTACCCATACAGTAACTATTACAATGGAAGAATCATTTTGTGTTGCAAGTAACATCTGATTAAAATGTCTTGTATGATATGTTTTTCCAGTGATAGAAACACATGTATGTGCCATTATTGTGCATGTAACATTGTCATTATGGATGAATTAGTCATGCTTTTAGGTTATTGATCTGTTCTCAGAGAATTTGAAGAGCAAAGTAATGAATGCTGAATAATCAAGTTCACTGCAACCTCAAGTCTGCCTACAAGCATTAAATATTTACCAGCTCTTAGAACAGATTTTCTTGTCAATTTTAGACATGTTCATAATGTCAAAGTTGTCATTTTTATCCTTTAAAGGTGTTTGGCATTTGTCCCAGCAGACACGCTGACCTATCTTAAGAGCATCTAAAACCGATTTCACCAAATTACACATGTAAATAAAAATGTCCGGTCTTTAAGAACCAACACAGACACCACAAACATGTCTGCATTTTTAATCTGCTGCTTTACACAGTTCAACCATGTGGACATGAAAGAGAAAAGGCGCAATGGGTGTGTGGGGCAATATTTGTTTCATGCATCATTTTGCATCTAACCTTCTGTATCCAGACAGAATATTCTTGAATTTTATTTGTGACAGATTCCTCCCACTCAGTTGCCCTCCGATGTTCAGTCTGTACTACACTGTGCTACTGTGTGACTGTATGACAGTTACCTCATATGTACGGCTGCAACTATCGAATATTTTTGGAATCGAGTATTCTGCAAATTTTTCAATGATTATCCGAGTAATCTGATAAAACGTATTTTGCGTTATAACCAATATTGTGCATTATGTCACAGGAAAGACCTGTTTATATAAGCAAGCAATTGGCTGTTATTGATAAACCTTGATAAACCAACTATCACAAATACCGTGCGTTATAACTAGCTATAGCTAGCTAGTGTTTAAATTAGTTAGTGATTCTAATCAAACATCCCTTAGGTTTGCTGGGGGGGTTAGAAAAGCAAAGCATGTGAAAGCTTCACAATAACGTACTGTCACTCTGAGCGATTGTGAATCTGTGTTGGGGACAATTAATAAATTAATAAATAATTAATAAAGATAGCGCCCGTGACTTCTGCAGAAATGCAGGAAACCTCTTGCTGTGTAAATATTTTAACAATGTTTAACAATGTCAACACTGAACCACGTTGTCCTCCTTAACCTTTTTTGTTGAATGCCCAGCAATGATAACAGTCCGTACGAGTCACTTATAACAGTCCGTACGAAACACAAATGGAATTTGCTGTTTACCGCAAGTTAAATCCGTCTATGATTTTTTATAATCGAGTTATTCGAATAATTCGAGGAATCGTTGCAGCCCTACTCATATGCTCATCAAGTGCTTATCTTTACCAAGCATTGTTCCCCTATTCAGCAGCCTCATTTAGTTCTGGGGACAAAGATTACAGGATGCACCATCCCGAATCTCCTAATTACACATTACAACTTCAGTACCAGCCACTCCTGTCTCTGATCTGTTCTCAGCTGCAGAGGCTCAAACATAATCCTCAGTAGGATAGACAAAGAACCATCTTCACCAGTTGAGCACACTTTCCAGAATAATGTGTAGCCTTTTTAAAATCCCCAAAAAGATTTTAAAAATGAAAATCCATATTGAATTGATTATAGTTTGAACTGGCTTGCAATGCGTAATTAACTATGTTTTTCCTTCTTTCCCTTTGGTCACTCCATTCATTTGCGTTTTATTATTTTTCTTCTTCCATCGCTTCTTTGTATACTTCATTCTTTTTTTCATCTATACCCCTCATGCAAAACGTCCTTGTTTCCCTTTTCGTTCTTTTGCTTCATCCACCACTTCTTCATTTCCTACTCATTCTGTCCAGCATGCGAGTTGATGAACCAGGGGATCCTCGCTCTGGTCACATCCACAGGCTGTGCCGCTGCAAGTGCTCTGCAGTCTCTGACAGATGCAATGCACATCCCCCATCTTTTCATCCAGAGAAACGGGGATGGTTCTCCTCGCACCGCCTGCCAGCTCAACCCCAGCCCAGACGGAGAGAGCTACACATTGGCTGCCCGTCCACCTGTTCGAATTAGTGATGTCCTACTCACCCTTGTCTCTGAACTGTACTGGCAGAAGTTCATCATCTTTTATGAGAGCGACTATGGTGAGTTGGAACAAATGAAAACAGTTGATGGCTAAATGTATGCTTTTGTGTGTAAGATGATCTGAACACTTAGCATCAATGGAGTTAAGTTAAGCCATATTGCACTAAGAATTCATATTCTGAAAAGAATACACAGGGTTTGAACTTAGATGAAAGAAAGACTATTAGCTTCCACACAGACGCACACACAAACAGTCAGATGCTGTGCATGCACACGGCAAAAAAATAAATCAAAGTTTAGAATAAATTGTGGAGAAAAAACAAAATTTTATTGCCATTAGAAACATCATCACGAAGAGACGAGTCTGAGCCTAATTGGCTCATTTGTATCCCAACGGTACGTTAAATATTCTCAGATGTTTATTATTTCTGTGTTTTTTTCCCCTTATTCTCGATGCGATGCATCTGTGGGCCAGAAATGTCTTGACCCACATTTGGCAGAAGTCAAAGGTCTGTGGATTGAGGAATGGTGAGGAGTATATTGCTGCATTGGCATTCCTCGGATGATACTTTGCCACTGCTGGCCAATATTTTACCATGTGGAAGAGCGCAATCTAGAGGGCACTGTAAATCTTTTTTTTATTTCTTCAGTATAGTTGAAGCTACAATTGATATAGAGTATAGTAAAGCAAGCCCTCGGGGTGGAGACAGCCACCCACCACCCCCATACAATTTTTCACTTCACAGTTTTCGCTCTAGATCCAGTCACAGCGCTCCATGTGAATATATGTGATATGCTGGTTCGCATTTACAGAGATCCGTCCTTGGATGTTTTCTGACATTGGCACTCCTTGTAAAATGTGAGACCTCAGCACTGAGTTGCATCAATTAAAGTTCCACAAAAGAGGAATGTCTGTCTGTCTGGCCAGAGCTCACTATTTGTCTTATCTGTGTTTATTTTATTCTGACTAGTGGTCTTGCTAACACTTGTATTTCTTTCTCAATGTCTGTCTACCGTTCTGTCTTTTTGCATCTAACAGATTATCAAGCTCAGTTTTTCCGACTAACTAACCATCTGTCTTTCTCGGCATTTTCCCATCCATTTGCATTTTAAGGATTTTTTTTAATCAGATTTCCCCTGCTACAGTAAAGGTACATTCATTACGTCATATCCTATCAGAAACACTTTGTATGATATTGCACCCCAGCACAGTCCACAAATGCCTTCACTTGTAAGTCATCTGAAAGGAATTCTATATCTTACACATAAAGGCTTAGTTTAACAAGACGTTGGTGAAGATGAAATAATACATGAGAATACCAGTTCTAACAAAATGGCTTTTTTTTAAGTCTGCTAAATTAGGTGCTGCAAAGTCTACACTATTGACATTTGTGCTTGTGTTACACTATTTAACTCAGTGCTCGTTTAATTAAAGAATGTAGCGGCTAATTAGGATCCTCATCACATAACAGTCAAAATACCCGTGTCGCCTCCCTTGAAGCAGTACTATAATGACCCGCACAACTGACAAGAGAGAAGAGTACTGTCTGCAGACTGTGTTGACACATAATGAGTGTATACTTATGTGAGTAGGAAGAAACTGCTACAGCAGTTCTCAGTCTAATGCTACCATGATAAAGGCGTAACGTGTTGACACCACCTACTGTGCCGGGGTGTGCATCATGTTTTTAGATTAAACAGTATTTAAACCAGTAAGTGTTTGTCTCAAACAGACAAAAACTTTAAAGAATATAAATTATTAATAATTATTATATTTACCTTTAGGGATGCTTGTGAACTATTAAAATGGTTTAAAGTCACCACTGCCATCTAAAAAACAGGCATACATACAGTTTATATTTACTTCTTCTGAGAGACATTAAGAACATGGCTTTTCCTGGAGAGTCAGAGGATATCCTAGACAATCCCAGACCAAATTCTACACATGCTCTAACAGCGTGTGTGCTTTTCTGGCCTGCCTGCAGTCCAGATCTGTTTCATATTGGAAATGTTTTGTGCATCATGAAGATAATTAGCCAATGGCAGCCAAGGAGTGCTGAGTCTGCAACTAGTTTTCTGAGTTCTCACATGATTGAAAAGTGTAATTAGGAGGAAAGGTGATATAACACAGTGCCTCTATTTCAAAAAAACCTTACTGTAACATAATTTCTTTTTTCTTTATGTTTTACTGCTTCTTCTAGTCTCAATGCTTGTTTATAAGTAAGTGTAATATGTGTGTCATGAGGTTATTCAAGTTAATCAACGGATTTGAAAAGAGTGCACAACGTTATTGGACATTTAAAGTCTTAATTTATCCACCCAGCAGCTAACACACTGCTTACTTAGAGTATATTTTATCATTTAAATTCTTTCAGCACTTTTTTTGAAACATTTCTTACATTTGTATTCTATCTAATTACTAACTACTTACTAATTGTTGGTGATAAAGGACTCTAACAGCACTTCTAATAGATTCTCAAGTGTCAAACATTTTTGGATTTGCAAACTAAGTTACAGAGTATATTTTTGTTGTAATTGCCACATAAATGGTGCTAGTAACTGTTCAGAAACCTTTTTAATCTTTGTTCCTGCCTCCCCCATGTCCTCTCCCATCATAAGCACAGGTAGGTTTGGATCGTCACATTGCTTCCACTGTCAGATCAGTGATTTCAAACAGCGGAAATGAGATTAGGTAACTTTGTGCATAGCACAGGAGCTCTGATCAGGTTCTCGGTGTAACCATGTCAAAGCCTTCTTGTCTTCCTTCTCCAGCTCTCTATGTTTAGCATGAAAAGGGCAGAGGATACAGGATGACATCCTTCATCGGAACTTTTTGTTTAGGTTTGCCATAGCTAAAACCAGTTTTTATTTCAATATCAAAGATAATGATTGGGCATAAAATATTCATAGAGATAAATATAAGCAGATAAATGCATACTGTCGGACATATAACTAAAGAATAAAACTATTATATTTGTGTTATATGTTATATTTTATGCATTGTGGTCAAGTACAGCGATGCTTTATCACAATAATTTATACTTACATAATGTGAGAATGACTGACTGTTACAAAGCACAGGAGCTCACAACAGACACTGTGCACTCTACATCTAGTGTAATGTAAATCCAAAATAATATAAAAAAGTTCATTTCCAAGTTTTTTTTATATCGTACTTAAGGTTAAGTACTTAAGTACTTAAGGTACTTCAAGGTCTCAGGAGGTTAAGTAACAGGCTGTCAAAATGTTGCATTAAGGATCAGAGGCCATCTTTATCTCACATGTAAAGTGCGTGTGAACCTTGTGAAATACATATCTGGATAAGATTTGAGACTGTGTTTTTGCAGGGCTGCTGTGTCATCAATGTGCTGATTAGTGCTGCAAATAGAAGAAGCTAGAAAAGACGATGCACCTTTTTTCATGTTGCCCCAGGCATTACAGTGTAGTGCTAAACACAGAATTGTCCAAAACCTTATTTTGTGTATTAGACAGACTAGACAATTACTTTTATCATCTATCATTTCTCTAGAATCTCTATTTTTTAGCTGGTGAGAGCATCACCAGTGCCTGCATTAGGTGAGTACAGAGGAAGCATTTGGTTCCACGATAGCTTAAACAGCTGGGTTCTCTGACCTGAGGTGCTTGTGTATCTCAGTGTAATGAAGTGTGTCAAGGAAGCTAGTTCATTCCAGTCCCCACCAATGCATCAGTTACATAAAAAGCACATTATGTAAACAACTTTTAAAGCATCACCTCTTCTGGTTCCATTTGTCATTGTACATTTTCAACACATAATTTGATTCTCTGTTGTAAAAGACCGTGTTCCATAATTTCTTTCACAAGTAGCAGAAATAACCTTATTCTTATGCTACTGTAGCAGCCTAGAAAGCAAGACAAGAATATATTACAACTCCAGAATATTTTCATGTGCTTTTGCCTTCTGTTCCTTTAGCCAAATAATGTAAAATAACATAACTATATAAGCTTATAAAGGCCAATTCCTAACCAGCTTCAGGTTTTTCTGTTTTGTTTAGGTGAGTTTCTTTCTTTTTCTTTATTCCATTCATTCTGTATTTACATCTCATCAGTAACATCGTTATAGCCAATACATTTTTACTACTTTCAGTCCCATTGTTGCTGGTTTGAGCCTTGCTTTCTGACAGTGCTGAAGGGTAGTCTTAATGCCTTGGCCTTTTATTTAATAAGAACAAAAAAGATCTAGCACATGTCAAGGCCATAAAAGTTCATTTCTCCCACCGAAAAACAAACTTGTTGACAGCGAACTCTCTCTCTCTTTTCTGTCAAGGACCATGCAGCCCCTTGTGCAATTGCGGGCATTCTTCTATAATTGACCAGACTGCTTAGATACCACATGAAGCTTTGATACATAAACAACTGTTCACAATTTGTTTGTTTTTGTTTTTGGCTTATTTAAAATGACATTGAGTGAATCTGAACTTGTGGTTTGAGTTCCTGCGGTGAATCAAAAGATGTGATTTTGTTCCATTCCTTTCTACCATGACCAGATACAACTCAGGCCAATGCTCCCTTTTCTGCCTGTTTAACAAACTGTGTCTTTAAATAGACACCATTCAGCAGAATTGCTGCAAATCGAATGTCAGTCATGCCATGCTTTGTTTGTAAGCTACAGTACTGGAATACAACATGCCTATCGGACCTATACCTGCTAGAACACTAAGCTACTGAAAAGCATTACATACACGATGAGTCACTTTAAGCTGCTCAGTCGTCGTGGCAAATCCATCAATTTAAATGCTGTATGAACCATTTAGTCCGTATTGACACACTGATCTGTTGAGCATCCATAGTGCCAAGAGTGTGAAGTGCGCCCAGCATGTCAACATTTCACCTATTCTGTGACATTTCTCAATAGCTATTGGAAAGATTGGCCTGAAATCAAGTTAAATCTTGGGAAGCTGTGACTTCTAGCCTCACTGTGACTTGAGCTTGTTGATATACTGATGTTAGCACCAGCAAGCCTCGGTGTGACTGACTGTCTGACTCTGAGTCTTGTTTTAAAGGTTTCAAATGTGTCACGCAGCCTTTGTAAATGCAGTTGAAGGTGTGATTATACAGTTCTGTGTATGTTTAAGGAAGCCAGCTATTGATTGTGTGTGGGAGTACTGACATTGGGTAGACTATCTGCAAATAAATGCTTTTCTTGAATTACAATGTCATGTTCGCATTACTAGGAGACCCCAAAGGACACTGAATTGCATTTATAGGAAATGTTGAAGGAAAGTTAATTTAATTGATTATCATTAGCCTATTTGGCAGGTCTCTCCGAGTTAACCTGCACTTAGCAATGACTGTAGAGCAACTACATCTGTCTCTGCCTTCCCTGTGGTGACTGGTGCTCTTTTAGAGGAGGGAGGAATTGGGCTAGGATTAGGTGAGAGATTAAGCTGCTTTTGTTCCCAGGTAGGAGGTGGTTTCTAATGTAGAAAGTGCATTTATAACACAGGCGGTGTCTGGACATAGAAAAACACAAAGAATATCTCCTACAGAGTTTGTAGATGGTTTGTAATCCATAATGCGACAGTTAACATTAGTGGAAAATTAGGTCTTTTTAGAGTTCATACAGTTCTGAATAGTCGGTTCAACAGAGACAACACAACAGCCATCGAGTCCACACCACCCATGGACAAGCAGCCCATCAGGCTCTGCTGTTCAAGCCGCATTGCTGCGGACAGACTGGTCCTGGTGGCATTTCGCTCTTCTACTCACTGTTCACTCATAACTGCATTCCTGTAAATAGCTCCAACTTCATCATTAAGTTTCTGGAAGACTCCCTAGTGGTAGAACTGATAAGTGACAACAACAAATCAGCCTACGGGAAGGACATTCAGCACCTGGCACTATGGCGTGTTCACAGTAACCTTATCCTCATCACCCAGAAGACCAAAGAGCTCATTGTGGACTTTGGGACATGTAGATGGCCCCATCTACATTAATGGCACTGAGGTTGCTCTCTAGCTTCAAGTTTCTTGACGTCTACGTCATCGACAAACTCTCCTGGACTACCAGCCTTACAAAATTCATATCTAAAGTGCAGTAGTGCCTTTACTTTAAGAGAAGACTGTAGAAAATGTATCTGTCTTCTCAGACCCTGGTGAACTTTTACAGATGCACCATTATGAGCATCCTGACTAACAGTAGCTCCTCCATTACTAACAGGAAGGCTCTACACATGTGAAAACAACACAATACACCATTGGTCCCCCCCCCCCACCCCCCATTGCTGACCCACAACAAAGTAGATGTCTAGGTCAAGCCCATAGTATAATCAGAGACTTCACACACCCCAACCATGAACTGTTTACTCTCCTCCCATCAGGGAGACATACCAGGAGCCTCAGGTCTCCTGAGGAACAGCAGAAACAGTTTTATTTGCAACATTATCTCCATACTAAACTCCTAACCCAGCACAACCAAGCAAAACTTTCACACCAAATAACCATACATACTAATAATCTACACTGCCCGGACTGTAGAGCTGTCTATTCACTATATTTGTATATTCATTTGTATATTTGTTCAACAATATAATTTAGCAATACAATGTATATACCTCTGACTCTCATTATACTGTATATAATCCATTATATTGTACATATCTATGATGATACATTCCACTACCAGGGGTGGGCATTCCTGGTCCTCAAGGGCCACTGTCCTGCTTGGTTTACAACCAATCAGAAGCCACAAGTGCATAGATGTTTGGAAAACCAGCAGGACAGAGCCCCTTGACCCTAACCCTACACTACACCTTATCCTTTCCAAAAATGGTTAGATGGCAAACTGCATTTCATTCTGCTAGTAGCCGTTTAGGTTTAATCTAATTTAACTTCAGCCAGGCCTCCTTACAGACCCACCTCCCTATAAAAAAGTCATTTTGTTAGGGAACTTTAACAACAGAAAAAAACATGCAATACAGATGAATATGTTATACATTTTTATCTTAAAATTGCAAGTTGAAGGGGCTGCTGTTTTTTGTACCACCCTTACTTAAACCTAGCTTGGGAGGGTAAATTGTGTTGCCTTGATGGATTTGGGCAGCTTATTGCATTCTTTCTGGTAGATCCTCTCAAATTCTGTCATATTGCACAGGAAGTGTCTGCAAACTGCCATGTTCAGGTCTTTGCACAGATGTTGTATAAGGTGTAAGACTGCACTTTGACTGTAGATTGAAGGCCACAAAGGCAACTTTATCCATGTAAAATGAAATCTACATCAGTGCAAGAAAGTGAAGTGGTCTGAATGTTTTAACATCTACATAATTTAAGGGGCAGAATACTGCAGTAAATTCTGCATCTCACTTTCATTATATGTCATGAATAAGAAAATAAGTTTTTTTTTCTCAACAAACTTTTATTCTTATCTCAAGTCAACCATCTGTGCATCTGTGAAGTAGAACTTCTTAATTTTGGTTATTAATGCAATGTTTTCTTTGGCTCCTTAAAATGCCAAAAAATATGTATTAACAAGAAGCAAACTGAAAATTGAATGATTTGATAATGCCATTTGCCGCACAAATCCCCAGTGGTTCAAGTGCCCTTTGTATCTTCTTATTTAAAGGGGCATAATTAGCATTTTGGTGATAATCTAATTGGTTATTCTGTGTGAAGCGGAAAAAAATAAATTAAAACTTTGGATATTAATTTTCAAAATCTGAGCGAAAACTAGTTTAGGAAAAATTGTCATATACAATGAGTCTAACTTTATTAATGTCACTCCATAGAGTCCTTCTGTATATTGACGAAAATTAAGTGTTTATTTATTTATTAATAAAAAAAAAAATTTATTTATTTATTTTATTTTTAAATAGATACATACTGTGAAGCAAAATATAGGTAATAGAGGAAAGAAATCAAGGGTAAAGGCGCCAGAGCAAAAAAGTTGGATATCTAATATCTAAAAACTTTCCGAAGAAGATTTGTGTTCTGAAATGACGCTTGGTTAAACATGTCCAGAAATCAGACCTTTAATTACACGTTAATCCTCTTTTCTGCAGCCCTTTCCATGGTCGACACGGTTGCTCCATGGGAAAGCCCACTAAAGGTTTGGAACACTCGCTTCGAGGTCCAATGTTTCTATTGGGATCCAAGAGTAGTTATCACACAGTAGCTTTCCCCTGGACAGAAAACTCTCCCAGACTCTGTGTCTTTTAAATCCCATTTGTAAGACTCAAGCTTTTATCAGGCACCTGTAATATGTTGGTGGTAAGAATACTTGACTTTACTTGGCAGACACGTTTATCAACAACTCACAGGGAGCTAGCGCTGGTATCAGGGACACACCTGGTGGGGGATGGACTAGGAGTGAGATGGGGTTTGAACCTGCGACCTTCTACATCCCAGTCTGACGCTTAACCCATTGAGCTACCAGGCCGTAGAATTCACAGCCTTGACCTTGTACCTTCATTCAAAGACCTTGAAGTTTTTTTTTTTGTTGTATTTCACAGGAGAGAACCTAAGTTAAACAATTAAAGAAAACTATTAAAATTCAGTTTGAATTTAAGCAAATATTCTTTGTATTTATTCTGCATTGAATTCATTATATTGATTAAATGTCTGTTACAAGCATATATATAAAATTGAAAAAATGTAATTGCAGCCAGGCTATCGATGAAGAAATTGTGATTAATCACAACTAATTACAGAAAACTTTGACATTAATTAGTTAATTTTTTTATTCGATTGACAGCCTTAATATATATATATATATATATATATATATATATATAAACACACACACACACACGTATATTGACTAGTTCAGATAACTCAGCCTTGAGATGACTAAATTAAGCTGAATTGAATTGAATTGATTGGCGATCAATGTCTTTCATGACCGATCATCAAAAGCTTGTAATTTGCAGCCTGCAGAGTAGTATCTGTGTAACATCTGCCTCCTCTTTTCCTTCACACTGCGCAGGCGCGCTGTTGCAAATGATACAACAAACTTGTCTGCCTTGTGTAACCTTTACACTGTCTGTGTAAAGTTTTCATCCTGAAACAGAAGATTTGCACTTATATGCTCTTAAATTTCACAACTAACCCCTAACCCTAACCCTGATGGAAGCTGTGGGGTCCTATGTCACGCCTTAGTGTCCTTGGGCAAGAAATGAAACCCTAAGTTGGTCCTGGTGTAAGTGTTCCTCACTTCTAAGTCACTTTGGATGAAATATTGTAGAATTAATTGCAGTGGTCCAGTCACAGGGAAGGAACTGTGATTAACTGACAAATTGTGTTTGTGAGCCAACAAAAGGAGGGATTACTCAGAGGTTTAGCTTTTTCCCATTGTATTCAAAGTAACACCACTGAGGGAAACCGTTTCAATTTAGAGGCAGAACTAAAGAGGTGTGTGCAAGTGTGTGTTTGGAAGGGAGAGAGTTTTCAAAGACTACTACAGTAATAGTTTGGCGAGGCTTCAAAATGATGAATGATTTAATTTCATGTTTTGTTCTGCCCTTTGAACATATTATTCTGAAGAGAATCCAGCAGCAACTGGGTATTTATGTTACCCAAAAAATAAATTGCAGCACATCATTGCCAGGAAAAATTGGACATAGCATCTACCTCTTTATAATATGGTACGTAGTCATATTGCTACATGTTTCTGCCTGAGAAATCAGGGCAATCAACTGAAATGTTGTTTCACTGCTCAGATCAGGTCGCGGACTTCCTTATTAGTCTAATTTCCTCTTTTGGCAGAAAAGATTCAAAAGGTGCCATGTTATCCTAAATAGCAACCACACACTCCATCATCATATTGTATCATATTTTGATTCTGAGTTACAATAAACTAAGAGCCCTGATAATACCTAACTTGTCAATATAAAGAACATGCTAGCAACTGTTAAGTGCTAAACAATTTTTATGTGAGTGTGTGTTAGACTCATTTGAAGTACTTTTTATTATTATTAATTTGTTGGACACAATACACCATTGGATTTCAAACGTTTTTTAAATGTGGTGATAGTCTCAGCTAGTCGATGAGAGCGGGGCAAGTCATTCCACCATCCAGGGACAACAGACCCCGTGAAGAGGGAATTTTTAGTCTCTTATTTGCAGATCTGAGGGGACGTGCAGGAGTGTAGCTTACTAACAGAGTGCACAGGGTGCACTTCCCTTTACAGCCCTGTGGACAAGTGTCTAGGATTTAAACTCAGAGCGAGCAGCTACCGGGGACAGACATATATGTGTGTAGTACATTTATGTTTACCTCTTCATCCATTTCTATATGGTCTGTTCCCAGTAGTAAAGCACTAAAGCATTTGATGACTCATCAATCTCCAGAGATGTAACAGGGCATGGCCCACCCAGTTAGACACACACACACACACACACAGTGTCGATGTACAAAGTCTTGTGCCAGTAATGTTTACCTCTCACCTTCTGACAGTGCAACATGACTGACTCAGCACATGCTGAGCTGCTTTCCTCCTGCAACCGCTGGGATTGGTATGCTTATTGTGAGCCCTCTGCTGCACATCACCTTTGATTTGTGTGTGCTGCACAGGCTTCTATTAAGTGGTTTTCCATATAGAGGACACACAGAGATCTTTTGGGACAGCAAAACCTGCATGGATTTCATATCCTATAAATCCCAGAAAACAGAAAAGAATGCTTGTTATGCCCTCCTGTACTTTAGATGAGGAGCAAAGAATGAAAATTGAATCCCTTGGAGTGGAGTCTGAAAATATATTTTTTTGCATGAGCAGAAAAGCAGGTTGAAAGTACAGTACAGCTACATTTCTGAATAAATGCTCTGGGAACAAATTATTATATAATATAGCACCTGCCTAAAGTGTTTTTCTGTCTGTGTTTGTGTCATTAATTCCTTTTGTTCAGATATCCGGGGTTTGCAAACCTTCATGGACCAGGCGTCTCGGCTGGGTCTGGATGTTTCCTTGCAAAGGGTGGACCGCAATGTCAGCCGTGTCTTCACTGACCTCTTTAGCACGATGCGCACTGAAGAGCTCAACCGGTACCGGGACACTCTACGACGGGCGGTGTTGCTCATGAGCCCTCGAGGTGCACAGGTGTTCATCCACCAGGTAGGCTTCACAGCTGAGACTATTCTTTTTATCAAGCATGCATTAGCACAAACAGATAGTCAATAAGCCAGGCAGAGCAGGCTTTTATTCAATAAAGATGACGTGTGACTCTTGGAAACAGAACAGAATTGCCTGAAATATGTCTAATCTGACAACTGATCAAAGTTTTCATCGGTTCGGCTGCGCTGAATGAAAACATAACCAAATAACTGTCTAAAAGAAGCTAATTTGTCTAGTTCTCTTTGGGATTTTGCCACTAACACTACACTACTGACCTTTCTTATGTTAAAATTGATGAAACAAGATAGAACTGCTTGTCTGGACCCATGAGTTGTGACAAAACCCAAAGCAGATGGCATAGATCAGACTGAGATGCGTTTTGCTGTCGATACTGAGTTTGCCAGAAGAAAACCACATTTCAGGTGCCAGTACTCTCCACTGAATGTTACAAGTATATCTTTGGACAGCAGAACCGATTTCTAAAGAAAAACCTTCATTCAGTCTCCCCTGCACTACCAGTGAAGGGGATTTGTTTACTGTTCTGATCAGCAGCAGTGCATATAACCACAGGCAAAGTTTAGAAAGTCAAAGCCAACTGTGTAGAGCCACGGGGGGTTTAAGTCTTTCTTAGCTCATACAGTTGTAATTCAGAAGCTGTTACTTACATCATTCCTATTTGTTCCTTCCACATCATATTTGCTAATAATAGCAGTTGATATCAATGCAAGTTGCCAGTTCAGCGCAGAACTGTTATTTCTGTTTTTTTATGTGGATAAGGTCTTTTTATCCAGTTTTTTTTGCATATGTAACGCATAAATGATTCACTAATGCAATGGATTGAATTTGAAGGATAACCAAAGTACAAAATGCTGTTTTTAGATGATTTAATTTATTAAGTTGGGCTGAGTTCAGTGTCAAGGTCTGATTATTACCAGACCTGTGTGGATCACAATAAACAATCATCATACCAACATAAATACAAGACCAGTTGAAAAAAGTAATTGACGTGTATCAGTCTGGAAAGGGCTACAAAACCATTTTAAAGCTCTGGCACTCCAGCGAATACAATTCAATTTAGTTTCATTTATATAGCACCAAATCACAGCAAGTCATTTCAAGGCACCTAACAGTGCAAGGTTTAGGAAATACACTGAAACCTAAGAAAGAGAATTGACAAAAAATGGCATCCATGGCCAGAGTTCCAAGGTGAAAAACACTGTTTAACAAAAAGAACACAAAAGCTTGTCTAACATTTGCCATAGAATATTATTTATTTGGGCAAATATTTTGTGGAGTGATAAGATAAAATCTTTTATTTTTGGAAGATGCATGTCCTTTTAAAAAATGAAAAAAACAAACAAAAAACAACCAAAACTAAGATTTACAATCGGCCTAGTCAATGTCTGGACTTAAATCTGATTGAGATGCTGTGGAAAGGACGTAAGCAGGCCGTTCATGCTCATGAATCCTCTGATATGGCTAAACTAAAATAATTCTGCAAAAAAGAGTGGGCCATAATGCCTTCACAGTGATGTGAAAGACTCATTGCCAGTCATCACAAATGCTTGATTGTAGTTGTTGTCGCCAGGATTCCGTCAGTTATTAGGTTGAAGGGGGAATTACTTTTTCACATAGTACCAAGCTGGTTCGAGCTTTCCCTTCTAATCAACGAATTCACGTGTAATATATATATATACAAAAAGAAAGAGGAACGAAGGCAAATGCACAAAACCAGCACTATATATATGATTGTCTTGTTTCCAGGATGCTGAGATGGTATTTCCTCTTGGTGGAAAAAACACATTTTGCTTGCCAGGAAAGTAAAAGGCTCTGAGTTACAGTATCATTTCTGTAGCTCATAATACATGAATCTATCCACCCAAGATTAGTTGTAGGTAGTCTGTAGATATAATGCTACGTCCTACTTGCACTTGCAAGAATTTACTTAAAATGCACTGCAGTTTTTCTATGTATATCCCAAATTGTCCTGACTCATTTAATCTTTCTAAAAAAAGCCTTAACTACCAGTAAGTCAGAAACAACACTTGCATGCTAATTAGCTTCTTGTAACTGCTCCACTATTATTCTAAAACTGAAGCACTTGTAGACAAATCAGTGCACGGGTTGTTAATACACTGAGGCTTTCAGGTTGTATTAATGACATACTGCTTTGATCTTTTCTTTTTTGCCAGTGAATTATGTTTTAGGACACAAATATTGCAAACATCTTTTCTTCTCACTGGGTAGTATTTAATCTTACCAATTATATTCTTTATCATCTCTTACACAATTAACATGGCACATGGGGGACTAAGAAAAGAAGCATTCACGTTCAGCACAAATGATCCTGAGAATATGTTAATATATTAGAAATGGTGGGGATTTTTCGATTCATCAAAGCTTCATTAACACCTTAGTAACTGTTGTCATGCAGCATATATTACTCTCACCGTATGGTGGTATCTGAATGGGGGAATGATGACAATTCTTTTGACAGTTAAGGACTGATCAGAAATTCATCACAGCTGACTGTTTTGTTGTGGTAAAAAATGTGGTTAATTACTGGGATTAATAGTCATCTCAGTCATTTGTGTAAGGGAAGACAAAAATGCATGAATTTGCAATAAATTTGCATTATTTGTTGTGAAGGTGATAGCAAGGTTAGGTAGTTCCATTTACAGCGGCAGTCGGACTAGTTTGGGAGCCTTGGTAAAGAGAAGGTGTTTGCCCAGCCTCACATGTCACTTTGAACACAGCACAAGTCTGAACTCTAGAGAGGCACAGTAATTAATAGGAGGCCTTATTGAGTGAATGAGTGAGGACAGGATCTCAGGAAGAATACTCGGGAGATGTGGGACTATTTCAAATTATTTGAGGAAAACAAAAAATCTCTGAAGTGCGTAGTTGGACTCCTTAGTCTTTCCGCTTCTGGGCTTAACCATGATTGGAGGGAACTTGTATTGTGGATGGAAAAAGATGCAGGGAGAAAGACTTCTAAGTGATTCAGCAGCAGTAGACTCTAACAGAGGTCGATGACCAGGTTAATAGAAAACACAGTAAGAAGCACTTATCAATTCACTCAGATTATGTGACACACAATAATTCAATGCTGGAAATGTTCTGAAAATCAAAACTCTTTGGACTGCACCATCAATTAAATGATTACGCTGAAAATGCAAAGAGCAGCTCAGAGTGTCAGTCTGTTATTACAGTCTTTAATTAAATTGAACATGACTTGATTAAACATGGTTAAAATAGCCCTAAACTAAAATAATGTGTATAATGTATGATGAATACTGTAGCCCCGTGTTGTGGCTCTGTCTGTCACAGTCACAGGTGTGTCTGAATGAAGCTGTGGGGAACATTAGCATAAAAGGGAACAATATCTAAATGACGGAGAAGTCAGTCAGAAATTGGATTCTATTCCGATGATGCCCTACTTCCCTGAGTAACAAGTCTGTTGTCACTTTTCCAGTCTACTCTCGGGCCGCAGTCATTTCTCATACTTTGAACAAGATGCATATGTCATTGACAGTGCCTGCGCGTTACGCTGAAACTCTGTTTTCTCCCATGCAGACAGTTGCCATCTCATCTCCTGTTCACTTTGGCCATGAGAGGATGTAGCGTCTTCTGTCGGCTTCAGTTTCCCCGCTCTGTTCCCTTCATGATAGGGGAACTTCACTTGAGTCACACAAGCCTTTCAGAGGGCATAAAGGGGGATTTTAAGTTTTCAGCTCTCCCATTTTCTCGCCCTTGGGCTGTATTAGTGAGCATTTGCTAAATCACTCACATAAAATGATGTTCATTTAGGTACAAAAAACCTTGACACATTTTATGAGTAACCAAAGTCACTCGCCAATTAATTGTCAACTGTGCAGCTCCAAGCTATATATCTTGAAGACACTCAAATTAGATTTTTGGCTCTCGGGGATCTGGTTTTGGGAGATACTAATTCATTTTAACCAATGCTTATTAAAATGCTTTAAGCCATTAGAATACCTGTTGGGATACCTCACAGGTAAGACAAGAACATGTGCGTTCATATTAAATATGTAACACACGTGTAATTATATATACATTTTAATTCAGTAACCATCATTTTCCAGCTTCTAGATAACTCTCTAAATCCATGTCTGGGAGTACTTTAGTATCAGTTTTTCTCCAGTATAAGTGAAGTAATTACTCATTCTCTATTTACTATTTCACTGTGTCTCACCATGCTTGTGGGACACTGGGCCTCTGAAAGTGTTAATGTGAGAGGAAACAGATAGTGTCAGTTGGCATGCCAGCTATGTAGGCCAGTTGATGGATGGAGCAGAAAGGTTTGGTGAGGTCCGCCTCATGTGCAGTGACTGCACCAAGCTACCAGAGTGACAAGCACTGCTGCCAGGAAACGCGAAAGGGGGCAGAAACGCTGCACAGGAGGTGGGAGGGTAAAGAGTGGAAGACAGGAGCACAGGGAAAAAACACTGAGAGCGGCATACATATTAATAATTAAGATTAGTTTGATTAGTCTGTAAAGGTGACAAATATGGAAAAAAGTAAAAAAAAAAAAGAAGAGAAGAATCCGCTTTATTTTCATTGAATACATTTTTAGATGTTACAATGAAATTTGTCTTCTGCATTTGACCCATCCCCCCTTGGGGGGAGCAGTGAGCAGCCACAGGTGCTCGGGAGCTAGCGCTGGGTGTCTCGCTGGGTGGGCTGGTTGCTGTAGCTGGGAATAGATCCTGTTATTCTCTGCATCCCAGCTCTCTGCCTTAACCACTGAGCTACCAGGCCGCTGTGCTAAAAAAGAATCAGCACAAATACATTTTCACAACATTGTATAAAGGGTGGAGGTATATGGATGTAGGGAGGAAGGTCAAATATGAGGTATAGATGTGACACTAGACGAGGCTTCTTCAGCATAATAAAGCATCTCTGTATGAAACATTAATGGATGAAATGTAATGGAACAGATGGCCATGAAGAGAGACAATAGTCTCACAGAGTACTTAGGGACTGGGCCTGGGTATGCTATTTGACAGACAGTATTCTGAATGCAATCCAGACTGCGCATCTAATGTGGAAAAGATGAAAACCTGTCCACAGGTTTATCATTTTTAATATTTATGTATTTCATTCAGGTGGAAGAATGGACGGTTTGTTTTCCTTAAAATTCAGCATAGACCACATTGCACTTACCATCACTTCCTTTTTAACTTGAATGGAAGCATGACTCCAGCAATAACTGCAGGATCCTCTGATGACATTTCAAAACACTGGAATATTTAGGAGAATAACTATAAAAAAATAATTCTAGTTGTGATTTAGTAAGGCTTCCTAAATTATTCTAACACTCATTATTGCTATCACATTGTAATGCTGTTTCCACCAGGCATGTCTGTACTTCACTTAATAGATGACATTCACAATCCAGTATTTGTAAAGACTCTATTAAAGAGTTTATTTTTAAGTTGAGGTTATAGTTATACAGCAACAAAGAACTGTCACAACTGCTGTATCAGCTGCGTGATATATACAAAGAAATATAGACTCTGTCTGTGATAGTACATATTATCATCACTCAACTTCACAGAACGTCAGATTAAAACTTAGATACCGCAAATCCAAGACTTTATGATCAAAAATCAGAACTTTTTTGTGTGTTTTTCCATCTTGACCAAAAGTAATGTTTAAAACAAACACTCCCAGTAGTGTCTGTAGGATCAATGTGGATTGTCAAAGGATCGAAGGTCTACCATACCCAATTACTAAATGTTTTTTTTTTGTATCCTTAGTATTTAGTTTTCCTCCATCTGATACTTCTTGGAACGGTTCTGTCAACTGACACATCTTGTCCTTCAAAGGAAAGGGAGGAATCCCAACACTAACCAAAAATACAGGAACTATTTGTATACACTTTCAAGTTTTTGCTGTTCAGCAGAACTGTGCCATGAAACCTAATTTAATTCTCTCCCCAGAAAAACTTCAGGAGGAGTTTCATTCATCTGGCTTGGTGGTTGGAGCGATTTATTTCAATAAATCATACCTTTGATCGTTCAGTTTTGTCCACTTGGTTTTTATAATATATTTGTTACAGGTCCTGTTGTGTGACAAAAAAAGATCAATAAAACAGCAACTTGCCATTTTTTCATCCACTATAAAGGCACGGAAGGACTTTTTAGAACATGCCTGTGAAAACATTTCACTGCCTGGCAGACGAGGCTGTGGGTTAGGAAACACATTCTCTGGTCTGGACCTGAGACCATGAATCGCTGTTTAAAAATGGACCCTTGTGACATGTGAGTGTGAAATGCAATAAACAAATTTGCCCTTGTGAAGAATTGTGTTCTGATGTCAAGGACTCTCATCTACTATTGTCAAAACTGCTTGTGGACGGTGAATTTATCAGCAAACCAAGTCCACACGCTATTATGAAGTACTTTAGAAAAAGACGGCCATGATGTCTTTTCTTCAGTCCTGTTGACCTGTTTGCAAGACAAAACACTGGGACGCACACACTTCACCCACATTTGTCAGATTTGAAAGCCATGGATGCTTTTCGACAGTAAACTCTTGCTTTATAACATTTGTATCTTTACAGTTGTCTGGTCAAAGTCAGTGTGTCACACTAAAAATTCCTTATGGGAGAAAAATGTGTCTGCGTTAAAGTGTAGGTGACAGGGTGACAATACCATTAAAAAGATTCCAGTCAGACTTTTTATACAAAGGCTGACAGCATTTGAATAAAGGTTACATTTTAATCAAGATGGTTTCCATTCTAAATATTATTCTTTTTTATCTGTCATGCTATATTTTTTAAATCAAACTTTAGAAAATATCAACCATCTTGTTAGCAGTAAAAGCTCCACTATATCAAACTTAATTGTTTGTACGAGTACTTTTTTCCTGTTTCAAACAGATGACACACAATTTACTAAAACATATTTTCTTCTTTTCATTTTAAAAATATTCTAGCATGTTGCACATGGAATTTGCTGCTCCCTTAGATAAAATAAAACCGGCCATGACCTGAAGTGTTTATCCCAGCATGACTCATTAACCTGACAGAGAGAGCAGGGTGTTGGTTCAGGGGAGCGTGGTGCTGGCACAAACAACATCCTTTGCATACATGAACACACACAGAAGGGTGCACACCTTCACTGCTTCACCCCTCATTCCTTCCCAAGATCCATCTCTGCCAGCTCTGTCTACACCCCCTCTCTTACTGCTAATGACTGAGGCCAGGTATAATTAAAAAGCTCTGAAAGTACTTTGCAGTTTTTTTCCCAGTAGAAAAACATACTTGGAGACACCCAAAAGGTTCAATTAGAGCAGCAGACTACAAGAGAAAGCCTCAGTGTGTCATTGGTTGAGTGGTGTAATTGTGAATGGGAGGCTTGGGGAGTTTGGAGGAGGTGAAAAAGGTACTAGTGGTACAGTGCTGTGAAAAATTAGATCCTAAATACTGCACCTTTTGGGGAGGAGCTAGGACGGCATGTGGTGATTTAAGGATGCTGTTTGAGGATGCAACAAAACTATTTATTTATCGTTTATGACTCCAACAATTAGGAATTACAATTCTCTCAAGGCATTTCATATTAAAATAATGAAAAATCTCTGTACCAGAGGAATATCTTTTGCCACTTCCCGTGATTCAATTAATGGCATTTTTGTTATACTACCCCTGTCTAGTAAATACCCATGTGACCATCTGCTATAAATTTGCTTTTTCAAGCCTGGTCTTGAGTACATCATTGAGGTTGTTTTCTCTGATTTGATAAAGCTCCTCCAGGGCCATACCAGATAGTTTGCCACCGTGAATAGTAAACTATTAGAAACGTGTGAAATCTGCTTCCCTTTAATGAGGTCTATCATTAAATATTAGCCTATCCATGCACATACATTATGTACATTCTGAAACACGAACTGCAATAGCCCACCAGTGCGCTGTGGGACCCAGTGGTCACTGGGATAGAGTTGTCAGGGCACTGTAACCTCAGTGATCATCAGTCGTGGGCCACAGGTGAAGAGATGTGGAGTTTTATCTTGCATTCCATCCGCTGGCATTGTTCCCTCGTGGCTTAAAGATCCCACCTCTGGACCCCTGTCCTCTCCCTCTGACCCTCACTGCTGTTCCTCTATTCCATTTTCCTCCCAATAACAGCATGACAAATTGAGCCTGCCAGAAAACGATCTATCATTGTCCTACATCTCATCCTCCTCTGCCCTCTGTTCCCTCCTCCCCCCCTCAGTATCTCTTTTCCCTTTCTGTCCCTGTTACAGAACATTCCCTTTTTCCCTCATTGTATTTTTCACATCTTAATGGTTTCATGTTTCTCCTTACATGGGCACTTTATCTTTCTGCCCTAGCTTTTTCTCTTATAACCCCATTGCCCTCTGTATCAGTGTATATGTTTGTCTATGTCTCAATGTCTCTTCCTTTCTTTCCTTTTTAACCTCTCTTCAGACTCGTTAGGGTCTATAAAATACCCTATGCTAGACTCGTATATTAGCACAGGTGTTGCACTGTATCACTTTGCCGTCTTTATATACTCAAACAAGTACTTTCCAAACCTCAAACCCAATCCCTGGCTTGAAGCGAAACAATTTAGTTGGCTGTAACTATATTCTGCAAATCCATGTGGTTTTTCTACACAATGAAGTGAGTGTTATTGCCATGGTGCATGAAAAAACTGAAGTCTATTCAGAGAAAACATTAATTGCTTTGTGTGATGAATAAAAGCTGCGATTTGACAGGTAAATAACAGATGGCTTCCCCTCTGTCCGTGATCAATTAATGCCACCTTCTGGGAACTTGTGAGAAACTCAGCAAGGTTCTGTGACTGTGACTTTGAAACATTTAAGATGAGTTTGCTGTGCATACAGTAGTTTATCTTTAACGGAGCAGCACTTTGTAGGAAAGTATAGTTAACTCAAACAAAAACTAAATAAAATCACCTCTTTTGGTACATATTTCATGGGAGGGCGGAATAATCAAGAGAAATTGTTGTATATCCAAACTCTGGTATTAAAATTGAAACCTGGGCACTTGGCAAGCTCTTTACTTGATGGATTGTTATTACTTGCACAAGTATGAATCATCTGCTGACGTTAAAGAGCTTTTCATAAATAATTTGCCTTTTCATAAGTAATGCTGCAGAATTAAAACTTTGGTGTATTTGACATAAAGCCTTATCCCTTCACATTAATCACTGTCAGTAGCTTTTTTGTAATGTGAGAAATGTCTCTAAAATTGTAAATAATATAAGACTAAGGAAACAGCAATATTCACATCACTGCTCTAGAACTGTAGCTTTTTAGCATCTGTGATTGCTCGAACCTTGTCCTTTGCCTCTCCTTGGTGAGAGAAGGACATATTATATGTATTTGATAAATATATAATAGTGTCTTTATCAAACAAAAGGGCTTCTCAGTTTATGTATTTCAGTTGCATCACCCAAAACACATTCTTGTCTTGACAGAGGGTGATAAACTCTGATTGATGTTTGTGATTATGAGTCATGCTTAGCGTTATTGAAACACTAAACCTCTTGGGCAATTTCTTCGGGAGGTAAAAACATTTAATCTCATAAACAGCTCCCGGTGCAGTCTATCTCATTCATCTGGTGACCTCTAGAGTTGTACACAAGTTTCAGAGCTGCTCTCTGCATGCCTGTTGTTCCCCTCTTGTTTATGTAAACAGCTGGTCAGGACATGTTACGTGCTCTTGTGATTCTAATAATATTTTTGTGTGTTTTTACAATTATTTCTTTTACATTTTTGCAAAATACTTTTGTAGTTCATATTCTCATTTAATTGGAATACAACAGAGTTACTTTGTCTCTATATGTTAATCGCGTCATCGCCCTGTGTGTTGTCTCCCTGCAGCGTAATATGAGATGCAATTATACCAAAACCTTACAGTATTGTCAGAAAGTTCGGACTCTGTGAAATTGTTACTGTGGGCTCAGGATTATTGCTCAGTTCCCAAGTGGCAGACTCAAAATACGGTTACAGCTTTAAGGGTAATTGCAACGGCAACCACTTGGAAAACAAGTACTGTACTGGTAGCGAGCACACAGCCAAAAGCCCCCGAGAAAATGTTCAATTAAAGTAGAAAGAGTATAAATAAACGCCACTTTGCCCTTTTACCTGTTTAAGTGTAGAATTTTTATTTTCCTTGTTTGTCACAAATATGTATGAGTCAGTGTTCAGCATGTGCACATGCATATTCATATGTTCTTTGATGTCTCATTCGCAGGTTAACACCCACATATGAAGTGACCATATACTGTACCTGATTTATGCATAACAGGTGTAGATGAGGCTACAATATGCAGATGGCCTTATTCATTGACCGTCTATAATTTCCTCTCTATCTGCAAGAATGTGTTTCTAAAAGCGAGATTTCTTAGATTATATTAGCAACATAAGTTATTTAGAGTAGCTATCGTTCATGGTTTAATTTGTGTATTAGTCATTGTATGCCTACAGGAAATTCCCAGAACACCCTGATATGACACTTTTCTTGTTTGTTTGGCCTTTGCTTTGTTGATTATGAGGCAAAGTAAAATAACTATTTTATTTTAGTCTTATTTATAAACCTATTTTTGTACTGTTAAATTCTAACAGCTCTAAATGAATATACACTCCGTCCTATCAGTAGTAATGGACATTATGTATTCTGTCCCTGTCATTCAGTGAAGCTATTATTTATGCAACAGGTCATCAACAGCTCAGTGCTTAAGCCTGCTGTTATGAGAAAAGTTTTGCCCACAAGCCTGTGGGAGTTTCACAGGGCTGTGAGTGCTCCTGCAATTGCATTAGTGGATTTACTTTGCATCTGGAGCATCGAATGATATCTTCAACCGATTTTGATATAAATCACAAACGTAAAGAGTCCTCTTGAGAGAATCACTGTAAATGCTAATGTGGAAATTAGCACAGGGGGATTTCACACTCTGACAAGTATGTAACTGCCAGCAGTCCTCTGTGTTCCTGTATTTAAGTCTACTTCAGAACGGGAAAGATTGTACTGACAAACCTCCTGTCAAATTAAAACTGGGACCATATTTGAAATACAGTGCATGAGTTTTCAAATCTTTTTTTTTTGCTTATCATTCCATGCATTTGTCCTCCTAAACTCCTATTTACTTTTCTGCCAAGGGCAATCCCCACAACCTTTGCTTTATCTTTTTTTTCCCCCTATCTCCTTGTTTCACATCTCCTGATAAACATTTTTGCATGCATACAAACTAACATTCATAAGCAAACATGAAGGCACACAGAGTTGGCAGGTCTCTGTGTTGCTATATTTGTCTATAGGCTTTGTGATTGTGACTGTGGCTGTGATTTTTCTGTGATTTTTTTTCCAACTAGCTAAAGGAACTTAAAAGAGTTCAGAGATCTCCAGACTTTCTGGAAAATAGACATTTGCTGTCTCGTTATAGTCATAATTAAGACACCCCAACAGTGAAAAAAAGTTATCATCCAAAGCGACAGGGACTGGGTGGCATTTAAATCCTGCAGAATAAAGGTAGGTTTTCTCACCGTTTACAATTTCCAGAAGACATACATGCTGCTGATTACTGACGATTTTGACAGCATGAATTGTTCCTTACCTTATTTTTCCTCTTTGCTATGCATTTTGTTTTCTTATCTCTTCCCTTTCACTATCTTGGTGGTGCAGTGAATGAACTCACAATTGTGTTCAAGTCATTTTGAGCCTAGCCGCTCATGCACTGTGACTCATATTAAAAGCAGCCAGGACAGTGAAATGACATGAGGGCAACTGTCTCTTTGTGAAGTTTTTTTCTACAAGAGATTCTTCTGTAAATAGTCATATTTATGTATAGTGTTATTTCTATTTTATATTTTCAGCTTACCTGTATTTCCTAATAATTTATTTTTAGACCTTTTGCTACCATTAAACAGACAGTAGGTGTTTCCCTTTTTGTAATAATTACAACCTACACTGGGGCTTATACACATTAAGTCAGATGATCTAAACTGTCTGTTTTTGTTTGTATTTAACAAATATCCAAACACTTAAGATATGGCATGGAAAAGGCATACAGTGGCTTCTTTTGTTGTTTACAATTTGTGTAATTATTTCCATCCAATTAAAATGGATGGGATTTCAAAGCCTAAAAGATAGCTATCATAATGTTTCATTAAAGCGTCTTTGTTAGTGGCACTCCAGACTTTTTTATTACGGCTGATCTCTCAAGAGCTTTATGTGATATTCTTGTCATATGTCTCAATGAGTGTTTGTTGAAAGAATATTAGTTTAAATGCTGAAATCCATGTCATCAAAAAAGTTATTGAAAAAATAATCTATTAAGGGAATGTGTAGCATCGTTTGCGTCTCAAACAGAACAACACTTAAAGATACATATTGGTTAATAGCCTTTCCCAGCTTACACAGGGCATGAACCAAGCCTCGATGCCTGACAAGAGATACCTCAGAGGGGAAGGGCAATATAAGTGCTCTGAGGCTTCAGGGTGTGTGGCGGGGGATAGATGGATGAAGAGGAGGTAGTCTGCTGTCGAGGATGCCCTGTAGAATCTCCTCCAGATCCTTCTTTCAAACAGGCCTTTTCAACCCTCTATTCAAAAAGCAGTAATTGCATCATTTTTCAAGCCCCTTGCCTCTGTCTGACTGTGAAGCTGGCCCCATTAATCAAACTAATGGAGAAGTAAGTGATTTCAAAATATAGGCTTTGATCATGCACTCTCTATCTTTTCTCACAACTCCGCCCTTTCCTGAGCTTTGGGAACTCCTCCCCTCCCACCCTCTCCTATCTATCTTTTCTTACAGACCCCTTTGTGCACTTTATTCCACACTGTACAGAAAGGGTTTTATAAGTGAAAATGTCTTTTAATACGTCCTTTTAGCCTTCTGATATTGCACTATGTAAGAGCTTTTTCTTCTGCGCATTCTGGCTCACTCTCCGGCTTCAGAGCGAAGTTGATTTCCAGTAAAGCAGAGCATCAAACTGCATATATGAGGATGTGGAAAATGGTCACTCTAAAATCATTGTGGTCTATTAGCGGGCACTGTGTCCCAAACAGTCACAGTTCAGACACATTTATTGATCTTGATGAGACGGATTCAATTAAAGTGCTCCTTAGGTATATTGAAAAGCTTGTGCTAGCTATGAAGCAGCATAACCATCACTTGAGGCCACTATCAGAGCATACTGGCAAATTAGATTCTTTCCAAATCAGACGTAAAACACTGCACAGAGGAAAAAGTCCTATATACAACCACAGTGGCCTCTAGGGGAACACAAAAAGGTAGGTACACTTTTATTAGAGCATGTGTACTTAATTTATTGTCTTAACAACGGCTACACACACCAGGATTTGGTCTCATTGCCCCATAGTGTGTGTGTGTGTGTGTTTGCTGTGAATCTATGTATTTAAAGCCTCTATAAAAGTACTCGTGCCCTTAAACAAGTATCAGACAGGCCAGTATACATGGTCTCCTCAGCACACTATTATACAAGGCTTTGAAGTATATTCTTTCATGGAAAGCCTTCTTAAATAAAATGTTTTCTTCCACCATAGGGGAATCACTTACCTGCATCCTGGAAACAAGCCAATTGTATATACAGTCTACAGAGTTATGATTAAGCCAATTGTATTAAAAACGGATCAGATAACTACCAATATCTACTTGGCTAAATGGTATTTCCTTTTTCTCTCTCCCTGCTTGGCTGTCAGTGCTGTTTGGAATTTGCATTATTTCAAATCCTTTGTATATAACACCTCTTCTTTTCCTTGGTGTTCAGAGAAGACGTGTCTCACCCTGTGCTGACATAATTAGAATGAGATCTATGTTCATTGTTGGCCCAGTTAACCTCCCACTGTTATCACTCGTGCTCCTTTTTATTTTTTTGTATTTGTCTACCCACTTATCTTGCTTACTTGTTCCTAATCAGGCGCATTGGTGCACAATCTCTGGCAGCTCAGCTTGACCTGTAATGCTGTAACACTCACCAGCAATAAGATGTATGGGTTTTCTCAGAAGATTTGGTATATTGCAGTACTTTCCAAGACACCTTTATTTGGTTATTGGTACAAAGTATTACACTTTGTACAGGGTGTACTTGTTTCTCATGTGTTACGGCCTGAGTTCCTGTAGTGTCATTGTTTTACTCACAGCGTGTGCGTTCAGGCTTTTACTTCAGGGAACAATAGAGGAGGTGGTTGCTCACTTTAATATATGGAAAAAGTTTATAAGAAGTTTGCAATAATGCAATTTGTCTCATTTTTCTAAACTTTATTTATCTAAAGAAGGCTTTAGTGGTAGTTTTCAGGAGCTTCATGACTTTACACATCTGACAAACATAGAGCTGCCCATTACATATACTGTATACATATACTGTAAATTATCAGAAGCACTTTGCTTATTTTCTAAAAGTAATTGTCCTGAAATAAGTTTAATAACATTAAACAACTTTTAAAAAAAGGTTCCAACAAGGGAAATCCATGTGGTTAAGGCTAGTGTGCTGTCTGTTTCGGTTAATGTGTCATGCCACTGTGTCCCATTTTCTAAAGGTTTCAAAGTTATGTACCATTATACTTTGATGGTGCCATTTTATTTTGCTGTGCAATAGGAGTTTAACTCAATGCCACTGCTCTAATCTTCTGTGCTGCAAAATGGACAACCACTCAAAAGAAAATGTGCAACTTGTCAAATACTGTTACATTGACAGTTGATGCAGGGAGGTACCTGCTGCATCTACAGTATGTCTAGTTTCTAGTGTTGGTTACAGGATAGACAATTAACTACATGTCTTGATTCTCCTGCTATTTCCAGCATCTAATAAAGGTATATTTCACAGTGAGGCACATGTTTGTATCAGAATATTCCATAAGCACTGTCTTCATTTTTTCCCACAACCCCAGATTTTTCATATTTTTAATACACTTTTGAAAATGAGTCTGTGATGAGGAATGTGAAATAAGATGCATTTTGTTACAAACCTGGTCAAGTCCCAGCTCAAGACAAACTGATATTAGAGTCATATAATAATATACCGACAGCTATCCTGCTGGACAGTTTGAAGTTTTAAAATATCCATTGAAATAGTCTCAATCGTGCCAAGATTTTTACTGGAAGTACAGAACAATGCAGTTTATACAAATCATTCATCACATGCACACTAAAAAACATAAGAGTGTGTGTGGGAAAAAGTCAGAAGAAAACAGTCTGTGAGGCAAAGGTAGGATACGATAGGAAATAAACTGTACATATATGTGTTGAAAGTCACTGTAGTGTGTGCCAAATAACTACAAGTGTACTATTGTGATTTATGGGCATGCAGTGCTCTAATAGTGCAGACAGTCTGTGCTGACTCAAATTTTGGGCTGCATGCAGGCATCCACATAGAGTTCGTATGGACCCTCGCAGACTTGGGCAGATGGCAAAATTTACATTTCACAGACCCACATTAACTCGAAAGTATGAATCAGCTTTACATCGCGCATATCAACTCAAGCATTTTATCATTGTACTGTAGAAAAAAATGGCCAAACACAAGGTCATTTTTAGTTCCGAGAGTTTAGCTTACTGTCCACACAAATCCTAAATGTACTGAAACAAGAATAGTTGTCAGAGGGAGCTGGTGTGGATGTTGTGCGACAGAATCGTGTCTGACACAGCTTTATCGCATCGTGTCGTACCTCACTACGATGTTCAGGTTTCTCACCTCACCTTGATCTTCATTCTCCTGACAGCCGTCTGTCACTAGTGACTTCGAGGCAGTTGCAGCAGTATGAGGGTGTGATCATGTAACTGCAAGCAGGGTTACACTGGTGTGGTGTCCAGTCATGTGTAAATGTGCAAATGTGTCTGTGATTGTAATCTTGTGGGCAGTTTGTCCATGGAGGAAATGGGAGAAACAAAGCCACAATATGTGAATAGGCTGAGAGGTTGTGGGGTTTCTGTGACTATAGAGGTCTTTATAAAAGTATACAACTTTCTTAGCATGAACTGTAATCAGAGCAGTTTCTTTCAGGTGATTATCTCTCAACTTCCATCTAAATCAACCCTTATGTAGAACCAAACCGGTAAGTGACAGTCTGTTTCGTTTACTCAAGCTGCTCTACACAAAACAGTTTGAAGAAGTTTAATAAAACAGTTGCGACATTTCTGTTTGTGCAGTTAAGTAGCCACCTATTCTGCTCTACATGCAACATTGACTAGGGAGCCTTAATTATTTATATGTTTCCAAATAAAAGTCTTGCTTCTCTTGAGAGGTTTTAGGGTGTGACTTTCACTGTGTTACACTATTAGAAGCTAATGGCCTTGGAATAGTAAAGAGTGCTTTTATGGAAAGCAGTTATTGTATTTTGCTCACCTGGAATCACTTGAGTAATGTTGGCAAATGGTGTTATCTATAATTCAGTTGCATTTAAATAGAAGTATGCTGCTTTGCAAAGATTCAATCCTGTGAATTACAAAATACTATTAATAAAATCTGTATGCCAGCTTCGTTTAATCCTTATTCTGGGTTTTCAGCGAACAGAACTACACAAAAAACCATGCTCTGCCTTAAACTACATGATAAGCACAACCAGACAGATGTAGCATACTGGGACTGATGATGTTCCTCTGATATGACAGTTGACAATTTGATCTGGAATAGTGTATCAGGGTAAACAACACACAATGCTGTATATATGGGGCGACACAAAGACGAGTTAGACTTTTTCAGCTTCCCACAACATGTTGGGTGACACTGATGTCACAGATGTTATCAATCCAGTGAGAACTCCCATTGGGACAAACAGCAAATCACTGACTTCTCCTTCTAATGAACTCAAATTATTCACAGATTGTGGACTTTAAGTAGTACCAAAGTGCAGTTTATTCATATTTTGGCCACGTCAGGGCAAGAATTTATGACTCCAGGATCACTTAATTAGATACAGTGGCCTCTTGTCACACAAATCCTTATGTAGTCCAGAACCAGTGTTAGGGAGTGTTACTGTACACCGTTTTTAATCCATTATTTGTTTTAGTGTCATCTTAATGAAAGAAAGTATGTCTTAGACTAGTGTTGTTTTTTACACACACTGGGTAAATATCTGTTTGCCCTTGTGTTGTGAGTGTAGTCACAGATGACCAAAATAACTTCTGGTGAGGTAATCAGTTTCTTCTCTGTTAATTATTGCGGGTTATTACATCCATCAGCTGTGCAATAAAAATTCAATTGGAAATATCATCAAAGATCCACAACATAAATTTCCCCCAGGTGCAGCGGTTTAGTTTATGTTTAGTGCTTCCTCAAGGGCACCCTGCAGAAATGGAAAGTAATCCATTTTCTGCTCAGATATATTGTTGAAGTAGTGTGATTTGGTGTCTTGTTTAAATGCTAACAAAGCTTGAAATGTGTTCGAAGCAGGGCATGTTCCACACACGTTATAAATTGCTGTTCTATTTGGGCTGCCAAACAGTAATGCTATCAATGTAGTTGTATGTTGCAATCGGACTCAAATGTCTGATTCTGAAGTTAAATAACTAAACATTTTTGGGCTTGAGATTCTTGTGTACAACTAAACCCTAATCAGGCAGTCGTTTATTCAGCTTTGCTGTAAAAGTAGTTTGGCACTGATGTTTACATTTTACACAGGCAGGCAGGTTAATTATGTATTTTCTGTGACAAGAACATGACAAGAGATTAAGTAAAATGAGATGTTTGTATAATAATAATAACTGGTGTTTTGATTGCTAATCAAAAGTGAGGAAATATGTTAACTGCATTATACAAAATAGGAAGAAATGTTAGAGTAATTAAAGCCATCATAATTAGGCTAATGAGATATAGGCAAAGTAGGTAAAGCTTTAAATAATACACACATACATATTTAATAGATTTTGTTGTAACTAATGAATTATTAAGACCTCAGAGTACTATAACAGGAGCCAGTTCAAATGTATTCTGCCTCTCATACTTGTGTGATGTGGTTGGTAAAATCTATGCTGAGGCCATGTCCAGTGCCCTGCTTGAAAACGATCGACTCCCAGTTTCTTACAATCGTTCTAAATGTCTGCACACAGAAAACCAAAGACTTTAGCCTGCGATGGTATTCATAAATAGCCAAATTTAGTTTTTATTCTTTTAGTGACTCTCAGAAATCCAACACACAAAGTGAGAGTTTTCACTGTATAAATCAGGCCCACCACTATCTAAACCAAATAACGTGCTAATTGTATTTTGATTTTAGGGATCAAGTCATTGTTTTGTATTCTAAACAATGCAAAACCTGTTTCTGACATTTGCTATTGGCACATCTATATACTCCATCTGCAACAGTGCAGTCAGACACTGTATTGTAGCCACAGGCACAGTGCTAAAGTTCCTCTAATTATAGTTCATATAATGAGTCTAATGTGCCAACTGGTGAGTTTCCTAGCAGGGACATTAGGTATTCCACTCATGGCTATACTGTAAGCCTGCTGGAAGCTAACTGCATGCAGAGTGAAGTTAGCAGTCTTAGTATAGTAGCAGATGGATGTCATGATTTGTTTGGGTTTTTTTTTTGTCGAAGGCCCACCTGGCCTGGAAAACTGACAGTGGAAGGTCAGAGGAGATTTGTTCAGGTGTTGGATTATTACCAAGGACTGCAGATCAGTGCCCTGACTGTGGTTTCTCTTGGGTTTATCCATTGCAGTTAGACGGTAGTGATGAGTCTAGACTGGAAGCTAACTCATACATGTATGGACTAAATTAGTATATTTACATAGGTATCTGTGTGAAGTGTATGCCCATTTGGATGTCTGTACCAGTCTTAAGGTGTACTGAGGGCACTTGGCACCTTTGCCTTTCAGTGCTTTGTCGATGAAGCAGATTAAGTGGTCTGAAGGTGTGTTTCCACAGCAACAGCGGTAAGGCTGGGTTTTGAAGGACTATTGTGAATCTTTTATGACAGACCTCATTACACCTTCCTGGCTTCTTTGTGAGCTTCTTATACCAAAAGAACACGAAAGGTGTGACAGCTACCAAAACCTTTTCATTTACCACCCTCTTCCAATTATAACCAAATACTAAAATCCAATGGAAGGCACCCACTTCAACCCAACAGAATTGTTTGGTTGCTATGCACCCAGACCTGACCTTAAAACTAGGAGCAAATCTGTTGTTACTTAAGGCGCACAGTGATCAAGAGTGAGAGGGAGTAGTGTATGCGAGAGACTGGGGCAAACAAAGCAGCGACTGCATTTTGAGACCACTTCAGAACTATCGTCTCTAAAATCATAACTAAGAGACATTCCCGGGTTCTTCATTTAGGAGAGAGGAAGCAGTTAAGTTAGAGTAACATCAGTTTTAATTATCAGAACAGTAAGAGTTCAGCGCTGGGCTGGACTGCTTACACCTAACAGACATAGCGTCAGTGGTCAGTCCAACTGCTAACAGTGATTACAAGAGTCTTTATGTATGAAATGGTATAAAGTAGGATCCTCCTCCACTTGTCTCCTGATTGGCTCATCTCCCGGGAGCCTGCTGAGTTTCCTGTTCCTACGTGACTCTTGGTTCCCGCCTGTTGGTCTCTGTGGCCTTGTGCCAACAAACACTGAACCACCTGTGGAGCGAGGTT
>JAUMTR010000007.1:13017008-13063796 GCA_032270685.1 Microctenopoma stevenorrisi | reverse complement strand
TTGCAAAGTATTGAATATTAACTAAAAAGTATTAAAACAGATGTTTTACCCATATATTATTGATAAAAATATACAACCGAACCTAGTTACTGTTATCACTTACATAAATGTACTTACTACACTAACGATTAAAGGGATATTAGTGTGTGTGCATGTTTCCATCATATGAACGTATGATTTGTACGTACTGCATATGTACATACGCGTTCCACAGTCAGAGTCAGTTCATTACAAGTATGAAGTATAAATAAATACATGTAAATGCTTTCCAGCTAGAAGAAGAGAGCTTATTCAATGCACATGCTGGTATTGTTGATATTTGTTTCTATAACAGACTGAATTTGGATCATTATCTAAACTGTAAGCTGCAGGGAGGGGATTTGCTTCACAGGTTCTGTATACGGCAATGCAATCAAATTAGACAACTGATTATAACACACAGTTTTCTCTTTTTTGGTGCTACATGCATCATAAATCTGCAGTGTCAGCCCAACTCAAGTGAAAAACTGCAATTCATATTAATAGCAACCAGGTATTTATCGCAGTCATTTTAATTAGCAGTGCCATCATGGTTGGGCTTAACTTGTAGTCTTACTAGAGTTTCTTTCATGTATTGATTAATCAACCTCTTTAAGTAATTTCACAATGCTTCCTTATTCATGAAATTAGCTGCAGGTTAATATAATAGATAGCACTTTTGATGGTTCCTAAAACGGCTGATTATTTTCTAATTACTATAACCATAATTAAACATCAAACAATATTTTAGTTTTTCTTGTTTTAGAGCAGAATTGCACTGTTGTGCTTGATTTTGCATATTGTTATAATATGCGTAATGGTAAACATTTGCATAAGGCATATTTGCAATGTATAAATTTTACTTATATCTGATTCATGTTGGATTCAGTCTATCTGTCCATACGTGTACATGTATACATTTATAGCTTGTATATTTAGTGAGTGTGGAGCACCATGAGGAACCCAATAGTTCTAAGTACCTAATGACAGTAAGGGTGCCATCGTCTATCCTGCAAAGGTTTGTGCATCCCTCCATGGATTTGTCTTCCCAGACCAACACTGACCCACCACCAAACCGATGATGGTGAACAAAGTTGCAGATAGCATAGTGTTCTTCTCCAAAGTCTCTCATGTCTGCCACATTAGCTCATGCTCATGCTCTTGAGACTCTGCTGGGAGACACAGCAAACCTTCTGGCAGTGGCACGTATTAATGTGCCATCCTACAGAGGTTCCACAGACAGTCCAACTGTGCAACCTCAGTAGGCTCCAGTTATCGATTTATGCTGCCAGTAGTGACACTGACCCTCGTCAAAGGCAAAATTACTGAAAAGCAGTCAAAAAAGACGAGGAAGGAAAAAATGTCTGCGGCGATTCCATCCTGTTTGTGCGGTCGTGTCATTGTTGTCCCTTTAGTTCACCCGTTGTTAATTCGATTAGCACCAACTGACACTGATTAACCACATCAATGACCCAGAAGTTTAACTGACTTGACATTATACTCTGATTAAAAAGTGTATCGCTAAGCATACGTCCCTAATAACCATCTGTGTGCTGTATGTGTGTAGTGGTTCTACTGTATATCAAGACTTCAAATGTCTTGAAATTGAACAGGTCTTCAGTGGTGGGGAAAAAAAAGTTTTATAGCAGACTTGATGTATAGACATAATCCAAATTGGCTTTTTTTCAACCTCTTAAGACATGTATTTTTATGATAACAAACAACTGGATGAGTTTACACTGAGCGCTCTCATCTTTTCACATGCAGGCGATTCATCCTCAGTCATCCGCGATTTGCCCAAACCTCCCCCCACCAATTTTCACATCCTGCTAACTGCAATTCTTCTCAATCCCTTTTCGGCTGTCACGGTTTGAAATTGGAGTTGGCATTTTCTGGCTTCCTTTATGGCATTGCTACTGTATAAGAACACGCCTGGGGTGCTTTGCCTCTCTGATTAGAGATCTTACTGTCACCAGGCTTTGGCTGTATCAACAGTATGGAATATTCCTCAGATGTCACTCCAGGCTCTTGCCTATGCCTCCTTTTCTAAAAACTGCATTGCTCTTCAGAGTTAAATTGTTACATCAGCTCTTGAAGTCAATGGAAAGAAAAAAAAAAGAATACACAAAAAGCCAAAGTTACGCTGCCTGTTTGGCGATAATATATAAGACGCCATATGGAGTTTTCGGTATGGGGTGATACATTCGAAGCAGAGGGATTCTTGCTTAGTGCTACTGAAATTTGACTGTGTGTAATTAGGTAAAGGCTAATTAGGCAAAATAAGGTAGGAATTAAACTGAGACACAGGGGCCTTTTTTACTTAAAACTATCTGAACAATGGTTCAGAACAAGCGCAGGAAGTTATGTACAAAACATATATAATATACAGTATATCAATAGTAAAGCTTGACAGTACTCCCCTTTTGCTCTCTTAGATTGATGCTGTGAAAATGGCAGTAATGACGAGCTGCAGTAATCACCTATAAACTCAGCACCACTTTTATGTTTCATAGCAGCTCTCAAACACTTAGTATGTCAGGACAATTATGTGTTTTTCTCATCTATACAGCAACGAGGTTAAACAGCAGCTCAGCTCACAACCAGCATTTAGCTTAACAAGGCTTTTTTCTAGAGTGTCTAGAGTTGTCAATGTTTAGTTGTGCAGTGAACTGGTGCTGAACCCCTCGAGTGATGGATTCAGTTGTGCCAAGGGCTTTAAAAATTATTGTATCCTAGCTGGTACATGTTAACTAACGCACAGTACAGCACTTGACTTAGTTTTAATCATTATGGTGTGTGGCAGATGTTGTCTGGAGTAATGATTGCAGTTCATGAAACTGTCGTCTCTCCTAAATGTCAGGGTTATTGCTCAAGGCAGATAGTAGTTCTCATTGTTAGATATTATTTAGTACCAGCGAGGCATTGTCGTAATTTAAATTAATGGATTACATACATGCAAAATATTTTTGCATATATTTTACCATCGTACAGAATGCAGGAACAAACTGGTCAGAAACAAAAGTGTTTCTGATGTCATAGGTTCACAAGCCACGTATTAATGATGGCAGAATGTGTCAGGTTATTTCTCTTATTAAATGGACCCACTGTGCACTAATGCAAATTTCTAAGTAAAATTTACAGTGTTGTATCTTTCTGAAACGTCTGATTACCTATTTTAGCTGAATCCAGTAACTGTTATGTTCAACTTTAGAAGCAGGGATCAGTGATGTTTGGCACATGCTCTTACTGCATACATTTGCAGCAGAGCTCTAATAAACACAGCATGTGTGTGGTGTTTTATGGCATTGAAAAACTGTGGCCCATCCATTTGAATTTCAGGACAATGTTTCAAAGCGTACAGTGTGGCCCCACAATTAAATTTGTAGTACAAGATGTGGCATTTCCTCCATGGAGGTAAATATTGTTCTTGCAGCGGTGTGGTCCCCATGCGGTTTGATGACATCAATCTAAAAATGAGAGAAGGATTGAAATCAAATCATGACTCTTCCAAGGTTAGAAGATCGATTGGCAGCTTTTGGTACAGTGCCGTGTACCAGCTATTATTGATGAGCATGGAATAGTTGAATGAATATATAGCAGCCTCCATTGGTTACACGTTGAAATATTAATCTTCATTGGTTAGTGTGAGAGGGATTCATTTAGACACTAATGACAGCAATTTGCAGAAAAGGCATACATTGAGATGTTAAGCAGGATTGATGTAAAAATGTTCGGTCTCATGACAGATGGGAACTCAATAATGAGGTGGAGGTTTTTGGAAAATCTGCAAACTTACATGCATTTTAATAACGAGAGCACTGTCTGCTTGTAACAGCCTTATACTTTTAAATATCATGTATAGGATAAATCTAGTTTCTTGATTTCGCCCTGGGGTTTTTGCAACCTGGTGAAGCCTAGTTTACACATTTACCTGATAAAGACTTAACACTGGAACTGTATTACTGTCACAGCAGAGCAGCAGGGTAAAAAGAACGATTAACATAGAAGGTGCAATATTCTATGCAGTTGATTCAATCAAACGTGCGACCAAATTTGTTTAAAATTCGTTTTTCTACAGTGGTGCACTGCTGTCTGCTGAATATACCTCAAAAATAAATGTCAGTTAATTTAAACAAAGTAACAGATGTAATACTCGTTATGGAGTTGTTAACCTGTTTTAAATAATCTTATCAACTCCTTACACATTCGTCCTCTCATTATTTGGTCAAACAGTTAGTCTATGGTTAGTCAATAGTCTTTCTTATGCTACAGAATTGGTGAGATCAGAGATTCATATTCAACTGATACAGCTCAACAAATTCCACACACAGTTACTAAAATATTGTCTTTCCTCTCTCTTTTCCTCTTTTTGTTTATCATCACAGGCTGTTGAAACCAACCTGGCATCCAAGGACAGTCACTGGGTTTATGCCAATGAGGTGAGTCCAAACACAAACCCACTTAAATACACCTAAATGAATTTAAACCTTAGTTTCAGTTATCCTGTGTCGACAGAATCTCATAAGCCAAGGGACGCACAAAGGCATGAAAATCTATAAGGCTGTCTCTGTACACTTTCATATTCAGTTAGATTAGCAGCACATCACTTTTTTTTATTTAATTTTAGCCTCCTGGGGGACTGGGCTTTTATTTGATAGTGTATATTAGCCTTCATTTTAATGTTAGTGTGTCATGCTCCCTCTGTAGTATTGCTTTCTGTGGCTGATGTTGACCCAAATGATCTTCTAAAGTGGCGATAGCAGGGCAGGAATTCAGGTTCATTTTGTCAACACAGAGCATTGAACTCTATTTGTAGCTTTAGAACCTATGTGCTGCACTGATTCAAAGTGATTTGGGGATAAGGGGAAGACATTGTAGTGGTTCAGTTCATGCAGGCCTAATTGAAAGACATTAGATATTTACCTGGAATATCAGCACTCATACTCCTAATAAGAGCATTCTTTCTTTAACTCACACACATACATTAACCCTTTGAACCCTAGAATTTCAACAGACTTTCTTAAATAATATTGTTTTAGCACTAAATGTATCATAAAATCTGCTGGGAGTGTGTGTTGGTGTCCCCTTTTCATGAGTATTACTTCTTTCAACAGCTGATAGTGCTTTGGTGAACAATCTCACTTTAAACTATAAAGTATATTAAATTACTATTTATGGTTTTCACAGCTTATGACACCAGTTCTTTAAAAGCGACATTGTTTAGTCAGTGTGTTTTTATATGTTGCAAGGATCAGAAGAGAGGGATAGGGTTAGGGTCAATCTTGAGTTGTTTTTTGTATTCACAAGTTCATATTTGACTCTCCATCAGTTGCCATAAACATCTACCACAACATTAGCTTTAATTGCATCAGAGGATGAATATGAACTCATGACATGTCTATGCACCCCATCATTGGTTGATGTGCTGTGGTTTGCTGTGGTACCCTGGTCCAAAATTACTTTTGTACCATTTTAACTATGAAATATATCCCCATTCTCTACATCCATTTGTCAATGTATAATTTAAAATTTCCTCTTCCCTCTCTGCCTATTTATCCTTTTCTCCTGTTTCCTCGCTCTCTAAATCAAGACTTTCATTTCATCACCCAAGGTAAACTGCCCATGAAGCAGACAATCATCTTAAAATGAGAATAACATTGAGATCTTGAAAGTGATAACAAGAAAATTCAATTACTACTCTTTCCGACCTTTTTCTCCACAACTGTTGGCCTCCAGGCCTCTTCTTGTATGTAGACCAAACTAACAAGAACACTCTGGATGCCTAACTAAGTCTGCTAGTTTCTCTCATAAAACACTATTTATTGATGATTGTCCCCATATGGAGCTGATGGTGCCAAGTAGTATTAATGAAACACACTCTCCTCTCCACTGTCCTGTTTTATTGTTTAGGAGTTATTTTACAAATGGCAACAGCTACAGATCCATTCATAGCAACTGTACACAGACTAGATTCCATTCTATAAAACACTAAGCTAGATACTGTTTGCTGCATTCAGGGAAATCCTGTTAGCCAGAGCAGATGCGCTCTGACTATATCACAAAATCCTGCTGGGAAATAAGAGCTTTCCATGTTGCCTCTGGCCCCTGTATGCACTCACAGTTCCTGCCAACAGTTGGTCCTATTCAGCTGCCTCATCCTGACTGAGTGCTGACATTTATTCTAACCAGGTGATCTTGAGACTCAGTGGCGACTACCCATCCCATCGGCCCCCTCAGGCTTCGGCTGAGGGGGGCCGATGCCTGACATAATTATCATATTGTGTTTTCAAGTAAATGTATATGTTTACATTTGTCCAAACATAGGTCTATGTCTATGTCAACAAATGTATGGGTTATTGTTCATAAATCTAAAAGGATCCTGGACAGACAGCTCCCTTCTCTATCCTCTATAAATAAATGCTTCAGCAGTAACAGTCTTTTTACATTGGGATAAGTGCGTAATTAGAATTATACAACATTTTTAGTAAGACCCTCTGAACTCCCAGGCTGAAATGCAAGTTGCTTATACAGTATATACAGCAACATAGTCTGCTGTATATTGCAATATGAACCTCAATGTTAACATCATATCATTGCAAACAGACAGGAACACCATCTACAAGTCAAACTGTGCCCTGAAATTTAAAACCCATTGACTTATAGTGTATCATAGTTGGTAGTAATGGACCTGCCGATGAATGATTCATAAATGTACCTACTTTGATCTCATGGGGAGGTGCCACAAAATCAACCTTTTAGTTTACTACTCACCTTACAACTATACCCTAATTTGATAAATTTATCATCAACACTATTTAAGGACTAAAATGAAGCGTAACATGAAAAGCACTGTTACAAATGGTTTTCCCCTCCATATTTACGTGTTTTATAAAGTATGTAATCTTAAACTCTTATATAATCGCATATTAATCTTAAGGCTATTTTCTTCCTAATTACACTTTATCTAATAATATATTGACTGAACATTTTAAAGAGACATACTGTGTAGCATGGGCAAGATGACATTAATGTCACATGCAGCGTGTAGTTTTCTGCCTGACATACATTACTTGCCCGCAGCCTCAAAAAGAACCTTAACTCCTAATTAAATCGTTGTCATGATTATCAATAATTTTTTAATTCATTTCCAGTGAAAGATTAATAACATTGGCTGTGCAGTACAAAGAGGATAATTTATCTGTCAGCAGAACTTGATTTGATGAATGTATTGTGCTCTTCGGCTGTCATTGAAACATGACTGCGTGGTATTCACTTTTTCAGATATTTGAGTGAGCTACCTGCACAGAGCTTTGCATCTGGACTGATTGTGTGATAATTGTACATTATAAGAGATGTTTCTAATGCTGTAGACGTGTGTCAGAATAAGTAATATGATTCCACCTCTAATCACATACAGTGCGCCATTTACATTAAAAATGCCTCTCAAGATGTTTAGAAGTACGCGCTATGATCACTGTTAGGGTTTTCATGTAGCTGTCCTTTATGCATTTCATGTATAAAGGGGTGATGTTTATTGTGGTGTCCAGCTTGTGACTGTTCTGTATTTTCTCCTCAAATAAGGGCTAAAAGGCATGTGTTTTGTCAGCCATGTCTCATTGGTCAGTGCCAGCGCTGGCTCAGTTTATGACAGAAATGTCAGACATGATGGTGACAGAATATTTCGAGTGGGTGGCACTGGAAGTTATTAGCTTGGACGTGATGGTTCAGCTCTTTGAACCGTGCAGCATAATTCATCTGATTAATGTGTCACGGCAACTCATGAATATTCATACTTTCTACCTGACGTGACTGTGAGGAGTGAGAAAAAAAAAGAGTAGAGCTTGATGAGTTAGAATATACTGCAAAATGTTTTATTCATGCTGCACATAGATGGCAGTTCTGGGAATGCTGGTTCTGGAAGAAAGGACCCGAATAGTTACTGTAATTCAGTTTGGTTACATTAATTTACACTCATAATACAAAATGTGTATATGACATTAGATATGCTTGGGAAAGGGTTAGAAAAAGAAAGGGGAGGAAATAGGGAAATAAGTGCTGATTTGGACAAATATTGAGAAAGAACGTTTTCTTGACTGATAAAATAAGATAAACATTCAAAGCACGACTCGAAGACAAAGAAAGAAGGATTGCAGGACAAAAAGAGGTTGAAAACAACAGTAGGATGAAACGAGAAAGACATTGTGGAAAGAGAAATGATCATTGTCTTGTCCATACAGAACTTGTATTTAAGTTGTCGGAAAAGACACACGTGTGTCCATTTCTATTTCAACTTATAGATCTGACAACACAGGGCATGTGTGTAACAGCTTGTGTTTCACTCTTGCTACACAGCCATCAAGTGTATTTTTAATTGAATTTAAGTCTGTGCTTCTGCATTTTACACCTATACCTACAGTAACTGTCTATTGAGCTTTGAAAACACTTCCAAAAAGTGGATGACCTACAACACAGCACTGTGCCTGAACTCCCACTCTGTAGACCCGCATGGAGCACCAGAGCTGCCTCTCTGATAATATGCTGCTCGGGCTACGCTTTCTGTGAGGGAGGACAGAGACTAGCAGTAATAACAGAGAGGTCGATGCAAATGAGTGAGATCAAAATGTCTGATTAGGAAAACAGATAGAGAGCCCGGATTCAGGCATGTGTGGCAAAGGATTATATCAGCCCAGAGCTGCTTAAGTTTTGACCCAACAGTAACCTCACATCTTTATTGTCAGATAGTATATGAACCCAACATTTCCCTCGAGACGCGCTGTCTGCCTCTGCATTGACCATTGTCCTGCTCTGGAGACCAGTAGACAGCTCAAAGTCTCATGAATATTGAGCCAAGCCTTCACAGGAAAGATCTCCATGGACCCTCCGCACATGTATCCCCACACAGAAGAGGGCCAGAGGTCACCTACATTATTATTGTGAAGTGTATGCTTGAAATGTTCATTGATTCGTCAGTTTGTGAACACATATAAGCAGAGTTCCATGATGATAAATCCTAGCTTATAAATATAACGTTTTAAGTGTGTTTTACCCTTAATAATGAACCGGTGGTGGGACACAGAAATGATATGTGATTTAAACCCTGGGTAGTTTAATTCGTACAGTACATCAGTATATACTGCTTATCTTTTAGAGGGTCTCCAGCTTCTGTAAACAGCAACTGAAAAGCAAAAGCAATAAAAAAACCATAACCTCTATCAGCCTACCGAGGATTCATATCCAAATGATCAGTGAGAAAACTGTTTCCAAAGAATTATTTAATGTAATTCCCTCTGTTGTTCCCATCTGTAGGAGGTGAGTGATGCAGACATCATGGAGCTGGTTCACAGCTCTCTTGGGCGGATGACCATCATTCGTCAGAGCTTTCCTTTGTGGAGGGACACCAATGTCCGCTGTATGAGGAACAATCACCGTATCTCCTCCCTGCTCTGTGACCCGCAGGAAGGTTACCTACAGTCCCTTGAGGTAAAAAAACATCATAAACACATAGGATTTGCTGAAATATTTTCATGTGGATCATATATTTACATGACACAAAATATCTAAATAATTCTTTTTGCACATATGCACATAGTGATAGTTAATAATAGAATATGTATTTTGTATTGAAATAACTGCAGTAACCTATGCAAAAAAACAGCTGAAATGTCTAAAGAAATGTCTATTATGATCCTTTAGATTAACTACATTATTACATATTCCTTGATCTCCCTACCCGTATGTTTATAATTAAAAACATTATTCAGACACATTGGCACAACTGAATCTGAATATAATGTTTATTTAAAAGTCAAAACATTTCACATTTTGTTGTGATTCCCACTGTAGGCTTGAAAGGCGACTGTATGTAGAGAACTATTCCTGCAGCCACTGTAAGTTCGGTCACTTACAATGAATTCCAAAGGTGACATATTCGAATCAGGAAGAAAGTATGAAAACATCCACAGAAAATCCTCAAAATTCTCCACCATTCAAGAAATGATCAGTGTGTTTCAGTCAACAACAACAGAAGTTACTTTGAGGACAATGAACGTACAACATGGAAGCAGCATGATGGATGAAGTGGTACTGAGTATTTGACTAGTGGCAAGGTTGCTGCTGTTTTTTTGAGACTGGATCTTTTGTGTGAGTATTTATAGGATAGCCACTTTGTGCTCTGGGAACAAACATTATTTCATCCACATTCTCCAGCAGCCAACAGGAGGACGGATACTTGTTATCAACCACAGTCACAACTAAAATGAGTATGGTGTGATGATATTTAGTTCTGTGTATACTGAAGTACATGTGCTGTATTGGGTTATAAGTATAACTCCTGCTTGATAAAACATGTTATTCCCAGTTTCAGAAGCGACATTACAGTACACACACGTTGTGCATGGTGCAGGACAGTATAGACAAGCATCTGCCAACTGCCTCAAAGAAGCAAATATTAACTGATTATGTATTCCAATGAATATAGATTAAACTCCCTAGATAAGGTAATTATGAGGGACATGAATGTTCATGAATATAAATGACTGCAGCTCAGCGTGACTGGGGAATAAGTGGCAGAACAAAGTACATTCGTGTCTCAAAGTAAATGAAAGTGCTGATTTACTTAAAATATTGATAAAAGTGAAAAATAACCTAAAATAATGTATATCTGTTAATGCATTACTGAGATAACACGAGCTTATCTATCAAGCTTCCTATAAGCTGTAAAATATATTATGCCTTCTTATGATTTAATTTTAAGAGCGTCATATTTCCTTCAGTACTATCACAGCTTCCTTCAGTTCCTTATCATTCCCTTATTTGTGCCTTTTGTCACTGTCCTATCCTCCTATCCTTACACCTTTTAGACTTTCTGTGGCTCAATCCATCTGGAGTGAAATAGCTGCGTTGCTTGTAGCTTTATTGAAATGCTCACTTTCCTTTTTATCCATACTCCGGACAGATGGCAAAACCATGTGGCATGTGCACCCACAGTTCTTATTAATTCCTCACAAAAGAGGGTTAAATATTGGGTAATGGCAGTTAAAGCATTCATCAGAACAGTTAAACACTGAGGCGATTGCAGTGCTTCCCCCTACTAATCTCTCAGCTGTTGTGAGGGATTAGTACAACCTCAAAAATGCAAAAGTTACTGTGCATTTCCCCTGGACTGACTTGGCAACCTTGAGGCAAGTGAACTTCACTTGTGTGATGTGTTACCACTGAGAAACTTTGACTTCAGTCTAAACATGTCATGAGCTGATGCCTCGAGTGGCAGCTAGTACTGCTTCCATGGATCTTCTGCATTGGGAAGATTTGACTTGACTTGACTTGACCCAGAGGACTTATCAAGTCCACACTCACACCAAGACAGGAAGCAGCAGACATGATTTCTGACAGTGTGCAGTTGGAGGCAGACAGTCGAACCAATGACATATCTGACACTCAATACCTAGAGAATGGAATTGGAAATTATTTTTTGTTTGCTGTACTCTATCATTATGTCTGTTTTTTTTTTCTGGTGTGTATTATTTATCTCATGTGGGTAGATTATTCCACCAGAACATTTCCAAGAAGTGTAAACAAATCAGCTATCAACTATCAGAGTGAAGATGGTGCTAGCTTCATTGTGTCATTCTACAGTATCGTCGTAATTAAGAGCAGAAATAAACAAGTTGAAGATGAGCTTTTACTCAGCACTAAGAATCTGTCTTTTTCACCGTCCAACATCACAGACTGAAAGATAACACACGATGAGTTTCTGTATAGTTTTGTGTTGCACAGCTTAAAATAACAGTAAAATCCAGGAAGGCATTTATTTTTAAAATAGCTTTTTCCCTCCTCTCCATAGGTGTCCAACCTTTACTTATATGACAGTGTTTTGATGCTGGCCAACGCCTTCTACAGGAAGTTGGAGGACAGGAAGTGGCACAGCATGGCCAGCCTCAACTGTATGAGGAAGTCCACCAAGCCGTGGAATGGAGGATGGTCCATGCTAGACACTATCCAAAAGGTAGGCGGAATTCCAAATGACCCCTTTTCCATTGTTGAAGCTTGATTAAACATTTTCATTTTAACCTCATGAAAGCTGATTATTAATTGTCATCTTAAGATAGATTTGTCTTAGGTTCTCGGCTTTGTATTCATGCTTGTGTGTTATCCTCTCAGATATAATATACTAGTATACTGTGGATTTATTCCATCCATTTTAATGTGATAGTGAAATAAAGTTATGATTGTTGCTAAGAGTCACGTAGTGTCATGTACAGAAAAATGACCAAACATCAAAGGTGAACAACAACAAAGCAGTGGGGTTCCAGTAATTTTGTTATCATGTGTTATCTTTTTAAAGTTTATTAAAATGAAATGTCATTTTGTTCCTAACTTTTTCCCTGCTCTTGTTGCTACAGGGTCGGATCAGCGGGCTCACAGGACTGATGGACTTCCGTGCTGAAGGCTCCAATTCTCATGTGCAGTTCGAGATTCTTGGAACAAGCTACAGCGAGACATTTGGAAAAGATGTGAAACGAGTGAGTGGAGAATGTTTTAAATATATGGTCTACCTATACAGGCAACTTATTAACATGTGCTGGTGATTTAGGCCAAATATTTTAGCAAATAAATTAAATAAAATATCTGTAGGTCAGAAATAAACATGAAGCTTATTCCCCAACAAGATGCCCCACCATTGGCATTTTACAAAACTAAGCAACTGTGCCATGCCCACGTTATATATTGTGTGCCTTAGGCCCTTGACCACTTGTTAGTATGTGTATAGCCAATCTAGAAGCTTTTTTGTTGGTCGATGTGATGTTGCGCCAACTTACATAACTGTTCATTCAGTAGGTGTAGAGGGAACAGCAGGTGCTGTGAAACTGCTGATGAAAATAGGTTTTCTTAGACACTTTTTGATGTGACCACTAACAGAGTGAAGAAAGAAATAAAAGTGAAATTAAACAATTTCTTATTCTCTTTTATTCAATGCTCCCTCATGTAAACTTCAGAGCTTGCTTACTTTATTACAGCCCTTGCATCCTGCAGGGCTTTGTTCTTAATTTACCATGCACAACTGTTGTTGGGTAGACACAGTATCTACCAGTTGTGGATCATTTACTACCAGCGAGCAACAAAGACCTGCAGGACACCTGTCCTTGAGAATCTCAATAAAGTTCCACTTCTACTAGAGATCCCGGGGTTCCAGGGAAGTGCCAGATAGTTACAAATATTGTGTAGAAGGCTTCCAGCTGTCTGCCGTTTCTTCATGTCCTACTTCATATAGACCTTTGGTTCCCACTTTTAATCATCAGGTCAGAAAGTCCTGCTGTTTTCTTTTTTTGGCTGCTAGTTGAATGCAAGCAACTTAATTAGAAAGATAATTTATAATGGGATAGAAAATCAGCTGTATTCTGTATTTTTTATAGAAATTTGTAATTTTTTCAGAGGGTTGACCCTCTGTGCTTCCAACATGCGCTCCCTGTCAGCGCATGTTGGAAGCGCACCCTGGATGGGTGTGACACAGAGATGAAACTGTCAGCAAAAAAAAGAGAACATGAAGCAGTAGTCAGTTTAATAGATGAAGAACATACGAATCGTTGTAATAGAAAAGGGAACCTGGAATAACCTCTCATGTGATCTGATACAGAAAATAACACCCTAACCCTAACCCTCTACTGGATCTCCTGAATTAACCTAATCTCTTACCTTGCTGTAGCAAAACAAAGCACATCCCTTTAATATTGCATTTAAATGTTTGATCTGTGGTTATGTCTAGAGCACATGTTTTATAATCATCTTTTTTTAACAATGAACAGACTGCCTGAGCTAACTGTCAACTCTGTGCCGAGTATTTCTCGTGTAGTACAACTAAAGATTAAAGACAGTGTTCCTCTCCTAGCTGTAATTTGTTAGTCATAGTTGATGCCCTGATTCAGTCAGGACTTTAGGCAAAATGAAGAGAAATTGCGTTTCTTGGCAATCTATGTAGAGAAGGACTGACCAGAAGTGGTAATGAAGATTTAATCACCACTCAGCTAAACTGAAGTCATGAGGACAATTTATCATAATGTGGCCATGAACATTAGCCAGGAAGAAACCACACAAGCCACTCACTGTCACGTGTCACATATGCACACGCACATGCACCTACATGTTCATGTCCACTGGAGAAGGTAGTGTACACATAACTTTGAGTCTCAGACACTAAGAGTACGCAGCCAGAAAAACAGAGAACAGAGGCCAGGCAGCACACTAACATGTGGGATTGCAAAATCATTAGAGGCAGAAGGGGACAGCAAGGCCAGATAATGGGATGCCAAATGCATTCAGTGCTGTTATTCATTACCTGGCATGTCTATCTGCGTGTCTGCTCACTGCTTGGTAGAACCATTTACTAAGAGAAAACAGACACGAACTCCTGCACTTTTCTCTGTTCTTCTATAATATGATGTTTATATAAACATTCAGCATGTTCCTGGCCCCGTGTTGTGTGAAAATGGTTACGACCATCAAGAAATCCCACATCATTACATGTTGTTGTTTGCAATAGTGTGCTGTCCTATTCCTGTTTTTCCAAGTGGGGTTTAACAGTGATTGCAATCCATTCACCGCCCGAGCCCACCCACATCTGCCCATCAGGACACATCCTCATTTTGTCACTCTTTCCTTATCATCTCCCATCTTCTCTCCTCTGCTCACTTTTTCTCCTCTTCCCTAACTCCTTCTCCTCGCATTTCCTCCCTCTCCATCATCGTTTATCTGCATTCAGTCCATTTTCTCCCCAGCCTGATGGCTCTTAGATGAGGCGTCGTTCTGGTTAGAAACTGTAATGAAGACTGAAATACTATTTCCTGGATGGCTACTGTGAGTTTTCTCCACCATCCAGTGCTGCTGTGGAGTGATCGATGCTGTTGTTGTTGTTGTTTTGGTTTCCTAGTTTGCTCTTATTGATGTGTCAGCTCGTCTCTAAGCAGATACTGCTAATGACTTCCAGCATACACAAAACTCTTCATAGAGAGAAGTCAGTTCACTTGAACAGAATTGTTCTTCGTAGTGAAGCATCTTGCATGCGTGATGCAGTAGTTATTTCATAAATGTGTCCAGAATTTTCATCATTGTATTATTGGAAATGTAATTAATTGTTGTAACATTTGTAGCATTGCAAACTTTTTTTCACACACTTTTCTAGTTACAAAAAAAAATCGTATACAGTAGTATATTTATATTGCACAATGAAAATAATATATATTATGTGCCTGGCTGAGACGTGACTATGTCATTAGCCTTAAAATGGAGGAGGAGAAAAAGAGGTCTAAAGGTTAACAGGTATTTTCATGTTGTGGTGTTTCATCACCTATTACGCCAATACAATGTTTTAAATTCAAACAAGTCAGAAGGTTTTGCACCTTATTACAGACATTATTATATTTCCACCAGGTAGTGAACATTGTTGTAGTATTTGCAGCCTAAATCTGAGATAACAATGGTTAATAAATCCTCACTATATCTGAAGAATATGAATCTATAGATAGATAGATAGATAGATAGATAGATAGATAGATAGTTTAATAAGGCCGTTGATACAAAAAGTAATTAAAGTAGCAATTAATTAATTTCCCAGGTGCTGATATCCCTACTTTTTAGAAACTCACCGTCTGGTTCCTATAGTGTTTTGGATTGTCCTCTACTTGGATTTCACCCCAGATGAAGATGGATGAATGACACTGGCATGAGCCAACAAGCATGTTACAAGCCAAAATGAAAGTAAAATTATCATTATTCTATATTCTGTAGTGCTAATTGGATTTTTAAAGTCACTGTGAGCAGACCCCTGTCGATGCTGAAATCCCTCAGTTGAACCTTGAGATGAATACATTAAACAAGTAACATGAGGCTTAACATGTATGCACTGCCTTTTTCTAGAATCAATAATAAAAGGGACAGTAATAATCGCTGTTCCTACTGCCACACTAGCAAAAGTAAATCCTCTGAAGAGCCGCAGTTTATCGAATGATAGGTGGATGATGTAGCTCCATGCTCTCTAATGTATTCTATATCGTGTGCTCCAGTCTGTCACCAAAACAGTTCTGGACAAACATTACTAACCGAATAGTGTAAATGTTTAAATGCACATCATCACCTATAGTACCCACTTCTTGCTACTGTCACTCCACTAGATGAACTAAAAATCATTTTTAGTTCTTAAGTGGATGCAATGAATGAATCAGCAATTTACATTAATAACTGGCAAGAGTCACGTTCACTTTTACACTGCGCCGCACTCTCTCTGGTCCCTACACTGTATGCAGTGAGCCTACAGATCCATAATTTCATAACAGTTCATAGTGAAACAGAGGATGGAGCAGGTAAAGCATAAGGGATAACCGTGCCTGCCTATATTCTGCACTGATCCAACTACGGATACTTTCACTAATCTTTTCCTCACAGTAAGACGTTTATTGCAAAGCTGCATAGAGGCAGCACTTATATTAAAAAATGTGGAAAGAAAAGAAAACAGGCAGGTAGGAGAGTGAGATTTCTTTTGGTGGTATAGTTTTCTATTGCATTCATTGAGTGATTTAAAAATCCATTTCACTTTTCCTTTCTGCTCATTTATTTACCCGCTTTTTTCTGTTGTTGATGTTTGGACTGTGATGGACTGGCGCCATATCTTACCAGCTCATCTCTCAGAATACCTAAGAATAGGATAGAGAGGATGTCTCCTGTCTCGACTAATTTTCGTGTCCATCTTTTTTTCCACTGTGGTCCCGGTGATTAGATTTAACACGCGGCGCCATTCCTGCAGCATGGAGAACAAAACGTTGCACATAAAATCAATGTGACGTATTTGTACGTACACAGTATGTTCCCACTAATAAACATATGGGTGTTTATTGAAGACGTGTACAGTACATTTAGTAACAGTGAATTCAAAGACACGTGTCTAAGACCCAAGCACTAAATAATGCAGGCAACATATGTTCTACACACACAAGCATGTACAGTCTGTTTGATGCAGCACGCAATAAAAGTGTCTTTCTTTCTATAAGATTTAGAAATTTGAGTTACTGTAATTAACACCATTGTAGCACCATGATCTCAAGTCCTAACTTTCATCCTTTATTTTTCCAAAACGTCACTCGTCCCATTAGTGATTATTATTTTAAGGAATGGAGCATTCTAACCATTAGCTGCAAAATTGGTCCTCCCGGTGTGGTGGGACAAAATTTCATTAGCACAAAATTCTCTTTTGTGCTGAAGGTGTAGAAGGAACCAGCTGAATGTTTTGATCTCGCTTGAAGTAGGTAACATTCTTTGTGATTGACTGCTATGCATATTTATAGGAAGACATAAGTCTTCAGTAAGCTCTCACTTCAAAGAAAGAAGCAAGAAAAAGCTGAAAAGAAAAATTCTTTATTTTTCTGGCACCAAACAACAAAACATTTTTTTTCTTTCATGTATCATTAAGCATTTTTTATATAATACATTACTTTTCTTAAGAAACAGACATGCTCCATCACTTCCATATATTTGAAAATTTCAAACTGCATGGTTCTCTTACTTTTTCAGACGCAAGACACCTATTAAATGTGTTTATGTTTAAGAGTAAAGCATTTATTCAGCGACAGATGGGATTTCTAAACCTGGTAATCAAAAGCCAGAATATGTCCAGTCAAGTGTTACTCATTCACATGCAGGTGGTGTAGCTTTGCTGTGTGTATTCTTTATGACCTTCCCAGTTGCGTGTTGGTGTGCAAAGCTCTGTGAAGTAGAAGTGTTCCTCTTTAGTGTTCTTCAGTTTGCAGAGCAGAGATTGCTCAGTGTTTTTCACTGAGGACAGAGCTGCTCATGGAGAAAATAGCCCCCTGTGAAGCAGGCAACACAGAGTGACATTTTGCCCCTACACACACACACACACACAGTGGACACAGTTACATCTATCTACATAAACAGATGAACAAGCAGACAAGCTATTACAATTAAACTGTGAAATACTTGCCTACAAAACATTAATTATTACCCACATATGGCTCAAGATCATAATAATGTTGCGCAGTGAAGCTTTAAGGTGCAAAAGATAAATGCTGTGAGTCTGAATCATTTTATTTGATTCTGATCTTCGTATCGCTGAATGCTGGTGGTGTTTATATAAAAGCCCATAAATAAAAAGCCTGTTTTTGGAGTTAACAACCTGCATGAGGAGAAAAACTTTTGACACCCACACAAGTTGACGGGTTATAAACATGATTCAGTTTGCAGTGCAGTTATATATAACAACGCAGTTTAACTCTTTATTGCTGACTAATTGGAGAGTCACATGCACTGCGGATCAATTCTTCTGAAGTTTTTGGCAAGCCTCATTCATCGACTTACATGCCCACGTTTCATTCACCGTTGAAAGCCTTTGGCGCTGCCGTGCGTATCTGCAGTAACAGAACAATCAGGAGAAAACAGCAATCATTGGTAATTTCAAGTTTGCTTGTGCAAACGATGTCAGCGACAGAGATTTATGTTTGTACCGTTTGTTTTTGTCATCAGTCTCACATCCAAATATGACAATAGAAAATGTGTTTTTAAGGACATCAGGACAATACAATACCAGACCCAAACTCAGCTGTCTATGTCCAACCAAGGAAAAAAAGCAAAGGATCTTCAATATCTCAAAGTTAAGTGCAGGGTTCATGATGAAATCTCGAAGCTTAAAAATATTGTTTCTCCTTCTCACAGATTTGGGTAATATAATGTATTTTGCATTGATTTAAAGATTGCTACTTTAACATTTTTCTCTTTCTGGTAAAATACAGTGTGTTTCTGTGGGAAAGGTATCTGGAGTATCCAGTGCCAGCTGCGGGGGCATGTGTGCTATGGCCAAAAAGGCTGTTGTTTGGCCTTGGGCCACTGTTCTTGTCCTGTCAGCTCACATCTCAAAGACCAGTCCTAATGATGTGTCAGATCCTTTAGAATCCCTGTCCAGCTAGCAGCACCGATTAATAATTTAAGAAACATCAGCTTCACAACTTAAGACATGGCTCAAAACGTTGACAGCGTGGAATTAACATTTTAAAACACAAGAGGTAGTTTAGACTACAAACTGAGCCACAAAATGGCAGAATGATCATGTCACTTGTCGCTTTTTCATTTAATCCTGTTGCACAGCATTTATTCCTCGTTTCTATTTGTGATAAATGTATTGATTAGATGCTCTTTTTCTCAGCATATTTTTTCTTTTGATTATGTTTTTTTCTCCTCTTTAGCTGGCATTCTGGGACTCCACTCGTGGTTTAAATGGTAGCCTAAAGGAGAATCGGATAGAAAGCGGTATGCAGGGGGTGACGCTCAAGATTGTAACATTATTGGTAAGTTGTGGGGGTACACTAAATGTATTAACACTTGACCTGTGTAGGCACATTTCTGAGTAATGCAGCAGGTTCTGTGAAACACACACACAATCAAAAAAAAAACTTTATACTGTACAGAATCCTGATAATGTTGTGTACCTACTGATAAAGTAATTTTTATTACCTTTGTTTTAGTGTTAGACATTCAACATGTTCAAATCCCAACAATAACTAACTGAAGAGAATTTAAATAAGAAATCAAGCAGAGCAGCAACAGACTAATACGTCTTAAAGAAAAGTCTGGTTCTTGCCTTGAGGTAAATAAAGATGCTGATCACCACACAGGGCGGCACAGTGGAGGAGTAGTTTGCGCTGCTGCCTCGCGGCTACAGTAGGAGGCTCAGGCTCATTCAGGCCGGGGGAGGGCTTTTCCATGTTTTCTTTGTATATTCATGAGTTTTCCTCCATAATCCAAAAACATGCAATTAAATTAACCGCTGGTATAAAATCGCCCCCAGCTGTGAATATTAGTGTGTAGTTGTCTGATTTTGTGTCTCTATATGTCACCCTTAAGGTAAATTAAAGGTGCCGTTCTCTGAATCTAGAGCACCAGAAGTTTTCACAAACAAACTTCACTAACTGCTGCAGCAAAGCTCTTCATTCCTGTCTTTCAATTTTTCCTCTTCTTCACACATGATTTACCTGCACCATATTTATTCACATAAGTTCTGCTCAACTCTCTCCTGGCAGTGTCACTTAATCAAGTCATTTTCTCCTGCCCACTATATCCCCCTTTTCCCCTGTCCCTCTCCACCTGTCTTCTTTAGTAGTCCTTAGTCCTCCTCCACCCATTTAATTCTGCCCTGACACTTTTAGCCCATAAAGAAGAACCATGGTTAGGTGCAATAAATTCAAAATGGCAATTTCCACGTTGATGAACCATAGCAGTTGCCATGGCACCATGTGTTACAGGTCAACAGTTGCTGAAGAAACTATTATATTAAGATGGAGTTTAGCTTAGATCACCTTGAGAGCTCTTCATAAAGGTGTCACCCCGAAGTTCTTAAAATGACTGACTGTGTCCTCGCCCCAGTCACCGGTCTTGCCCCAAGGAGATTATGGTGCATCTTGATAAATGACATACCTGTGATTAAATACACACATAATATTTTTCCTCAGTTTGAGGATAACTCTTGGTCTTAGTGAGAGAGTCCACACACAGTCATGCCTTTCAGCACCATCGTTATGTTGCTGATGTATTCCCGCAAACGTCTTTAACCCAGCTGTGCAATATTTATTCAAATAGGAAGAACCCTTTGTGATGGTGGCAGAAAACATTCTGGGGCAGCCCAAGAGATACAAGGGATTTTCAATTGATGTCCTCGATGCTCTCGCTAAGATTCTGGGGTTTAAATATGACATCTACCAAGTCGGAGATGGGAAGTACGGCTCAGCACTCCCCAATGGATCCTGGAATGGCATGATTGGAGAACTCATTGGCAAGGTCAGCATATTTTCTTTTTTTATCTCAGGCAACTGATGACCAGATTTCTGTCCAAATCATTTTTCTGGGAGTCAGGCCACAGTGTCTTGTTTTGAAATGGAAGCCGAATTATGAGCCTCAATAATGTGGAAAAGATCAGGAAAACTTTCATGGGCAACAGCCTCTATCTGTCTCTATCAGTATTCTCCAGTGTATAACATCAGATTAACAGAAATACGTTTCCAAGGGAAAGTGAACTTCACAAAGGCTGCTATCGATCATAATGATACTGGGAAGTTAAATTCCTTTGAGAGAGGTTGAAATTACCATGGTTTTCATCACATTTCTAAATAAATACATTGGCTCCTACAAGACTATAAATTAATTTTTCTAATAAGATTTATGAATTATTTTTTAAATTTCTAATCAAATTTTAATTCAATCTAAGTATGTATTGCTTCGAACAGACAGTTGCATATTGCAGTTATTGATGACAACATATTGTTATGAAAGTCAATTATATAGAAAAGCAAAGTTTGGTCTGAGCATTGTGTAAAAGAATCAAAAGGTTTTCTTCCTGTTGAGAGCATGAAGGTGCACAGAGAGACTGTCGGGTTAAAATCGAGCAAATATGAACACATGGATTGATATTAGTTCCTGAGGAACAATATTAGTGTTAACAAAACCAATTACTCATTGGGAATGAAAGTGTACTTACAAATTTCCTTCCATTAAGCGCATTTGAATACTGAAAAATTAACATGTTGATGAAACAGAAGAATATTTTCAGTACCAAAAATGAAGTTTCTTTCTAAAGAATATTTGAGAGAGAGAAAGTGTATTCAGCCACGGGTTTTTATGTTATCAATGACTAACAAACCAACCCAACCTTATAAATAATGGATAAATGTAAATGACACTTTATGTTGTTTTAAAAAAAGAAATTCTCCAGTTGCTAAAGTGGAAACTCTCTTGATCCACAGCGTGCTGACTTGGCAATTTCAGCCATCACTATCACTCCAGAGCGTGAGAGTGTGGTGGATTTCAGCAAACGCTACCTGGACTATTCCGTGGGAATTCTGATGCGTAAGCCAGAGGAAAAGATCAACATTTTTTCTTTACTAGCCCCATTTGATCTGGCAGTGTGGGCGTGCATCGCCGCAGCTATCCCCGTGGTGGGCATCATGATCTTCCTGCTCAGGCGCATCCAGGCTGTGCGTTGCCAGAGCAGCACAGGAAGACATCCACCCCCTTCCGTCTCCACATCACTTCAGAGTGCCATATGGATTGTCTATGGTGCTTTTGTGCAACAAGGTTGGTAATATAGCTTCAGTTTGGCCACTACAACATGCAAGGGCAATGGTTGGGATATATTGGAGGACCAAGGCTGGACAGGTTTTCGTTACCCCGATTTTATTATTTTCCACAAACCACAAAAGAGAGATAAAAAACATAGAAACAACACACAGAATAATAAAAAAGCAATAAGTCCAATCTATCAAAGAGCACATGCGGATGTCTGTATACACTGATGCTGATTCAGTAGTAAGTCTGTTTGAGGTATAATGCCACTCTAGCATTTTCTAAAGGTGCCTTTGTCAAGGACAACATCCCATCTTTATGTCTGGTGAAGATCCAGGTATTTCCGGTTTGGATAAATGACTACTTCAGCAGCTCATGTTAAAGCCTGAACTGCATCTATCAAAGTCTGGCACACTGCCTGTGAGCCTTTTTAACCCAACACTCACTATATTTCAAGAGAAGCTAAATTCTATGTCTTTTCTTCCCCTCCTCTGGCTCGTCTTCTAATGTTGCCACTTTTCTTTTGTTCCAGTCAAGTGGATTGAATCTTTTCTGGGGATGACGTAGGTCACTTTTATATGAGTCCAATGGCTGATACAGTGTGATGTTGTCGAAGTGCATAAACTTGGCAACCATATCACGACTGCCATGATTCCATAATAATATGCCCACACTTGGCTGGGTTTTGTTATACATTCAGTGAAGATTAAACAATCCAGACATAGTTTTCACAGTTGAAACAGGGACGTCCTTCTTTTGTTTTATAAAGACGTCAGGGAGAGGTAGGTTATAATCTGAAACTGTCCAGGAGAACTAATCAAAATAACACTTTCCTCCTGATTAGGGAGATTTATCAATTTATTTTAAAAATGAAAGCGTTGGCACCACAGTGGACCTTTGCAATAAGTAAAATCCCAGGAAGTTTCATGCACATTTCACATTTGATGACCTTAAAAAATCAGTCAAAGCCATATGTAATAAAAGTGACTGATGCCGGAGTGCTACGCGTCTGACAAGGCCTACAGCTTTTTTTTTCTCCAAGCTGTCCTAAGGGCGCAGCTGTGTTGGTTATGACACTTTCAGACAAATATGTTTTCATTACATCTCACACTCCTGAATCTTTCAGATGACATTTCTGTGGCTTTAGTCTTCAAAATGTGAATGTTTGATTTTCTTTTTTTTCTTGGACCTTATAAGCTGTTTTTTCGTCTTTTCAAAGAGAACGAGGAAAGCTGTGGATTAAAGACACAAAGGAGAAAATGTTAAAAGGACAGGAAGATGAATAAATATTAATGAGTACTGTGCTCTCTGAAAATAATGGATTTGGATGTGTAATAAAATAAAGGATCATGCAAGGGTAGAGGGTTTTCACTACACTAAGCCAAAGGGAAAATAAGTGATGAAAACATTCTGTAATTACATAAAATCATCATGCATACAGTCAACTGCTCCAGTGTTACATGTAAGTATCATCTCTGAGAAATTACAGCTTGTTGCAGCCTTCACACCACTGGTTTGTGATTAGAGAACCCACTAATCACTAATTACTTCTCCCATATGTTTACATTCAGTGTTTAAATATGTAATTTAAGTTGCCAAAAGCTAACGTCCAAGCCTAGTGTAAAAACCATGGTTAACAGAAATGCTGTACCAACTCACCACCTCTGATGTTTCATTATCACATTGCAACAACTATCTGCATATAGGGACATAACTGTTTACTCACCAGACACAAACAACAGGTAGGTGTTTGTTTTCGAGCTAAAAGCTTCTTTAAAATTTGGCAAATTATACAAGTCATTTAAAACATACTATATTAAGTTTAAAGTCCATATGTTCCTTGCTGGCCTATAGTAAAAATAAGGTTATAACACCCTGATAAAATAACACCAACACATTATAGAAACGGTATAACATATAAATAAAAAAATGTGTTGCTTAAATAAGATTACAATTTGTATTGTTCTTTAGCAACAACCAAGATAAAAGCTGTATTTTTTTGTAAAAGGTGAAGATGACAGCGTGGGCCTCTGTGTACAGTTTTCATAGCTACATTCTCATGCCTGCACCTCTTCAGGTAGTGACTCTGTCCTGGGATCGATGGCTCTGCGAATCGTCATGGGCAGCTGGTGGCTCTTCACCCTCATTGTGTGTTCGTCCTACACAGCAAACCTGGCTGCCTACCTCACTGTGTCACGCATGGACAATGCTGTGCGGTAAGACACAACACCTTCAGATTTCTATCACACCTACATGGAACAGCAGAAACGTAAGAGTTATACGTCTAATAATTTCTCTTTTTGTCATTTGTACTGTGAACATATTACTAAATACTTTGTCATGCAAATATACTGATTGTACAGCTATAACTAATGAGCACATAGTAACATACTATTGTACATAAAATACACTGATTTAAAGTGACATTTCTGTTTTGAAAAAAGAAATAAAACAGAAAACTTCTCTCAGTGCTACCGCTGCCTAAGGGTCTGTATTCAGTATCATTCTGTATTATAAAACCTGACAGAGGAACATCACCTGCTGTAGAATGCAATATTCTCTACTTTTATCTCATATTTCAGTGATTGTCATCGCCTTGACCCTCTGACATATTATTCATGGACAATCTTGCTTTAGAAACAAGTTTTTAGCATCTACATTCATACCACCTGAACCATTCCCTGAATGCATCTGTCAGAGCACAATACTGCTCTAAGGTTTGTTTAAGAGGTTATTTTATGCAACTTTCAGTTTGTATTTTTATTCCTGGGCTCTACTGAAATAGTTTTGGATGACATACATCTCAAAAACCTTTTTAGTTTTTATAATGGGCCTTTTTGCAGTACTACTTTTATCCCTCTATCTGAAACCATTCATTTTAGAACCTGTAACAACACACTCTTTTGCTGGTGCCAGTGGATAGATAAACAAACCGTAGCCATATTTCACACAGTTTTACTTTAGAAATCTAGCCATAAATGTTCAGGCCAGGACGAGATGTCATCACCAAAGAACATAAAATTCTGATCTAACCAAACTCTCTTCTCTTTGTTCTGTTAAATCATATTATTGTGTAGCTACCATTACATATACAGTGCTACAGAAATAGAACATAAAACCATTATTAAAATTGAACAGCTCTCCCAGATGTTTAGTTTCTTCAAGCCACAAATGCCACTTTCTCAAGTGGTTTTGTTAGAGTCAATAAAGGCTTTATACAACTTTTTACACATGCAGCAGTACGCCCCAACACCCATAAAGTAATCTTGATATAAAATTAGAAAATGTATACGTTTTCATATAAACAGCTTGTGCATTGGCTTTGAATGTTATGTGTGAGCACCTCCTGCTGTGCAATCGTTTTATAAAAAAGAGAGCCGGAGCCAAATTAGGTTATCTGGGTTGTGTTCCACCAGTAAGAAAGCTACATTTTTAATATCTACACTGCTTTGATAAAGTATTTGCCTTATTTATTTACTTATGTATTGCGTTATTTATCACATATAGATCATCAAATAAATTTTTAACACAAAGAAAACAATAGATAGACGCCAGACAATTTTTAGATGTTGTTCTGGGTTTTATTATGACCTCCTAGATGAGTTGTTGGTATCGTGCCCTTTTGGATAATGTCTCTCACCGCGGTTCACTAGAGTCCCAACGCCTTAGAAATGGCTCTATAACCCAGCTTTTTAAATTTATCTAAGTGTGTGTGAAAAAGGTTTTATCCAAAGCAACTGGACTTGTTTCTTGACGACGTTTCACCCTTTCATTCCAAAGGGCTGAAGAAACCAAACAAGTCTCAAGACTTGAGAAAAGATATTTTACGATTTAACGTCTCTGTTTTTCCTTTATTAAACCATATCATTTAAAAACTACATTTTTATTTATTCACTTAACTTGTATTATCTTAAAATGTGTTTGATCTGAATCATTTAAGTTACAAATATGCACAAAAAAATCTGGCAGGGGGGAAATAGTTTTTCACAAAATTTTGCATCAGTTTTTCACAAAAACCAATGGAACAGAAGCGAAGCTGGATGTGTTAAGTGTTGCAGCTCAGACTGAAGGTTCATTTGTGTGTCTATCTCATCAGCTGCACTTGGCACAGAGTGTTTGGTCTGTCTGCTTTTCTGTCATTTTTGACCTGCTGCCTAACAGCTAGCCTGTCCTTAGTCCAAATGTTATTTGTCAGTGGATCCAATTTGGTGTTCAGTCCCTCCCCAAAGAATGAGCTGAGAGGCGTTTGATTGCATTGGGCCTGTCTTGTCTTGAACAAATAGCCACATGTGAGGACAGGCTGCGAATGTTAAGCAGCACATGTCTCACCTGTGAACAGGCTGTGTGTGGGTTTGGATGCGCACTTACAGGTGCATTAATCTTGTAGTACATTTGGTATAGTTCGGGAAATGGAATCAATCTGTGTTTAAACATGGTAGAAAGTACACTGACCAAAATGACCAAAATGAAGTTAACGCACATGGTACAGATGTACAGTTTTCAATAGTAACATTTTTTATTAATCCCATAGCCTGTGTGGGATTCACATCCCTGTTGATCTAAATTAATTGTGTAGAAAATCTGAACACGTTGTTGTTTTTTGAAATCCTTTAGCATGCTTCACTTTGGTATGCAGCTGTGTAATATCAAAAATGTCTTTGATGATTTAAATCATTCAAGTGTAATAAATATACTCAGAAAACAACATTTTAATCAGGGAAGGGACAAATACTTACTTACAGCACTGTGTATGAAGGAGTCACACTGGCATTAACTGTTTTATTTACACCTGGTGAACAGTGACTTACTATAAAGTGCATCATACAAAGTCCTAGATTTCCCATATTTGCAGATGTTACATTTGTCCCCTGCTCTGAAAATGTTTGTCGTCAATCAATATTGGCAGATTCTCCTCCACCAACGACCTAGTGAAAGTTTCTGCCAAGAAAATACGAGAAATTCATCTCGGTCCATCTCTCTTCACTTGGAAATCTTTAAAAGTCAAGATGATTTTATGATTCTTGGAGAAATCAACTTTCTGTCTCCTAGAAATTGGTTTAAGACAGATCAGGACAATGTTGCAGTTCCAAAAAAACATCAACTAGAATTTTTACAAGTTTTTACAAGAGACTATATACATTCCTTCTACAATATGTATGTGTGCCTGTTTCTAAATCTATGTGGGATAGGGGTGTGCATGATACATTCATTTTGCATAATGGGAACAATTATAAAATGTATCTGCAAGTAGAACAGTTACTTGAACCTTAATTTGCATATTATATTTCAATAGCACTACGTGGCTTTTCTACCTTTTGTCGGCTCTCTCTGTAAAACCTTTACAAAATGCCCATGCCTTGAGGCAGAAGTGACAGTGTTCTTTTTTCTGTGAAAGAAATTGTGTTTTCTTGTCCTGCGCGTGTGACAGTAAGACAAGTTTTTCTCTTGAGTTTTTATTTTTTTCCTCCGTGATATCATGAGAATGAATAGTACAGTGATAAGGTGAACTACTTTTATAAGCCTACATATAACCATGGCCAGCTGTGCGGGGAACCATTCAGACTTTTTGATTCCAAACACGTTAGAGGAAATTATACCTGCATTGATCTCTACTGTTAACTGTTGTATGGCAGAGACAGTGAGAGACGTGGTTTGTGTGTATTTTTGGTACAGCCATCATAGATAATGATCCAGATGGTTTGGATTCCTCTGTATTGATCATGAATCAAAGGAGTAGTATATGATGCATTGCATTGGGGGAACAAAATGCAAACATGTCCTCAGCACATGGACATTGTTTATGTCAAATGAAAGTCATTTTTACTGTATCTGTAACTTTAAAATGTGTAACTATCTTACTGTTGTTTCACACTAAATGAATTTTACTTGGTGCACTAAAGCTCACAGTTTAGTCCGACAGAAAAAAGCTGGAGTTGCTAATCAGTTGCTTCTGTCTCTATCACTTGTTTTTTTTTCCAAACAACCACTGCTACACGGTATAGGCTTGTAATTAAATGGTTGAATTAGTCCAACATCATCATCTTGAGATAAGCTGTCTGTTCCCTCACTTTTTAGGAAACTGGAGAAAAGAAGATGTTAGTTACATAAACATTCTGGTGCTACTTTAATGCTGATTCTTCTAAAGAAATGTAGCAAATACACAGGGCACCATGTTATATATATCAGCCCAACACCAGCCGAGGGAATGGGTAATCTTCTGGGTAGATTGCCATTCAAATTACATTGGAGGCAAAGTATAATTATAATGACATTGGCATTTAGCAAAAATGATGGTGTACAAAATTGGCAATTATTATTACAGATAAAATACAGCTGCTGCAAGGAGCCTCATTTTTTATTGCCCACACAGCATCTGCATAATAGAGATTTCAGCATGAAGTTTTAGTCTTTCAGTATAAAATATTGTTTATATAAAGTACACTGGAATGTGGTGCATTCCCTCTATTATGGGTTAATGCCAAGTTATGTGGATGAACCCCTTAATCAGTCAAAGAAATAGTCCCTGAACTTGGTCTTTGTTACTCTCGGTGCTGGATGCAGTCACAGTGCAGGTAATTCAGAGTAAAGGAGCAGTCGGGAAAAGTGTTGGAATCAAATCAGAAGCAGCAGGCAGAACGCTACAGGTGCAGCTAATTTGGCTGATAAAGAACATGGTGATTAGTGGTTTGCTCCAGTGTGCAAAGGAGCAGAGTCGGTGGTAGGCTGCCTGACTGGATGGAATGACTTAAAGCCTGCATTTTAAACACTGGTAAAATTCTCTATATGACATTTTGAATCCAAGAAATGGAGGTGGAGTAATGAATGCAGATGAGGAACATTTTCTAAGTCACAGATTTCTTGCATCATATATTTAGAAAGATAAAACCAGGTTATGATTGTACAAGCTGACATTGTATGCACTAACGGTTTAGTTGGCAGCAGATGTGTACTTGCAATGGATGTGGAACATCCATACACAAAATATAGGAAAGATTTTTTATTACATATAAATATTCTAATATTACAAAAGCAAAGACATAGTATGTGATCATAAATGTAAACAAAGCTAATCCTCAGTCCAAAAAACACTGTATGTACCAAGAAAAAAATAGATGGCTTTATGATTTCTACATGAGATGAACTAAAATGTTTTCTGAAAAAAAAGGTGCGTGAAGAAAAACTTAAGATGTTAATGTGACCCTGCCCTATAGGTCCTTCCAGGACCTTTCCAAGCAGGTGGATCTGGCTTATGGGACAGTGAGGGACTCCGCTGTGTACGAGTATTTCCAGGCCAAAGGCACCAACCCCCTTGAGCAGGACAGCACATTTGCTGAGCTCTGGAAGATCATCAACAAGAACAATGGCTTTGAGAACTCTGTCTCCAGCGCATCAGAGGGAATCAAGAAGGTCAGCATTTTATTTAATCCTCATAAACAAGAATCTCAAATTTCCTGTTTCTATCTTCTGCTTCTAGCTAATCCAAGACAACCAAAGACATTTTTTAAATAGTGAAGCCTTTTGAGTATTGAAAGCTTGATATAATCAAATCAGTTCTCTGTATTGTTAAATATTTAACAGATATTTCAGTTCATTAAATCCCATTACGTTTAATAGGTGGCTATTGTTTACCAAGAAAGATTCAGACAAATAAATTCCTTCATCTCTTTTATAAAGTAATGTTCTAAATCAGAAATCTGTCTTCAGCTTATTGACAAATAAATACTGAAACATTAGATCAGATTCAGAGGTAATTAACTAGCCTTTTTACAGTCACACATTCAGGTGGGAACAAACTCTTACACTAGTTCATTCATTTCCATCTCTGCTTGATTGGAGGCATGTGAGCAAAGTGATACTTTTAATCTGTTGAATTGTGAGGGTTTTAATTATTCTCACAAACCCAGTGTGCTGTGGAATTAATATCTTACATATTTTCTTGTCTCTCAGCCGTATAGACACACACAAAGAGCAGATTAAAGAATAATTCATAGTTAGACAAACTCTAGCTGAATTTAGGAATATGTCATTAAACTGCATTGTTTTTTGAGCAGCTAATTGCATGCAGTGTGTGCTTAGGCCAGCTGCACAGATATTCGCCTCAATGGAAAACAACGCTTCTTTGTTTAGAAGACATTTTAATTGCAGCTACTGAATTACTACACTGTTCTCTATAGCTAACAAACTACTGCATGTTCCTCATTCTGACCTCACGTTTATAGTTGGATGGTGATTTCTCCAGTATGTGTTTGTTTATTAAAGGTGAGTGAACCTTGGAGCCCAGTGTGGTCCTAATGAGATGTAAGATGAAAAGGTTGTTTAGCTGCATTTGCTGAAAGCATATTTTTACTCTGGAGGGGAAAAGGGCCACAGATATGCATACATACAAAAGAAAACATGAGGATTTTAGACAGATTTTCAGCTGTGGTTGTTCTACATATTCTCCACAATGTGTGCTTGAGGCAACAGTGCACAATTGTGTTACTAAAAATATGCCACACAAAGATAAATGCAACGCTTGAGAAACGGAGATACAGCTATTTTCACCGTCTTTGTAAGTTAATCTAATGTTATGCACGGTATACGCTGTTTACAGAATATTTATGCTAATTTCTGTGCAAATAGTATGTATGGTGATGTGAGCTTTGTTTGCTCACCGCTTTCCTCTAGTAGAAAAAGTCTGAGCTCTGTTTCTTCTACTCATCGCTTTTCTACTGTGCCACTGGGTCGATCAACCCCCCATCCCCCCCCCCCAAAAAAAAACAAAAAACAAAACAACTTGAATATCAATTGCACATCCCCATCTTTGGCCCATAAACTTTTAATGTATTAAGTATTTACTATTTTAGATTTGGGGGAATCCCTCATATAGTCTACTTGTATTGTTTGCCCCTTTTATTGATATATTTTATTTGTTCTTTAAAAGCTATATTTATTATTATTAAGTGTTATTTTGGTCATAATTCACCAATATCTCTTCTTAGCCTTTATTGTGGGTTTTTTTTACGTTCAGCTAGCTGTGAATTTGAGATTGTAACACACTAATGTTCTCAGCTGCATAGAAAAACAAGACCTCGTAAAGATAGTGGTTCTGTTTTCTCATCCTTTAAACCTGCCATATACTGAATATTGAGAAACTCACTTATTGCCATATATACAGTTGTATATAGAGATATAACTGGTATGATAATATTCTTATAATATCCTGATTAATTCACTTCTTGAGAGTAGGCTAAGAAACAGTATGAGATTCCATCTTTCATCAAATACCTTATTTGATTTCATTTCTCAAAAAAAGATATAAGATGTACATTCATTTTACGAGACTAGGTAAGTGGATATCAAGGAATTTCATTAACCTGTCTCCCTATTTAAGATTATATCTCAAGTATATTTGAAGTGTCAAGGAGGATAATAATTATATTATATTATTATGTAGTGTAAATACCTAAAATGTCTTTGGTTTGAGTCCAACTGGTCTCTCTGTGTGTGTCTCTCATTTTTCACAAGGTAACGTTTGTTCATGTTTATTATGTGAGGTTTCTAAGCTAAGCTAGCATCACTTTGTTCTAAACAAGTCTTGATGTTAACATCTTTGTTTCTGTTGGTGTGCTGGGGGAATTTTCTGCATTTCCAGGCAAAGCGGGAGTCCTACGCCTTTCTGTGGGACATGGCGGTGGTAGAGTACTCTGCTTTGACAGATGACGACTGCACACTGACCGTAGCAGGAAACAGCATGAGCACCAGAGGCTACGGCATGGCCCTCCAGCATGGCAGTCCATACAGAGACCTCTTCTCTCAGAAGTACGTACTATATATTGCTTAAATATAGTCGAATGTAGTCAAACTAATTTTCAGTTTTGTCTGGCTGAGCCCTTTCATTTTTGCAATGTGACAATGATCTAATATATGTAAACAGACTGATACATATTTTATATTTAAAAAAAAAAGTAAAATATTTTTTCTAACAAAATGGTTACAGAGCATGCTACTTAAATGCAGTGTACAAGTGTCTGATGGTGACTTTTTGCTCTGAATGAATGTTCAGCATTGTGCATAAAGAAGCACGTGCCAGTCACTGCAGAAGTGGTTGAATGATTACTGTGCAGGAAGTTAACCGCTCCAATGGGACAGATTCACTGTCTGGTCTCTGTTTGTACTCAGCCGTAGTCGTTCTCCAGCACGAAATCCATCCATCCCTCTCAGCTGTCTGCGTGCAAACTAATGGGCTGCCTGTAGTATTTGATCATCTTTGTTTTCACGCTTACACAATTTGCTATGCAACCCATTAATCTTGCTGTGATTGTTTTTCTTTGCCTTGTTTACATGTGACTGGTCTTTCAGCTGTTGTCATTGTTATGTGCAACTTTGGCATTTTACCCACCACAGGTTTTAAGTGAGCCATCATTCAGTGTTAATTTAGTAAAGTAATGTTTTTTTTAGCCGCACACTTAGCCGCCATTTAAAATAAGCAGAACTAGTAGCCCTTGTTTGTTCAGTGGTCTTATCACGTGAAAATGTGATCTTGCCTTGTCCACAGGATTTTGGAGCTTCAGGAAAAAGGTGACCTTGATATCCTGAAGCAGAAATGGTGGCCTAAGAAGGGCCGCTGTGACCTGCAGAGCCAAGCAGACGCCCAGCCAGAGGGACGGGCGCTGCACCTCCACAGCTTTGCGGGCGTGTTCTGCATCTTGGCTGCTGGGCTGTTGTTGGCCCTCCTAGTAGCTGCACTGGAGACTTGGTGGAACAGCAACCACTGCAGGAGAGAGCAGCCCAAAGAGGTGACCACAGACAACTCGTCGGGCCAGGGCCCAGGCCCAAGCCTGCTAACCCAGAATCGGGCCATGGTGGCCACCACGGCTCCCCCTGCCCCTCCGAGGCCCCGGTCGAGACCCAGACCCCCGGGCCCCCCGGTCCTGCCCAGAGATGCCACTGCCACACTCTACTTTATGGATCCAGCAGGCGCTGACGCCAGCCCCGATTTAGTAGAGCTGCAGTACACCCAGTTATAATAGGTGTGCCCCCGATGATAGTCCAGAGATCATGTGATCAACCTACTCATTTCTTTCTCATGTTGGGAGAGAGGTTGGGATGTGCTTAGCTAGGGACTTCTCTCTCATTCTGACATGTAGAAGCATAAACAGCCAACATTTTGGGCTGGAATGATAACAGTAAAAGTAACACTCTGAATTTCTAATTTAAAACCACCTACTGAAATTGTACTTCTGAGTCAATAAGTGCTTCAGTTGTACAATAGCTCTCTTTAGCTAATCCATTCAAGTCTTAAATGCTTTAGAGCTCTGACTTCATCTTGCTGCTGTCGACTGGGCAGCCCCTCTGCATGAGGCGTCCAGACAACTAAGGCTTGACATGGATCCCTAAACTAAAGTGTGAGCAAAAGCGCATAGTAAAGAATTGCAGCCTTGACCTGCCTATTTGACTTGACAGTCCACCAATCCAAAATGAACCTCTGGCTGAGGCCACACATTTATGCCCCAGTCCTGTACTGAAAAGAGATACAGCAAATCAAACTCCACCAATGCTGATTTTTGGTGCAGATAAAAGTTTGAGGCACTGCTGTCAATTTCTATTTTAGCTGTCTTTATGCAACTGCTCTCATAATAACCACATACTGCTGTCATGCGAGATTCACAACAAACATCACTATCTCATTATTTATATAGCAAAAAACATGTTAGGTGTAATCTTCACTGAAATTACTATGGTGTGCTCTTGAAATATTACTGTCAATTTGTAAAGTTTCTGGGAATGCATTTTCTCAGAGGAAAATGTCAAAAGCGATTTTTTTTAAACTGCAGTGAGTTCAGTTTTTACCGTGTAGTCTATTAATGTCGATCACCAATTGAGGAATTGGAGTGTTTTACTTAACGCTTCTCAAAACATACAAAGTTTACATAAAAAATTGATTGAATCTACAAAATGTTGGCAATTTTGTCAGACATTAATCACAGTCCCCCCTCTTGGACATTTTTCTAATATTTACATTTTTAGGTGTTTTCTTTCTTAGTTCATAGGAAAATGCTGTTCATTAGAAACCGCTTAGTTACCTTTCAAGCCTGCGTGCAACATGTATGTAACATCCTAGACATCTGGGCAGAACGATCCCTTTACATTATGATTATCACTGTAACCATGACAGCACATACATGCAGCATGTAAATATTATGACATGGCATTTCTAACAAAACCTACTGTAAGCCTGGACACATCCTCCCAGGGCTGGACGATGGCTAAAAAATATAAAAACATCGCTGCAAAAAAGCTCTAAACGATACTAAGAGCCCAGCATTGATACTATCATCGTTTAAACTGCACTTTCATACAGTACACACTGTGCACACAGTTAATATAGAACATTCCACCATTCTCTTCTTAACCTAATCTTCTTATCCTGTCAATTATCATTTCTCCCCCTCACAGACTATTTTTAATTGCTAGAGGAGATTTGTGGTGTTAACCTACGTGGTTCGTTAGCCAGACATGTTCAGTACAACACTTGTCCCTAATTCATATCATCTCGTCAAAAAAAAAAGCACCAAATCTTAAGTAGTTTGCGTGTGGAACTTACTTTGTCCACTCTCCGTCACTTCACCCACAGGCCAGGCAGAGTGTCTGGTCACGAAGCCTGTGAAGACACCTCTGAATCTGTGGCATAAAAACTATTAATTGTTCAGTACTGTTGGGCAAAATTAATATTTTAACATTAATTAAAAAATTACCTGATAAACTAATAATGTTAAAGCAATATGTGCATTGACTCTAAAAATGGTTCGGATGTCTGAAGCTGGACAAAAAACTATAACTGTAATACTCATTCCTAAAATACACAACAAACCTTTCTACCACACCATTATAAAAAAGTTTGGTCCTAGCAACCAAGCTCCCACACAAGCCTTTTGTTGTAACAGTAGTTCAAACCTTAGCAGAATTCACTGTCTACTGTTTCAGTAATTACCTGACGCTCACAGCAAGTCCAATTTCAAATGTTTTTACAATATGATGCCAGAAAAGTGAAAAAAGACTCTGACAGTTGATGTCAAAAATAGAAATAAAATAGTATAATAAATACATGTTAAACACACCACCCAGCTCTTTATCAGCCACATAAAAAAAACTAACTATTAGTGACCTGTATTTATATGTCAGTGTCTGGATTCACAGGGGACTGATTTGGTTACGTATCATCAATGGTCCCCAGCAGGTGACTAAGGATTTCAGTCTCTAAAGGTTTTCTGGTCCATTGACATATAATGACATGACCACCACTCCTGACGTACTGATCGATGCGGTGCTGGTCATTGGCTGTGCCAGGGTGAAGGGCGGGGCATGGGACCGGGCAGGGGCAGACTGTAGGTGTTGCATTTTATCATGTCATCCCATGGTCTCTCCTTTCGTTTGCCTTTTTGTTAGTTTTGTCTGTCTTGAGTTAAACTGGTGCATGATGGCAGAATGTTGTTGAGGTGGGCAGGATGAGGCCAGAAATGAGCACGGTAACATCTGAACAACAATGTGGGACAAATAATTAGCTGTTCTTTATTTGGCCTTTCCCTCTCCTCTCCCATGTGACTCATCTCATTGTCTCTTTCAAAGATTATTTTGAAGGATTCTTCAATATAATTTAGATTACTTCAGTTAAGTGACATTAATAACATTGTCTTCATTTGAATTTTATTGTCCCACCCAGTCTGACTCATTGGATTTGTGCATTGGAGCCTGTCTTGTTAACAGCTGATGCTCTTCATGCAAGAGTCACCTCCACCACATGTGTGGTCACCTAATTGTGGAGAAAATTTAAAAGCTTCTGCATGAAGAGGCATTTTCATTTAAGTTCATTTCAGAAGTGGAGACTTACCGTTTTACAACACCATATTTAAGATTTAGCGTTTTAGGGTGATGTCTCCCCTGATGTGAAAAACGTCTAGGATTGTTATTTTGCTGTATATTTGGATTTCCTGAATATATTTTATCATCAGTTTAGCAGTAGTATGTGTTTGTTAGACTTTCTCAGTGAATGCCAATATTACTGGTCATATTTATATTACTGGCTGATGGTAAAATGATTTTGTAACCTGTCTTCCTGACTTCTTTCGCTCTCTCTCCCTGTCCCATTCTTCTTTTTACCCTCACTGCACTTTCATTCTCACTTTTATACACTCTTGATTAATTGCATTCATGCTCTCTCGTCCTCTAAAACCTTTATGCACCATCCTTTCTCCTGATTTCTTTTATTCTACATACATGCTCTGGCTTTCTCTGTCTTTCCATCTATCTATAGGACAAAGAGGTGAACCTGGAACAGGTCCACCAGCGTTTGAACAGCCTCCTGGACGAGGACTTGGCCCACAAACAGCTCCCAGGCCAGTCTATCGAGATCTCTGCTCTGGACATTAGCAGCATGCAGCCCAGTCAGTCACTAGAGGCCTTGTCTGCTCGGGACTACCCAGCCCACCGGGGTCCACCACCACTCTCTGTGACCACCTTCCTCCGGGAGAGTCGTGGGGCAGGAAGGACATTGGGTGCAGGAACTGGTAGGACCTTGCCCCTGCCCCTGAGCAGCGCCACCATGCCTTCTATCCGCTGCAAACACAGGGCGCCAAACGGGGGGCTCTTCCGGCAGAGTCCAGTCAAGACACCCATGCCAATGTCCTACCAACCAGTGCCAGGACCCATCCCAGAAATCAGCGAGCCCAGCCACGGGACATCCATCTGAGCACGTCAAACGTTCACAAACACTAAAGCTGAAACAACAGTGGAGAGCTAAACAGAGTGATAAGTGTGAAGATATATATAGATATATCTATATCTATATATATCAACACTAAAAAGGATTTTTATTACTAGTGATGAAGAGTCAGTGGGACATCAAGTGACAAGACACTGAGACTAATGTACATATTGTGAGTACAAAGAGAGAGAAGCAACATTAAAAGTGTATTTTGAATATTCAACAGCTGACTTTAAAAAAAAACTCAAGTTTTTAAAAAAAAGACTGAATGGCTTTGTAAATTTTGTTCTAAATGAATAAAAGTGACACTTCTTTGTGGTTGTTTTCTAAGTGCCAAGTTCAAAGATGTTTTCTTTCAGAGCAACATTAATTGAATGTACTGTGGGAATTCATGATAAAGTTACATTTCACACTTCAAAAATATTGGAAAAATTGATTTGTTTCATATGAAAAAATAAAAAGAAGTATTATATAAAAACAAGTGTACGTAACATTTAAAGTACTAGTGTCATGCTGTCAGTGGGATCTGTGGATCACTTATAACAGGAGGGAAATGAGAGCCTCAAATGTTTTTGACTATCTCCAGGTCCACAATTACTGCAACAATTAGGTCTCATTATTATGGACTTTTGTGGTCATTACAAAGAGAAGGAAGGAAAAACTAATTCTTATTCTGCTCAGAAACAATAGCTTGTTGCATTTTCTTACCATTAACCATTGTAATTTAATTTCTATGGCATTTTCTTATCTGTTAGTTTACAGAGAACAGTGGGCCTCATGCAAGCAAGTGTTCCTATTGTCTTGCGTTTCTTGTGCGGTTTGTCACATTCCGTAACTGAACGTGACAGAAACTGATAACCACAAAAACAGAATGACATTTTTTTATTGCTCGTAGCTGCCACTGAAGATTCAATCTCTTTGTATACATGGTTCTTGGATGAGGCCTTTTAATTTTTGGGTATAAATTATAGTCAGTTCAAAGCTGAAACTTTTCATGTAAAAATCTAAAAGATTATAAAGTGTGAGCTCTGGCTTCAATCTTTGGATTTCTAGTCCATGTACAGTCTCTGACTAGATAGGTGAAGTAAGTGAAGTACATCTGCAATAAACCACCAATTTGACAAAGCACAACAATTAAGCCATGTTTAAGTTTAATACTGGTTTGTGATTCCATGTGTTTCCACTAAGGGCCACGTGTGCGGTCTACAAATACAATGAAGAGGAACAAAATATGACCCAATTTGAAAGTTATAATTTTCCACTTTTGCAGCAAACAAATGATTTGTGTCGACTTGTACATCAAGACAATGCATCAAGTTATGGTCACTATTTTTACTAAATCTGTCCTCCTGCACACGCAGCACATGATGTACTGTACATTAGATAACACTGTGACATCCCATATAAGAATTCTGCAAGTAGGTATAAAATAGTCATGCAGGTGCAGACACATTTTATGCAGTTCTATCGGTCTCTACGGGCCAAGAAGAAGAAATAATCAGCAGCTAAATCCAAGAGAAACTGCAGTCACTGTTACTGGAGGGACTAGATTGGTGAAAGTAAAATCATTTACTGGAATAAGACCTCAGGAGAATCATTAAGCATAATACTGTGTGTTATGTCATTGCAGCCACTGACCCACATTGTCAGCCTGGTTAGGCTGGTGAGACTAACATCTGCCTGCTCAAACACACATGGTATCACCATCTGCTTGTTTTCACATTAAGGCAAAGAGTAGGAGAAAACAATTAAAGTTCCTGGAAGAATCACTCTTGCAGGTTTAAGGACATGGTACTTTACTACAAACGCTGTCAGCTTAGTTCAGGCAATGGTCGGGAATGTTTCTCCAAGTTTTCAAATAATAGCTGAGGCAGCTCCCCTTGACTTCCTCCGTCCCCTAAAGTTAAAAAACATCACAAAGGAAGTCAGGACTTTAAAACTGCTCTCCTCTAGTGTGTGTGTGCATGCATTCAGTGTACTTGACCTAGGAGATCTGTTGGCACTCATGTGTGTTAAGATCGTTGATTTGTCCTTGTCACTTCTCCTGTCCAGCAATCCTGCATGCCTGCCAGTCTTGAGCAAGGTGCTGAGTGGAGCTGCACGGTCTCCACGCCTGTACTCGAAGGAACAACTGACCTTGTTCTGAGAGCTGAGCTGAGTCCTGTCAGGGATGTACTTCCTGTTTTTGCTTAAAACAAAACAGTCCACTCCCTCCACAAATGCCAGGATTCATCCTATGACATGGCCTTTTTCACCTTCAAACCAGACACAGCACAAACAGACACTTTGCCCCTTTGCTCTGTCTCACTTTGCCCATTTTATGATTTGCTAAATTTATTTCCCCCAAGCTACTGAGATTAATGTCATCTGAACAGATTATACTGCAGAATCTGTCTCTATAAGTCTGCCCAATGATAGACAGGCGACCTGTCCAGGGTGTACCCCGCCTCTCAGCCAATGACAGCTGGGATAGGCTCCAGCACTCCCGCGACCCTTGAGAGGACAAGTGTTTGGGATAATGGATGGATGGATTACTGAAGAGGTCATCCTACCAGACAAGCCCATTTTTTAAACACGGCACAACACAGAATCAAAAAACACATCTACAAGTGAAACATCGCTGTGTTGAAATATAGATAATGCACTGTGCTGCTATGAACACATATTACTTGTAAAACCCAAATCATCAGTTTTTCCACATAGCATATTATCACAGGAACAGGGACTTTGTAATTATACATTCTGCCATACATGACTCGCATGAATAGTCTGTATAATTAGCTCGTGTGGGCAGTGTGAGGCAATCTGCTGTAAAATAACTTCTATTCTCCCTGCAGGGATATCACTGACCGTCTGTCCAGACTCTCTTTGCAGCCTTATTATCCATTTATTGAGCCATCATACCTTAAACTGCACACAGGGCTTTTGCTTTCCTGTCCAGGGGGAAGCTTTTCCCTTTTTTGCCCTTAAAACTTTCAATTTTGATTATATTATTTTGAAACATTTCCATATTTAGTACTTGGCATAAGAATAAACTCTTAGTTTTTTGGATAGATTTCTCTGCAACACCAAAATAAAAAAACAATTTTAAATATAGAAGTCCTGATTTTATGCTATTAAAATGATATTTAATGTAATAACACCCATTCTTAAAACAATATCTTTTTAGTGACAGCAATTTTTAAAGGTCCATCTGTTAGCTACAAAACCACAGACAACCTAATAACATACTCTGTAAAGTACATCAATGGCAGATGGGAAGCTTTAATTAGTCAACATAAATTGACTCATCTATGTGCCTTAAAAGGAACAGTCCAACACTCAACACCCAATAAGCTCAGTTACTTTCTTTGCAGCATTACATAAGTTTGAATCAATTGACGAGTTGTATTTTATCAGTTCTCATAGGCCAAACTACTTCTATTGTGTGTGACATGACTTCAGTTTCCACTCGTGTCAGATTTGACTGTAAATAACTGGCATCCACAGCTATAAAAAATAAACAGCAGAAAATCTTCTGCTCTTACTATATTTGTACTATGGAATTGAAAAAAACCTTCTATTAATCTGTCTGCAAATAACAATAACAGCAGATGGGTTGATGAAAAAAAGCTAAAATCTCCAGCTCTGAATTCAGGCTGCAGTATTGTAACATGTGTTATTTGTATTAAACACAGCAGTTCCAGTGAAAATCTCTGGTGTTCATCAAACCTGTTTTTATGCTTCCTTGGTGCACTACTGCTTTTAAAGATTATTTGAAAATATTGACCTGATGAATAAAAACCTGATTAAATGTGATTTTAAATGAGGATAACAGAGGAAGTAGCATCTGTACAATGCTGAAGTTAGGATATTAAACAGCTGATGTTTTCCACCTAAAGACTCAACGACACATAACGACACATAACTACATAACTACACATAACAAAATTTAGTTCAGTGGCTCCTGGCTTTGGAAAGGAAAAACAAAAAAGGAATAAATAAAAAGAAGACACAATTATTACAAAATATTTGAAAAGTGGATAAAGTGACAAACCGCCTGTACGACCACCTGTAACTGTCACAATGTTCACAATCTTAATTTAGCCTTTTAGCACGCTATTGTTTCTGACAAAGTGTTTAGAGTAAGGTACAATCTCAATACTCAAGTACAACTGCAAATATTTGGCAAGAATAATACTCTACAAGACGTAAAAGAGTAACTAGTAACAAATGCTAAGTCAAAATTTTACTCACATCAGTACAATTTGAGTTATGTAAGTATAAACCAAGGTATTAAAAAATGTATAAACTAAAATGTTAACCAGCATATTTCACACTAAACTTTAACTTCTAAATCTCAAACTTGATCAGGTGGCCATGATAAATAAAAAAATTCCACTCATGCCCCAGTCAATCATGGGACAGGCGTTACTGAGCTTGACCACGGCCGAGCTATGTGCACCTTAAAATGTCCAGTGATATTAAATCTTAGAGTAATTACACTAGTATCTATGAATTTCTTTAGATTAGAATAGAAGAGAATAGACTTTATTGTCATAGTAAAAAAAGGACAACAAAACTGTGGGTGCCCTACACAGCCACATTGCACTATATACTGTATATGCAATAATAAAAGCTATTTAATCATTTATTATGTTGTATTATAATTTATATGCAGGAAAGGTAAGACTTTACTCTTATTTTGCAGTACTTATCATCAGTCGTCTGTCTGGACCAAATGCATGCTATATTAAACTCAGCAGCCCTCACAAATAGAATAAATTAGCTTCAGAATAAGGAAAAACAAACCAAATTTAAAAATGGAATATAATATAAAAACACTTTAGTTTCAATTATGATGGAAAAGTAAAAAGGTTTGTGCCATGCATATGCCTTGAACAATGGCAAAAGTAAAACCAACATTTTACTTCAGTCATTAAAATAAAACACTGACTAAAAAAATGTTTGAATTCTTCATGAAGCAAAAGAGTCAATGCTGTGAGAGTACAGGTGTTACACAATGTTATTTCACACTGCTAAGCTGCATAAGTGCTTAACTGTTAAATTATGTATTTTTCAGTCCTTATTAAACCATTTGGTGGTCCACCTGCAGTAGATGTTTTTTGATCCGACTACTGCATAAAAATAGGAAAACGTTGAAAATAATTTTTTCCATTAGTACTGTTCTTTGAAGTGTGGGAAATTATCATTTTCAACTGAGGCAACTATGTTCAAATTCAGTATCTGCATTTAAGAACGGCCCGGTCTGTGACGGCCCTCACACTGTAAGCATTCCTATTGCAACACACTATTGCAATAACACGCTTCCTAGAGTAAAACTTGTAATGGAAGACAGGGCAGGACATTGGACCATGCAACTCCAGAACAACTGGGGGTGAACAATTTCAGTCTAAACTGGGCTGAATCCACTGAGTATGTTAAGCTGTTAATCAGCAACCAAATAAGATTATATCATTTATTTGTCCTTGAACTCATAATAGTATGATTTAAGTGAGATTTGTGAGATATTTTTTTTACGTTTTAAATCAAACCCTGATTCCCTGTGTTGTCTTACCTCAGATATTAGGGGAGAGATATAGTGATGAAGAGAAAAATACACGTTCTGTCTGTGTCCCCACGCAGCCTCCCACAGGCTCATCTTACACAGTAAGCTCTTCTTTAACTCACTAGTGTGTGTTTACTGTACATTACAGCAACCCCAAATCACACTTAAGGAATATCCTTTATTAAATTTATTTTTTAATTGTTGTTTTTGAGTATCCTCCTCCTGGCTAATGTAAATTTATTATATTCACTTTTTTTTGGCTGTGACTGATTTTTTACCAACTCTTAAGAGAAATGTCTGCATCTTTAGCTGCTAAATGTGCCACTGTCTTAAATAGTTGCTAACTAGTGTTGAGAATTGATTCAAATTTCAAGAATTGATTCCAATTCTAAAGATTCAGAATCTGCATTTTCAAAGCAGGCATTGGGATAACGTCACCACTAGTGACCACATCTTCCCACCTAGCGGGTATACCAGGGGAAACTGTATTAACCCTTTAACACCTAAGCCTCAAAATGCCTCTCTAGTCTTTTTTTACTATTTTATCTATAAAAAGGGCAGAACATGTTAAAGGGTTAAATCTATATTTGGACGTACACATTGATCTTTAGGAATTATTATGAAAATAGATTCAGAATCGGAGAATCATTTTTTTCAACACAGACAGCACTATTACCAACGGTATATTTTGGTCTGGTGCTGGGCAGATTGCATCAGAGTCTTCATAAATCCACAAGCCTTCTTCATAAATTCCAGGCATCTAACTCGATCGCTGCAGAGAGCTAAACAGGAGCTCACCTCTCTGATCTGCTTAACACACTCTGGAGTGCTGCAGCCTGCTCTTGTATCAGAAATATAGACGTACATTTTTCAGCATGATTTTTTCTTTTTTTCATGTCAAACAGTGCACATTGATGAATCATAATTAAGTCTATGTAACATGTTTGACTGAATGAAAATGGGATTGACAGTCTGGTACTTGGTGTTCTGATAATGAACACAGAAAAAGGACAGTTTTATAGCCTGTTCTACAGTACATTAGACTTTTCCTGTCAAGAAGCACAAGATGAAAGAAAAACTGGCGCCTGGAGGATTGTCTGCAACAAATAAAGTTAGAAAAAGAAGTCAGGGATGCAGCCGAAATCTCCCTGTCTACAACACAGCTTGACAAAAGTTTTAAAGGGCATTAAGTTGCTTCTCCTCTGTAAGATACTAGATGAATTTTGGCTTACATTTTTGCATCAGAACGTACAGGCTCAAAGGGAATGAATCAACACTTAAACTCTCTAAAACAGCAAAGATTAACTTATATAACACATCTACTAATTGCTACTGATACAGTGTTAAACTTTGTAAAGAAGCGTGGATGGTCTTAAAGATTTCTTTCACAGTTTCCAGTGACATGCATGCATCTGATCAGGACAGAAGGCACAGTGGAAGGTCCAGGTACACATTTGTCCAAGGTGGCAACTACCTGATGCTGTCGTCCTTAACATTCAGATGCTTCACTGCTCTTGCATTGGCTGCATCGTTGAATAAAACAAGAGAGGACAGTGTGCACACTGTGCATAGGAGATTTGAGGTGTTTGGATTCAAGTAAAAAACATACAGTACAGAGCTCGTGAAAAGATGATAGATGCCGGCCTAATTAGGAAAGCATGGAGGTGGAAACGTGATGATCTGTGCATGCTTTGGCAATGGAAGAGTGAGCCATCTGCATTGAGAGTGAAGACTTCAATAAGGCTGTACAGTGCTCTTTGTAGCAACTGCAACAGCTATTCATCACAATGTTTCAGATATCTAATGTCACTATCTCTCTGTCACTGTCTCTGCTGTGACTTCTGCGCAGGTTCACAGTGAAAGGAAAGACCTAAGGCCAGTAACTCTCTTGCACAGAGCTGTAAATTGCAGGTCTATAACGTTAGACAAATAGCAGCCTCTAACATTTAGCATGTCTCAATTTTAAGGTTCCAGGCTGCTGCATTCATGACCCTGTACCTTTTCTTCTCTGTTTTGCAGTATAATCTGAACTCACCCACTCACTCGCCCACAAATGGTAAAGTGCACACAATCTCAGATTACAGACGTGCAGAAACTGACAACACGAAGATAAAGCACAAGTAGGACTATAAGCATATCTAAGACCAGCTAAAAAACTGTGGTTATCATAGTCACACTTTTTCTTCTGTAAATAAATCAATCACAAATCCAGTGCATACTTCAATACTGTATAATACTGTGTGCCTAATGGCATGATTTCATGAATCCTCCTTGGTATCATAGACTTTTGGTTTATTTGGATTGCACAACACATTCGAGTAGCTTTCTAATGTTAAGCACCCAAAGCCTTGACTAATTAGTTTAAGAAAAAAGTGGCTTGTTCTCCACAGTTTGCTTCGTATAATTATTTTTAAAGATCTATTTTTAGGTGAGCAGGGACAGTCTTTCTTAATGTACTTTCATAGACCTCAGTCAAGATGACTTTTGTTGTGATTTGGCGCAATATAAATAAAACTGAATTGATTTCAACAGGTTTTAACATGGGCTTTTTGATTGTTCTGACATTGTGTTTGTAACTACAGTATGAAACAATGAAATACAGGGTGACACCGCACTCGCTCTGATATCAAGTAATGACAGGAATGACTGATGCTGGTCTAAAACTAGTTTGAGGAATCTGTTGTTTTTGATAAAGACATCTCTTTTACCCATTACATAAAAGACATCTCCAGAACGGCCTTCTTCCACCACAGGAATATTTCTAAGATTACTTTACTTTGCTCCTCCAGCTCCTCTGAGGGGAGGGGAGGTTGCCGGGCAGAAGGAGGTCTGGGCTTCCCTGCTTAGGCTGCTGCCCCTGCGACCCAAACCTGGATAAGCGGTGGATAATGTATTGATGGATGGATGGTTTTCTTCTTCTTGGTTTTATTGCGAGTTCCCTCGATTTGAGGAACCAGTCTGTCCATCAGTTCATCTGTAGATTCACTTTTTTCTTCCTGCTTTTGGTCTTTGACCCACCTATATATTTGCGAGAGAGTCACGGAGGAAGGATTTTTCCTCACTCCACTGCAGTCTTTCTTTTTCTAGATTGTCCCCACCTTCATGACTCTGCTTTTCAGATTGGAGGTTTCATCCAGGTGTTCAGCTAAGAGACGGATCTCCTCTTTCTTCCACTGGGACATTTTTTCATTCAGATCTTGGATCCACATTGCCATCAGCTTAGAGATTTCCTGCGCATACTCAGCTGCAAATATCTCTACCTCCGACTGAGACGTTTCTTTCTCCAAGTATTGGGCACATCTTGCTTTCAGTTTAGAGAGTTCCTGCTGGTGCTCGTATGTGAGACAGGATTTCTCTCCCTCCCATTGAGACCTTTCTTTCTCAAGGTCTTGGACCAACTTTGCTTTCAGATTGGAGAGGTCCTCCTGGTGTTCTGCTGTGAGACCTAATTTTTCTCCCTCCCACTGAGACCTTTCTTTATCCAGATCTTGGACACACTTTGATTTCAGTTTGGAGATTTCTTCCCATTGAGACCATTTTATCTTCAGGTATTCAGTCCTGCTTGTGCTCAGTGGTAAGGCAAGATTTCTCTCCCTCCCACTGAGACCTTGCGTTCTTCAGGTCTTGGATTGACATTGCTTTCAGTTTGGAAATTTCCTTCTGGTGCTTGGCTGTGAGGCGAGATTTCCCTCCCTCCCACTGAGACTTTTCATTCTGTGAGGTCATGGTTCCACATTGCCTTTATGTTTGAAATCACAGTCAGGTGCTCATTTACATTCTGTTTGATTTTTTAGCAGTTCTTTCAACTGCTCGACCTCTTTCAATAAGGTAGAATTTTCTTAGTCTGGAAATCTGGTCGTCCTTCTTCATCGTGTTATAGTGGAAATCCAACTCTGATATTTGGATGAAGCTCTGTTTGGTCTGATTTAAGAAGAGGTCAGTCCCAGCGCTGATGCTTTGACGCTAAGCTGACGCTAAGTGTCTTACTCAAGGACACACCTGGTGTGGGGGATGGACTGGGTGCCGCAGCCGTTAATCGAACCTATGACCTTCTGCATCCTAGCCTCATGCCTTAACCCACTGAGCTACCAGGCCTGAACATCCAGTTCAACGCGTACTCTCTTCTTTCTTATTTCCTTGCTGTGATTCGTTCAGTGATGTTCTCTGGAGATTGGAAACTTTTCCAGGCATAACGTTCTTCTGGTCTGACTGAATTATATATTCGACGGACTGGTGTTTCCCACCTATCATGCACCTGTCTTTAAAGTTCAATTCAATTCAATTCAATTCATCTTTATTTGTATAGCACCAAATCACAACGAAAGTCATTTCAGGGCACTTTACATAGCAAGGTTTAGGACCTTGCAAA
>JAUMTR010000007.1:12935108-13002684 GCA_032270685.1 Microctenopoma stevenorrisi | reverse complement strand
AATTACCTCAGACAGCGTGGTTTGTGAATGCTGGAGAAAGAGTAACACATCATCTGCATAAAGACTAATTTTATGTTTGTGCATTTGATGCCTTTAACCATTGCTGCCTGTCTAATTGCTGCTGCTTATGGTTCAATAAAAATTGCAAACAATGAGGCTCCGCTCCTAAGTAAACAGTCCCTATTAAGTGATAATGAAAAACTCTAGTGAAGCATTAAACCAGGATATCACCAACCACTGCTGTCTTTTACATCCTTGGTCTGTTCTCTTAAGACTTTTGTGTCTGATTTTTAGATCTGACTTCATTGTACTAATGAAAAACAAAAAGCACACCAACCTTTTGAATGATCAAAGAATTTTTTAGGGTGTTCCTGAGTATAGTGATTATACATTATGAAAAGCAGGTTTAACTTGTCTTTCATCTGTTACTGAGACAGGACCATTAAATTCCAGATACATTTGCAAATCAGTGAAAATCTATTTCTGTTATTTGCAACCTTTTTTACATTTCTTATCTTAAATAGCCTTGCTCGTATTCAAAACTCTTAATTATTTGTTGTACATTTAATTTTGAATGGATAAAATTAAAATTTTCCCATCAATCAAAAATCAAAAGCCAGGACCCATGTCAGTATTTCTGAGCTGACATTTTAATATAGATGCTACAGATTCTTACATTTACTTTTGGCTGGTTCGCTCAGGGACACTCAGAGACGTGTTAGTTCAGCTTTGTGTTGGCTGTATGCTTTGAATAACTGATCGTTTTAGGAGTGCCATCACATACAAAGGCATTTCACCCCTTTTGATGTCAGGTGGCAAAATAGCAGCTGCTGCCATACAATGGCACTAAAAGTGATGGCTGGTATAATACCTACTTTTGCCCTAAAGAGTCAAAAGCAGTGAATAACAGTTAATGCAAGTGTTTTTGTGTTTTGGCAAAATTAATATCTGCATTAAATGTTTGTCACAGGACTTAACTTGACTGGATCACGAGATGGAAAGAAAGATGTGGTTGGTTGTGACTAGTTAGGTTTAAGCACTACATAAACCTGGTGAGAGTAAGTAAAAACGTCAAAGTGCCCCAGAGACGATACAAATCGTTTTTTATGTGGCAGTTACAAATGTTCTATAATGTATTTCACAGGGGGACACTCTAAACCACTCTACCATGATGGCCTGATTGATTGAGTGTTGCAGCACTACAGGTTCCTCCAGGTTTTCCACGTCTGTAGCGGACTTCTGAAGCCCAGTCATCAGAATGACTGGATTGGATTGGATTTACATAATTTGACTGGACAGCTAACTATAGGAAATCCTGGTGGCTCCAGATTTTTTTTCATTTTACATTTACTGAATTGTGCTCCTGGGAGCACTCAAGGCATTAGAAGTAGTTCCCATCTATGCCATTACAGTTTGAACAGAGTGAAGGTCCACAGAGTGCAACATCATGGCTTGTATTTGCCTGTAAACTGTATTCCACTACTGTGGGTATAATTTGAAGGGAGAACGACACAGTGGAAAAATACTTTATAAGCTGTGTGCAAGGAAAAAAGACACTAATTACAATACTACATTAATGAGTAAGTGTTCACCAAAGAAATGTGCAGCTACAGAGACAAGAAAAGAAGAAAATGGGAAAGCAGACCAAGTGTTGCCATGGTGATGCTTGGAAGTCAATATAGAGCTTGTCTGTGTCTTTTTTCCTGCTTTGAAAGCCGATTGAGTTGAGCAGTGGTTAGCAGCGCAGAATGCTGATGCTCCGATTGATCTTCCACTCCAATCATTTTAATCACTAATACTACAGTCACAATGCTCGCATACTGTATGTCAGAGTGCTGTCAAACAACAGACTATTACTAACTCAGATTGATGTTTATTTACTGGAACGTAATCATCGGTTCATCATCATCAATGGCATTTTTATCACAATAACCTTCTAAATTATTTATATTTCCCAGTCTGTGGTGGAACCACAGAAAGAGCTTGAACCAGCAGCTGGTACGCTGAACAACAAAAAAATATGGAAACAATTTTTAGCTTAATCTGGAATCTGAATCATTGCAACTGGACATTTTTCCTGTCAAACATTTCATTACTCGTGCAGGTAGCTTCATCATCATCATCATCAGTCTGAGGAGAGTTGGTTGGAGACCACAAATATAGCCTCCGGGTTGGTTTCACTTCACCTCGCTGCGAACAGGCTCGTAACAAGAGGAAAGTCCAGTTGTCATGTCTCAACTCCTAGACAACTTTATCTGGAGGGCTGAGTATCTTGGTTGAATCTTGAAAAAGAAAAAAGATAAATAATAATTTCCTGAATCTCCCTGTTGACATAGATGATAAGATGCATTTTCATATTTTGTAAGATTGTAAATTAAACATGAGCATGTACAAACTGTATATAAATATCACAATATGTAATATATTATATATATATGTAATAATATAATATAGGTCTCTTAATGTAGGTATTTTAGATATAGGAATCAATAAAGAAAAAGTTGAATAAACTGCTGTACCTGCTCTAATAAATATCAGTAATATATAGTGAGTTTGTGGGGAACACATGGATTCAATAAAAAGAAGGGTTATTTGGAATGTGCAGGTGGTGTACTAAGTAAATGCCAGAAGACGACTATAATATTGTGGAATCCTACCACTTTACGGAGGAGGATTGTAGAAACAGACAATATAACAGCAGCATTTATTTAACGACAGATCAAAAGAATAAAAAAACGGAAAGTGCCTGGAGAGCTTCACTTATTCTGGCTGATACCTTAAGTTGGGTGATGTGAGGATATACCATGATATGACTGGAGTATCTTTTCCTTCAATGGCTCAGGTATTATTAGACCATATTCTGTTCAGACCTGTATACAACATGAAACATTAAATAGACTTAGACTGCACTATAAACTCACATGAACAACATCGCAGCACGGCACAGATCTGTGATATTACATCAAATTATACTATGACCGACACAGATTGATCCTCGACTGACTGACCCTCTACACGGTCACCAAGACCTGCAGACATCATGAAAACATCATCACCATGTTTGGACAGTTGCCATGTATATAATTACCCCTAGGAGACACGATGGTTTTCAAACCACTCGTACTGGAACATGACATTATTGAACTCATAGCACACAAGTCTGTGCATTGGGTGGAGCTGCACAGATTAGTGTTGTTTTACTAATATGTTTAAACACATTAGGAAGACAATGTACAGGAATATGTGCCAAGTAATACTGACTGATGGAGTTCAAGTCAGTGCTAGTATACAGGCCACACCAAGCTGAGTGTCCATATCTCTTTACGGATGTGGCCTGGTGAACTAGACCATGCTGAAACTGGAAAATGTCTCAGCATGAACAACCAACATAAAACAACTACCTGATCTGATATAAAAATGACAGCGACATTAATAGGTTTAAAAATAACATAAATAGAGAAATAAGAGAAGCTGAGAGACAAAAGTAGTTCCACCATGTGACTCAGAGATAGTAGGGCTGGGCGATACGGCCCAGAAATAATATCACGATAAATTTAAGCTATATCACAATACACAATATATATCTCGAACTCAGCACCAGAACAGTGTATAAATACTTTATTTCATAAAAAGTAAAAGTATATATATAAATATAAAAGTCTTATATAGAAAAAATAAATAAAAAATACATTTTTAAATTACAAAAAATTAATAAGAACAAAATGTCATTTAAATTGGGAAATAGTGAGAGCATCAATAGGTTTCTAAGTCACAACCCCCAATATCACATTCGTTGGTGTTGGTGTTGGCGACCGCCCCAGCCCCTTCCCCGTCACATCACCTCTGGTCACGTAAAGTTTTCATAAGAAACATTTACAAAAAATAACAAAAACACAAAATTCCCATCTAAGCCTTCACAAATGTTTTTTTAATTACTTAGCTTTCATAATGTTTCTTTTATCATAATTCCTTAATCTGATCATTTTTCTTTGATGAGTAATGCTCTGCGTTCCCCAGATGTCTAGTCTTTCAATCTGTATATATAAAAGAGTTGAAAAAGATTTCAATTTAGTTCTTTGAATTTCTTCAGCGTGACATTGTTAAAACAACTTTTACTTTAATAGAAACACTTTAAAGACACAAGTGCCTTTTAAAGCTATCTTAATATCCCAAAGTTAATTTATTCCCATTAATTTATAATAGTGGCAAAAATTGCAAACTGTTTGTGTTTATTGAAGCTTTAAAGCTTTGTACGTCTACACATTGTAATGTTCTTATGTTCAAGATTCAAGATTCAAGATTCAAAACACTTTATTAATCCCAGAGGGAAATTGTTTGCCATGAATACAGCCGCTCTCAATATAGCTGTTCACCAACTGTCGAGTGCATAGCTTGAATCACTTCCAGGAGCATTTAATTCATAGTCTTGCAGTCCTATCTTTTTACAGCAACCACCTGTTCTTTTGTTTTGACTCTCAGAGGTACTGAGGGGGTAGAAAAGTAACACTGATTATCTCCCTCTGTAATATTAGAAAGGCCAACGAAGATGCAATGACCAAACAAATGGAAGAGAATAAAGCAGATCGGAAGCAACGCTATTAGAGTAATAGTGGGTGTAAACCTGTGGATGTTAAATGATGTGACCATGTGCCTGCATGTGTTCCTTCCTGGTGCTACTGCTATCAGATCAGAATTGTTTCATCACCACATTACCTCCCTGTTCTCCTGAGGGAATGGTGTTTGGCAGTCCGAATCGTCAGCTGTGACATATGCTTTCCCTGCTTTGTGGCACTCACAGATCAGAACAGCTGCTGCTTCAGTGTTTCTCCTCCAGTTGTGATCTTTTGTTTTATGAAGCCGAGACTGGGCTAAATTTGTCTGTGCATGCTGTCAAGGTGATGTCTCAAACATGTCCTGGCCACACACTGCCTGGATTCTGTCGGTTGGGTATGTGAATTCAAGTGAAGGCGAATGTTTCCAGGTTCACCAATTCCAATCTTGGCGGCTTCCATCTGACAAGAAACCATTAAATCTGGACTCAGGGTTACAGGAGAGGAACACATGGCCCAGGAGAACTAGAAGTAGCGGGACATTCATCTGTCAGTTTTGTGTGACAGCTTGGGCCCTTGGTACTCGAGGACCACTCAGCTGATTAACACAATATTTGAAGGCCCTGGCAACAAGAAAATTGTTGTTCGAGGTGTTGCAACTTTTCGAGAATACACACATCCATCAGTAGCTTCACAAAGCCAGCCTAAATCTGTCAAGCTCAGCTTTTCACTGCCTGGATTTTCATTAAACTCAACTAATCCTAGCAGCAGGAGGCGAGACTAATTTAATTCAATTCAGTTCAATTCAACTTTATTTATATAGCACCAATTCACAACATAAGGTATCTCAAGGCATTTTACAGTGTAAGGTTTAAGACCTTGCACATTATATCAATATATACAGAGACATTGAGAAAACCCAACAGTCCCTAATCAGGAGCAGTATTAGTTTAGATTTAGTCATGTGACGGAAATGTATACTGTATACTTCACATTTGCATTTTGTCATAACCGTGTTCTCTACAGTTACCAAAGTAACAGGTGGTGCTGTTATTTATTGCATTGTGGTGGTGGAGTGTTTATTTCTTGTTCTGCTTATCAGCAGGTAAATCACAAGCTCAGAAACATAACTTATATTTCAATTGTTATTTATAAACACTCTCACCGGGTATAATTTAAAGGGAAGAAACTAAATCTGTGGGAAGCTCACGCAGTGATGTCAATAATGTCTTTCCTTAAACTACGATGCACAGTGCTGACCTGCCACAGGAACAGTCATAATTAGTAGACCTGACGGTCAGTTATTACAGTGGCAAAATAAGTTCTGTTACTGCTTAGGATAATAACATGAAGCTTTTCTTGTACATGACAAATGTACAAAAAGTGTAGCACGTTTCATCCCTTTATAACAAAATAAAGCAAATGAACAACGAAAATAGTGAAATCTTGATTTACATCAATGTTCAAATAAGTAAAAAGATTTTAGAAGACGCGTTAAATTAAACTATGGTAACTACAATCCCTGAATTGAAAAGGTTGGACAGAGCAAATGTGCACCCAGTTTGTGTCTGGATTTGCCAGAAACATTTTTCTTCAAAGTTTGTAACACCCACTGATGTCCGAACGAATAATCTACTCCCTCCAAACAATATAGGACAGAAAAGCTAATCCCATAGGACTATTTATTCTGTTGTAGCTTTCCACAGCATTCTCACTGCACGTGTGACTTTTTCCAGCCCCATCTACCTTACATTCTATCAAAATCTGTTTTTAAAGCTCTCTGAAACATCCCATGTGTTTGAGGTCTGAGTCGCAAAGAGAACAGTCACTGCCTCACAGCATGAGATCACGCTGAGCCGTCCAAACCAGTTTCAGTCTAATTCAACAGGAGTTTTCTGGGGCCAGCTTGACTATTTTGGACAGATTTTTTTGTTTAAAGTCATGAACAACAGAAAGAAACACAAGGCACAACGACAAAAACGTCTCTAATATTTAAGCCTATTTTTATTGCAATTAAAAAGACCACACAATAATTAAAAACGTATAGTGGCAACTGAACATTTTTCTTGTTGCCTCATCTGAGTGAGAAGTCTGACTGAGAAGCTTCACTAACATATTGCTACACAACCCTGAAGTTTTTAGGAAAGGACAGAAAGAAAAGCACTGCTTCAGACTACAGGAACCACTTCCACTTTAATCTGAGATGTGGACATCATCCCAGTAAGACTGTGATGAACAGTAGGGAGTCACAGAGCAGATGTGATGCATTTAAGAGAGGAAAAGAGAAAAAGAGCAGACAAGGAGTTCCCACACATAGTGGTAGATAAATAATGCGTAGGATGTAACCATACTGTCCCAGCAGAGCACTTTGTTCTCACTTTGCTGGTTTACTTGTGGTTCCTAGAGTTTCCAGATATAGACTGGGAAGCAGAGCATTTAGCTATCAAGCTCCTCTCCTGTGGAACCAGCTTCCTCTTCAGGTTTGAAAAGCCTCTCTAGTCTCTACCTAAGATTAGGTTAAAGACCTTTCTCTTTCAGAAAGATTATAGTTGAAGCTTATTTGTCAATACTGCTGTAAGTGATGCTGTGACACACTAACGGTGTGGGTCTTCTCTCTCCTGTAGTTCTGCTTCTTGCATTTCGTCCCCCTCTCTCTGTATCTCCCTGCAGGAATCCCCAGCTCAGCACAGTATGATATATCCAGTGTGCAGCTGCTGGTCCTACCAACCTGCCTAGAGTTTTATCTGCTGCTCCTTGATGTTCTCTTTGATTTGCCTGTTGTTCTTTTCTCTCTCCTCTGTCCACTCATCCTTACCAGTCGAGACAGATGGCCGCCCACCATGAGCCTGCTTCTACTGGAGGTTTCGTCCATTAAAGGGAGTTTCTCCTCTCCTTTGTCACCTCAGTGCTTGCTCAAGTGGGATTGTCTATATTATTGTTTGTCAGGTTTTCCTCCTTATTTGCAATGCCCACTCTCAAACCCTGCCTTTGACCAGCCAGCTTTGGTCAGCTCCCCTCTCCCTGTTTAATGAAAATCATTTTTTACTTACCCTTCAGTGTCGGTGGCTTTACCTGGGTCCTTCAAAACAACCCTCACAATTTAGTACTTATCTATTTCCTGTAAGGTCTAAAACGTTACAATGTAAAGTTCCTCTAAATGACTTCTGTTGTGAATTGAAGCTATATAATCAAAAGTGAATTGAATGTCAGTTTTAGCAGTGAGCCAGGCAGCTTATGTGTTCATTGCATTCACACCAGATACAAAGGAGCAGCGGAGCTATCACATTACACATGAGGAGGTTGTGCAGAGCAGAGTAACTCTACATAATACTGAGGTCTAAACCTTCCACCCATCCCCCAACACACACACAAACACACACACACACACACAAACATGAAAAATGGAAATTTTGTCCGCTCTGATATTTATCAAGGCCAATCTTCAAACGCCTCCAAAATTTAAATAAAAACAAATGTTCTCCCTCAATAATCAGCGGTAAAGTAAGTCCAAAATGTAATGCGTGTTCACTGAACTCTTCCTCCTTCAACAAGCAACAGTGAATGCTGCTGCTGCATGTGCAGCTCACAACACGTGCCACTGTTTTTTGTTGTTTTTTGTTCTGTTCCTTCATTTGACATTCACAATTGATCACTCACAGGTCTACGGAGCGAAGATCAGACTGAAGAAGCTACTTGGATGAGTAGAGACATGTTATTGCTGCACATGTTGGGCCAGAAGCTCCCTCCCTCTGAGGGGAACAGGAAAGTACAGCCAGAAAATACACGCTCACTAAATCACAGCATCACTTATGTTACATATAATGTTAGGTTTGCTGATTCTTATTCGTGTGCAGTGGATAACATTACTCCAGTGAGAGAAGGAAATCAATCAACTAGGAAACAGAGTGATCGCTGATTGATTGATCGAAAAAGCAATATAATGGCTAATTAATTTTCTATTGTAATATTCTGCCTCGGTTTATTTATCTTTCCAGCTCAAGGTCTACATCATATCGTTGTTTTAAATGTATTGCCTTTACTGCTGTTAAATGCAAACCTGTTGGTTCACAATATGTCTTGTCAGTCTGTAGAGCCAAGTAGAACTCACAGAAGCACTTAAGTGCACATTCATCCATCATTTAATGTTGTCGTTACCATGACTAGTTGAAAATCTGGAAGGATAAATAGCTGCTTTATTTTATCTTGATTGAGACAGGATAGTTTGTATGGACATACAGTTAGTACACAGCACTACTGTTTAAATCTACTTTGTGTAGACCACAACCACAGACATAGTCTTTCATTTCTAAACAAATAATATATGCAATATTGACCAGTTTATTACCATGGCTGTCCATTGTCACATTTTCCTTCAGTACAGCACAGCTCAGAAATAGTTCTGTGCTCCCTTTGGTTTGCTTTTCGTAAAGAGCAGTTTTACTAATACTTTGTCATGTTTGCGTGGGTACGGGATTCACAATACATTTCAAACATCTGTTTGTCAATAGGCAGATGACTCTCTCACTGCTGCCAGATTGTTACTGCCTATAAATTAGTCATACCTCTAGAACCTATTAAAAATTATTAAAACCATGACAGAGGACTGAAGCACGAGAGAAGCTTATTTCTGAAAGACTACTTGAGCTACTTGAGAAGGAAAAGACGCCTACAGACAAACTTACAAATATTTATTCTCTTCATAGTTTTGTGTTAAATTGGTGGCAGCAACAATAGTAGACTCCATTAATTAGCAGTTTAACTGAATGTGATCTCCCACCTTTACTCTATTCACGGGAGAATGCAGTGACGTGCTGCGTGGGGTATTCTGGTTCATCTAGTGTACCAGTTGTAATTTCCCATATGGTATGAATTTTTCATATTCTGCCATAGCGTCACATAACTGATTCAGCAGCTGTAAAACTTAAAGCGGCAGGAGCAAGCTGTGACGTGTGCTGCTGTGTGCAGAACAAACCTATTGACGATGGCTATTGGCTTTGTTCAACTTTATCCGAATCTCCACATAGCAGCAGCAGATGTGTGAGGAAATGAAAGCTGAAAATCTGTCCCCTCTAATACCTAATAACTTTTGTTCTTTAACCACGTTGCGAGTTTGGCCGATATAAACTTTCTACCTGTTATGTTTCCTCCTAGCACCGACAGCTGGAAGGAAACTGGAGAGAGGCTATATTACTTTATTTACATTTATCATTAGACAGGAGTTTCAAATAGGATTCGACACCCCCGCTGTGGCCCCAGGAATGCATCTGACTAAGACGGCTGAAGACTCTCACTTACTGACAATCAGGCTGCCGAGTGGGTTTCTCTGCTGGTGTTGCTAAGTGGGGCTGGTTTACTTTCCATGGTGCACGAGCTGAGTTTCCAATTCCACCAGAATTGTTTCTAATGTTGCAAAAAACTTTCCCACGCTAAGGGAGGCAAGGGAGAAGCTGAACATGTGGCACACTGAGCATATCGGAGTAGGAGAAGCAGAGGAGGACAGAAAAGACACGGCTAAATGCTAAGCTAGCAGAACACTATAATTGTTTTTTGGTACGCTTGAGTAACACCCTGTGTGTGCTATGACAAAGACATCAGTGGATGTCAAGTAAAATCAGGAATTTAGGTGAGCTAAGACTGAACAGTTCAACCCGTAACAGGAAGTGACATAATGCCGCTGTAGGAGGAGTCGCAACCCCGCCCCCGCAACCCCTCACCACCAGTGTCAGGGGCCAAAGGGGATTTTGCTCCTGGCTGCCACTTATAGTCTACATCCCCATACTTCCTAATTGACTGGGGTAAATGCCAGTGTCTCAGTACAATCTCTGCATTAATGTTAACTTGTGCCTCGCCTGAATATAAATGGACCAATCATTTGGTGTAACGATGACACTTTGTACTGACAGCACACTGGGCACATTTTGTGGTTTGGAAACATTTCTTATATACGGTACCGTCTTCCTTACAGAGCCATTTAAATTGTGTTTTCCTTTTGGCAGGAGCTGGGTGATCAACTGTGTATCCAAAAAGAAGAAAATTCTGTTTCCCTGCTGCTCAATGCTGTCACAGTTCAGTTCTTTCTCAAAATCCGATAATAACAAAAAATACACTGGTTGGTTACATAAGTAAAAATGTGAATGAATATGTCATCTTTATTAATAACTGTGTACTTACATTTCTGTAGGTTTTACTAGGATATTTTCTATAATATATTTCTTAATAGATTTGCACTTTCATTAAAAAGGCTTATGTGGAAAAAGCACCACTGTGCTTCTAAGACATGGATTATTTGAAGTCAATGCTTGTTATCAGTGGTGAAAATGTGGCTGACCAAGCAGCTACTTGTTGTAAGACCAGTGACTTCACATTAAATGCCAGTGCAAGAGCACCTAATCTACACAGTTCATTTAATTCCTTTAACCTAATTAAAGGTATTAGTCTGCTGGAAATCATGGCCCAACAATTCCAACATGAGCAAATGCAACTGCTGAAAATGTTAAATTCCGAATGTATCAAAAAGTAATTATATTTTAATTATATTTTGAGCTATGAGAGAGAGCACGGCTTTAATTGCAAAAACAAGACTGTTTTATTTCCAAAATTACCAAAACACGCCACGGGGTAACACTAAAGTCAGACCAGTTAAAGTTAGACCAAACTCAAAAATGAAACATGCTGTATCTGTGCAAACATTATTTTCACTGAGTGGAGCATAAACACAGGGCTGCGTGTCATATAATTAGCTGATATTGGTGTGTGGGCAAAGCAAAACAATAGTTTGTAATGAATTTTGGCCCCTGCAGCCCCCGGTACGTGTTACCCGTTTAGGTGGAACTCGGCTTACGTCACAGCACAGCATTCGTCTTGGTCGTAGAGAAATCAGGTTGAATCAGGTAAATGTTGAAATGCTTAACCAAATCTGTAAATGTTTTTCAGAACCCCAGCACTTATAACATCATTAAATGTGAGATTATTTCTACTGCATTTATTTCTCTCACCCAGTTCATAACTAGACATTTTTTATGTGAATAAATTATATATTTTTTAAACATAAAACAAAGTAATTAAGAATAATGAGAAAAAAAAATAAAACATTCATACCAGACATCTCTCAATGCTACTCACATGCATTTAAAGATATTATTAGGTAAAGTTTCTAGTCTCTCATGGTGGAACCTGGCTCACTTAAACAATCCCTGATAAATGTAGACGATAACATAACAACTTCCTTTAGAGAGCAATCTCTTTCTGAAACCTCTTTGGGCTACACTGCAGAGTGATAAAAGAAGCCACAGATCCAAGTCTCAGTCACAGATGAGGACTGTTCCTCTTAAAGACAGTCTGACAGGATGAGACACATTAGACTCTCCTGGCAGATTGGTTAACGGAACAGGACGATTAAAGCTGCCACAGCTACATTGATGTGGAAAAGGAATCAATGTTCAGCTTTGATTGGACACTGAAGATAAACGTCTCACATGGATCACAGTCACTTGGTTTTTGTTTTGTTTGGTTTTTTTTCTCGCTCCCAAAGCAAACAACCATTAAAAAAATTATTGCTGTATATCCTCAGTTATAAGCTATCAAAAAAATATTTTAAAATAAGAATTGCAGTTAGAGACGTATATAAAAAAAAGAACATAACTTCCAAGCCATTCACTAATATACAGTAACAAAATGCTTTCATTCGAACATGAATGACCCTGCATGACTCAGCAGCAGCCTTTCACGCTGAGGTGAGCCTCCCTTGTTCAGATTGCTTCCTTTTCATGTGGACACTAACTTGACATTCGCTCGCTGTTAGCGATTTGACTTTGTGACATTGAAAAATATCGAGAGCTGTTTCTATGGGAACAACTTTCCAGGGGTGCTACAGTTGTCTATTATAAACTGCAAAAATGGAAATCTGAGGAGAAAAACCTAATCAAATTGAAATAATAATTTATATTCTGTTACCTTGTGCGGCGCGAATGCTAAATGAGTGACCTGATAAACTGTGAACCAACAGGTTTTCATTTGCATCCTTGATTAACATTTTTTATGCCATTAAGTTCCAGTAAATCAAACAAAGACTCACATGCTGCGATTTAAATGGATGATGACATGTATAGAGAGCAGTTAATTACCTTGTAAATGGTCCCACTGTTTACATGTAAATATGCAAATGTGCAAATGGAAAGTGCACGAGTTCAGCTGTTCGCGTGATCTCATGCACAAGTCTTCCTGATTAGACCATTGTCACCATCATAGCTGTCTCCTTAGAAATCATTCGTTTAGGAAGTACAATGTTTTGAGGGTTTTGTTTGCGGCTGATTTTCTACAGCCTGAATGTGAGTGCATACACCATTACAAACTGTTTATTTTCAGGATTTCTAAGGTTGTTTGACAGTGATTTCATTTGTGCAAAGCTTAAGGGTTTTGTTTAGACGAACATTTTTAGGATTCTCTGCTCATTATTTCAGATTGGGAGACAGTATTTGGATTACGGGGGAGGGGGGCAGCAATTTTAAGTCAAGTGTCAGACTAATTGAAAATGCAGTTCCCTCTGAATTCTTAATCTATTGAGTGATAAAATAAGTGTTTTGGTCTGCAACAAATATTTTCATTTAGTTAGTGAACGAGACTGACTGCAGGGCTGCAACAATCTTACAGTCAATACACATTCACATGCACAATAAAGGCCTTATAATTAACGGGAGCACATGTGTTACAGATTGCTGCATTTAGCAGAAACTTCAGCTATGTTTGCCTTCTGTTGGGTATAAAGCAAACCAGACTAAGACACTTTTACAAAAATGCAAAGAGAAAGAACAACGGGCATGTAGAAAAAAAAATAACCCATCATGATAAGAAAAGAACTTTTCAGTATGTAAGCAGAAAGGTCTTGTCACTTGGATTCAGTTTTGTGTCCCGTTTTTTTCCCCAAGGAGTCAGTAGGACAAAGGTTTCTGAATAAGGATGAAAGCTGTTGATGAGGAGTGGGAGGAAGAGCCCCAGGCTGCTTCGTAGTGTGGATGCTGATGAACTGATTTAGTAATTTACTAACGAGATTTAAGCTGTCTCCTCTCTCTGGCTTTGTCCATATGAAGGGACATCTGATCTGCCTCAGGCTCTGTGACAGGACTCTTACAGTGTACAAACTGGTCAGTAGGTGTGTGAGACAGAATGTGAGCAGGATGACACAAACCTACACCACTCTCACCTGACACCCTGCATTTCTCTGCTTCAGCTGGAGGAGACAACTTGAGAAGGTGGTCCGAACTCACAAAAATGCTGAGAGGTTTAAAATCGTTTCAACACATTTATAAATAGCACAGGGGGGGCTGAAGCACAGACGTTTGGCAGGTTGCCCTCTCCACTGTGCTGTGACAGAACTCTCTGCAGGCTTTTTATGAACTGTGTGCAATTACTTAATTAGTGAATTCATTGAGTGTAGCACAATGTCATGCCAAACCATTTTTTGCCAAGCAGAGATCATTTTAAATGTCAAATTTAAGATGTCTGGAGTCAGCAACCAGAGTTACTGTACTTCTCTAAAGCTCAAATGAGACGAGCGTGACTAAAGCGCTACACTAATTGAGAAGAAAAAAAACTGTGATGGCGCAAAGAAGCATTAGCAAGCAAGTTAAAAATATTAAACATCTGCTTTAAAATCTACCAGAAGAGTCCGTAACCGTGTACACGGACACCTGAAACCTTCTTGATAGATCATTTCTATCTCAAGATTTTGCTACATGTCCTAATTGAAAGTATCCTTCAAAACTGTTTGTTCTACGTGCAAAAACTAAATGTAAACAGAAGAACCCTTACTGCCCAGAAAACGCTTAGTTCGGCAAGTGAACATTGGATGCTAAAAGTAGACCTTAGATTTAATTATTGAGCAGTGATTAAATAAGCAAACCTACTTTGTGACGCTAATCCCAGTTCAACACATAATTCACCTTAAATCCACTTTGAATTCAACTGGCAGAGCAGCTACTGAAGCTTGTAACAGTTTAGTTCTGCCCTGCTGACGTAAGTTGCATGCTGTTATAGCACTGATGCCCCTTCCACCTCCAGCCCCCTCCTCCCCCAGTTACAACACACACACACACACACAAACAGAAACATCCTCACAGCTCTTCAGCTCTTGTCTGCTTTGGAGAGGACAGGCTGACTCATCCAAACTGTCAGCATGAACTTCAAATGTGGACAACTTGAACTTGGGACAGTAAGACTGAAGGACTTTCACGGGTATGTCCATATCTCTGTGTTTTGTCATTTTGCTCACTGCAAAAAAATACATTTGTGTTTCATCCATCGAGAAGAGTGACCCCATCTGCCACACGTTTGAGATTAATATTCAAGCTGCACGGTTGTCTGCCTAACACCATTACTCATCTGGCATCTTTGTGCTGCTGTTTGCACTACAAGGCCTAGCAGCACAACCCAGAGCTTACCAAATATTTGTAGAACATCTCCCAAATACAATTCATCTGATGAAATACAGACTGATAAATATTGCTCCTGACTATTTAGAAATCTTTCTGGCCCTGTCGATTCAATTCAATCCATTCCATTCATGTTCATTAGGGGCTATGCAAATACCGGGTTTTGGGCTGTGGAGTTTTAGTTCTGGAAGTTGGGGCTTAGCTTGTCCATATTCTCTGCGAAAAGCACCGTCTATGAAAATAAATCTGCTTCCATGTGGTTGAACTGGCCCAATAACACCAGTGATCAAAAGCAGTGTTCGGGGTAAGAGTCGCTGTTTTGCTTTGTATTGCTCCTTTTCTACAACTACTGAAGACAATACGTTCATGACATGAACAGTGACATATAAATGGGTAGAGAGGAGGTATCAAGTCTACAACAGCATGTTTTATAGAAAGGCAAGAGCTAAAAGGCGTGTCTGCCTCCCACTCCACATTTGGCACAAGTAGAACTGCACTGTGAGAGCGAAGTGCTACGGTGTTTGATCATTAAGTGATAGGGATGTGAGGAGAAGATTACTAAGTCATCTTTATCATCATTACTGACATGTAAAGACATGCACATTTGCTGTTGTGAATATTCATATGTAAATAAATGCTGCAAAAAGAGGGCAACTGTACTGAATTCAAACATGGTGGATATCACACAGAAATATTGACTCACAGTTTGACAAATGTCTCCTCACACTTTCCATTTCACTTCAGAATAGAAAGGGACACCATACATCACTGTTTGTGAGAATTGCTCAGCAAAACAATTCACATTTTCCACTAGGCACTCAGTCAAATCTGAGTCACGCATCCTTATCTCAGTAAAGCGAATAAAAACCGAGCCAGGGGGAAACACAATAATATTGTTTTAAACACAAATTCAATTGTATGGAGGTTTGTGTCACTGTGTCATCTTTTGATTCTTGTGTAAGACTCATATTTATTTCTTTATTCCTCTCTTTTACAGTTTGAAAAACACACGAGGAACCAAAGTGAGACTGGAAATGACTTTGACAAGTGCAACATGTTCACTGGTGCTCTGAAGTGTAGACATGGTTGCTTATTTTTCTCCTTTGAGCAATGGATGTCTAAAGCTGTTTACTCCATGCCCAGTGTGTTGTCTGTCTCTTAGTGAACAGCAGCTGGTTTGTAAACCTACACGTGGATGTGGGATTGTCGTTCTGTCAGAAAGGATGAGCTGTTGTAAAACATGAAAACGATACCTGACAGCCAATGGTTACTTGGTCAACATGACCTAAAAAGCCTCGGAACAAGGAAAGTATATAAAGTAAGTTGCCTTAGGTTGTGAAACTCTGTGATCTTGTGTAAGGATGAGAACTGGTTTTAACGATTTTAACGATTACGATTCTTCCTATAGATTCCTATTTTTCAAAAAGGAAAACACACAGGTCTATTATTTACAACGGCCCCTAGAGACAAAGCACGAACAAAAGAAAAAGCAATAACAAAATGAAAATGAGCTGCAAATGAATAAACAGGAACAAAAGAAAAAGCAGAAACAAGAAGAAAACGCGCCACAAAAGAAAAAGCACACACAGAATTTAAGAGATCTTCTCTCTAAAAGATATATATTGAACATGGCTGAAACATCTGGTAAGAGGAGAACATGCAACTTTGACATCCCCTGACTTAGACTACAATTAAACACATTCACTTCGGAGGAGATGTAATGTGGCAAGCCTGGGTGCAAGCCTTTTACCACAAACTTAGTGACTGCTCCGTGACATTCGTCTATTCTGGCCTGTGTCATTTTATTTTTCCCCGCCCCTGTGAATAAAGTAGCTACCGGCAGATTGCAGTAAAAACTGCCAGCATCTGACCCAGTCTCTGTCTGTCTCTCTCGTCATGGTCATCTAAACGCAATGCACAGTAATAGCAGGTTTAACAGTAGAGCAAATTGTGCTAACATAATATGCAATGTTAGTTGATTATGTGACTACTTTATTAACAGGAGAGGACGTGTAAACGTTACTGCTGCTGCTGGGTTGGGATTCACTAGTCCGGAGCGGATCAAAAACACAACATACATTTAGGGTATATTGCGTGTTTTGTGAGCCTTTTGGAAATCTGTAGTTTTTCCTTTATTTCTACATGATTCTATTTACTTTGCAAGTATTGCAAGTTGCCCTGTTGTCATCCTATCTTGTAAAGTATAACCAACCTTTTGAGCGTTTGTGCTGCTTAGGCGCCATGTTTCCTGCTGGGTAAATGACACCATGCAACATGTGTGGTGACGTCATTCGAGGCGACTGAAATTGACAGGGGAATCATTTGCAAAAATGGCGAAGAGTTCCAAGGAACTGGAACAATTTCCATCCCTAATCTTGTGTAAGCTGTCCTTGGCCATCATCCAATTGATAAGCTATCTATGCTATATAAGTCGTGTGTATAACGTGGGACATGGCAGGCTGCATCATTCCACTGTGTTTCAGAGAGAAACAAAACAAGTATGATAACAAGTAACATCCATCTGACTTTGTTGCCACTGGTTTGCAAGTGGAAATGTCAACTCTATCCTGCAGAAAACACAATTCCTCCTCAAAAAGTCACCAGACGTTTACAGATGACATCACACTAATTTGCATAGCAATAGATGCTTCTGCAGTACAACATATGCAGTTACTTTGCATGAGAAATAATGTGATAATCAAATCTCATTGAACTAAAGGAGCAAGTGGAACAAAGTGGATAAGTGTCAGTGGTACCAGCTGGTCCCAGAAGGACAAGTCACTACAATTAGAGAAACTGCTTTTCCATTTCATTTCACTTAAAAAATTGAGTAGCTGAGTTTTTGTTCTGTTTGAATTTAGTGCCTGTAAAAAGTCACACTTGGCTATCAAGTTTGTTTTATGTGTATTGTTTTTACAACCCTGAATCATGGTTGATTTAAATGAGCCATTTAGGAAAAAAGTGCAAAATATACTATTTTACAATTCTCATTTATAGCCGTTTAAAATCATTATTGGTGCAGCCAACTGGTTTTAGAAATCACACATATAATTGAACAAATGAATGTGTTTCAATGATCAGTGGAAGTAATAGCAACAGTAGTATGAATACACCTGTATCTGAAAAGTCTAATTACTAATTGCTAAACAAATTGGTACCCTGGTTAAAAACTCCTCCATGAAGACAAAAAAACAATCGAAGACACGTTGGAAGAAATATGGCACACTTATTAATTACAACATACCACCTGAAGAACTACTAAAGACTGTTTAGGGATGCCACTGAGACACCTATATCTCCTTTGAACTCCTCAGGTCTTTCACCAGTCAAAGCTTTATGGGAAACACCAACGAGGAATAAACTCTTATCAACTCCCTAATAGAGTTTTTTTCCAAAGCTTAATGTTAGTTTTCTACAGAAGAAGCTCATACTGAATCCTTGTCTTAGGTGAAAATGAAAAGTATTTATTTTCCACTTCTATAAATATTGTATAGAGAAAAATATTTACATTTGTCTTGAATCGACCAATATGATCCACAGTGTAGCTCCTCTCACTCTTACTCTCCCATACGTGACCAGAGACTTTTAGCAGCCTAAAAACAATGTTTGTAAAGTAACTAAAACATATTAATTAATTAAATATTAGAACAGGTCATAATGCAAATTCAACATATATTTATTAGCAAATTTAAACTTGGATGTACAAGCAGTGAATAGTTTTATGTGCACGGTGCAGTGATTGGAAATTTGGTTTCAGAGCCCCAGAATATTTATATATTTATATATATATTTATAATATACAGTCTTTGACTTTAAGACAGAATTCCCCATCAGAATTGTCTCAGTTGCTTTTACATCCCACGAGAAACTGGCACAAAAAACATATTTCATGGCGATGCAAACAGTATTTGCTGGGTTATTTTCTATTCCGCAGAAATTTCACTTAAATTAAAGCCACCTGTCGAGGCTACATGAAAGGTAAGGTCAACAACAATGCCAGTGGACAAAAATGTCTTGACCAAAGTGGTGCCAGAACCAACAGAGACTGACATTTTCACCACCACAGTCATGCAGTTAGTGCAGCTAAAAAGTTTGAACTGGTAGAGCACCTCTGAATCCACAGTTTCTGTTGTTTAGAGCAAAGGTGCTTCCATTTTGTTCCTTGCTTCAGCCCACAAACACTCACAGTACTACAGGTCGCACTAACCTCAGAATATTTCAGTCATCCAAACTGCTAATATAGAAATAAAATACTACTCTGGATTCATCTTGATCTACATTATTAACAATAACCTTACATCATATACAGCTACAGGCATTAATAGAATTTTACATGGTCAAACATGCTAGTAAGATATTCATACATTCACTTACAGGTATTACTGGCTTATGTTGGGAAGCCCAGGTCTGTTTTCAGGGAGTGAAACTCCCTGCATCTCCAACTTAATTGTAAAAGTGGATCAGACCACTCATGGATTACACACTGCACTGTTAAACTTTATAGCCTATATGACATTTGCAAAAGGTGGGAGCTACTGTAGCTGAGTGAAAAATGATGCACTTTGTGGAGAGATAATGTTCAACCAAGCAAATGCCCCACGTCTATTCGATTTCTCAAAAGTGACACACCCTATGTAGCGCATGCGAAATCAATTGCTTCAGTTACATATTTTTTATATTAAACTCCGCTACACAAAGAAATCTTCATCAAGCGTGAGAAAAAAATAGTAGTCCTTCCCGAAAATAGGAGGAAGGAGGTGGAGAAAAACTGATGAGCAGGAACACTAAACTCATTCTTCACTTCAGCCTTTGAGTTTCTCTACTCAGCTCAGTTTTTCTTTAATGCGGCTGAATTTAGGGTATAGTTTTTCTTATTTAGGTAATTATATTATCTTTTGTCAGACCACAAAATGATAAGTAAATGTCCAAGTCCAGGCCAGACTTGGAAGCCACTGTCTCAGTCCCTCGAGTCCATCACAGCTCAAATGTCAAAAAATATTCCCAAATTGCTGCTCTGCAGTGACACATTGTTCTATTGCTGCCAAACTGATCATTACAGTTGTTCTTATTTATGTTCATCTGTTTCAAGCATTAGACATAAGAGAGGATGTGAATACAGAGAAATGTATTTGATCTCACTGTACAACACTGTAAGACAATTTGTGTTGTGTTTACACTAAATATATATTCTGCTTACATAAAATAGCAACTTTTAAAAACGTACTACAAATATTAGTGTATTGTTTTTACTATGACGGTTATTGTGATATAAAGTTGGGTTTTGTTGTAATTCTCTACTCCTGGCATTTCAACTCCACCATGTCTGTGTAGAGCAACCAACCTACAGTCCTCTAAAGATTGCTGTTGTTTTTGACCAGTCTTCTGAAAAAACTTACATGTAAAACTTACATATCGTGGCTCTGTAATATTCACCTAACATTATTCCTTAATACTGACTAAGGGCTGCCGCAGTATTTGCATTGCGAATTCATTTCTCAATCAATCATTCATCAGTTTGTCAATGAAGTGTGTTTAATGCCTAATGAATTACCAAAATGGTGCAGATATATTTCCTTTACATCTCATAAGTGATTAATCAATTAATCCTTGCAACTCTTGTGGAGATTAAAACTAATTTCCTCCTCAAATCTCAAAATGAACGAGCATGATTTCTGTTTCTATACTTCCAAATGGACTAAGTTCTTATTAATTAATAGCTTTGAACTATAAGAAATGTGTAGTTAAATAGCGGTTTGGTCAGATCGGTCAAAAGTGACCGCAAAGAATCCGATTGTTACAGTAGGGTTATCGACTGTATGATGAATAATATTAACAGAAAGTGATGGATCTCTGAGGCCTATTTTTTTTACTCTGGCCAGATGGCCAAACAAGCTGCTACTCCAGAAATTGCAAATTAGCAAGTCCCTATGTCCCCAAAAAACACTTATTAGATCCTCTCCAATATTGCGTTTCTGCGTGTGTCTCTGTGTGTGTGTGTGTGTGTGTGCTTTGACAGATAACACCACTGCTTCCTCTGCACTTGAGACACATGTTTTTGAAATGGTATCTTCATTAACTGGCCAGCTGTAGTAGAAAAAACTATAGTGGCACTTAAACTGTCTGTGTGCACACATACACATGGGAGGGAGGGAAGAAATCTGAATACAAACACAAGACTAGCCAGAGAGAAAAGGGCATTTTAGGCATATTTGAAGAGACAGAAATAGTGAGAAAGAAAACAGAAATAGAGAAATATTGTGATTCTGCTGGCTCCCCGAGTATGTCTGGCATTCGGCGAGAGAGCGAGCTTCTGCGGCACAGGGCATAAAACTTTCATAGCTCTGTCGGGATGCTGTGTTTCTCCTGGATTATTTATCAAATAGTGAGAAGTTGTTTATCACACAGCTAATACTGCCCTGCTCAGGTAGAAGCCTGGCAACTCCACACATATTGGACCTCATAATAAATATTAATCTGTTTTACAGCAACATGAAGGGGGGAAATTCAATGTGCCACATTCATTTGACCTAAGTGTGGAATAATGATGCTGTGCAGCTCAGCTGGAAAGCTCTTGCTCTGATGTTGTCTGGAAAAACATATGTGCCATAAATGATTTAATGAGGATATTATTAGGGATGGACAACACGATGCAGTGTTGGCGTTCATTCGAGGCAGAAGACAAGAGACACTAAAAAACACTACAGAAAGAGCCAAAAACCAAGCAACAGCGCATGGCTGCCAAAACATCAAATCTCCAGCCATCAAAGCAGGGCCTGTTGAGGTAATGACAGGTCAGTGCTAATTGACCCCATTGAGCTTTGAGGGCATTGTTTTGGTTTCACACCAAAGTAATTATCTCATCCTAATTAATCCCATTATAAGACATGCGCAGGTCAGTGATGGCTGTACAAAGTAGAGAGGACTAGGTATCACAGGCCCCTGTGATACTGACCTGCCAGGCGCCGCTTTGTTGTTTGGCGCACCATATGCCACAAGAATACTGAAAATATAACATCAGTAGTACTGTTGAAGCTGAAATATGTGGCTGTAGGATCTCTTACAGAGGTCAGAGAAATGTACTGTCAAAGTTAGTCTTTGACAGTAGCTGCAAACATTTCAATTCTTCATTTGAATCGTTCCAGTAAAAAAAATCTGCATGAAATAGAGAGAGAGAGACTCATTAACATGGATTCTGTGACGTCTAAATACTGTAAAGAGCAAGTTGGCAAATACAGCTCAATAAAAATGTCAGCTAAAATCATCAAGCTTCGTCCAGAGTTTTACCATAACTTAAAGGTTTTTATAAAGAGCTGGATATTTCCATATTCCCAGCATGAGAGAAGATGATTGGCCACTCTGCATTTCACTCCACAAATTCACTACACCATTTACCAAGGACTTAATGGTTTATATATATTCTTATACCCATTCATGCTTCATAGCAGGAAGTATAAATTATAGACTGGTGATGTTCATTCAGGTCATAAAAAGTAATCACGACTGTTTAGTTCAAATTAATCAAGAGCACTATGCATAGCAATCAGCATCTGCGTGTGAACTAACGCATCAGAGTGAGAAGGTCCTGTCCTAGAGGAGGAAGAGGTAAAACAGCTGTCAGGGGATCCAATTATGGTCATGTTTCTCTGCCATCCCACAGTGCACCCTTCAATGTTGTGTCTTTCCCCACTAAACCTTCGCTCTACACTCAAGTTAAGCCGTCTCGCCCGCAGCGTTTGTGAATATTTGAAAGTATTGCCAGAGGATGTGAACGAGGCCGGTATTTCTCCTTCAAGAGATGTGGCCACATACCCTGGTGGCAGAAAGTGTCTGCCTGAAAACAAAGCAAAAGTAAATACATAAAAAGCCCTCTGTGTCACTGCTTAACTATTGAAGAACCCGTCCAGAACAATGACACATGAGGTTTAAGGTTTTATGTAACCGTAACAAAAAGCTGAAAATACATAAATCATACATTAACGGATAATCTGTTTGTGTTGATGACGGTGTTTAAACAGGCCAGTAAAGCAAGGCACAAAGTTAAGTTGCACTTAGTACACCTAATCACATCTTAAACAAGCCCACCTGAATTAAAGAGAAAAGACTAAATCTTACACCCATGCACCACCGACCGCAGAGCGAGGGGCCTACAACCAACGAGGAGAGTTAATGAGGAGCACTGGAACAGACAACAGGCTGTATTATTGCAATAACCCCATTAAAACTGACTGAGATGCAAAATACCAGCAGTCAGCTTTGGCCTCAGCAAAGACATTCTACAAGACAATAATCGTTAACCCTGTTACAGCACGCCAGGGATTAAAGTCACATACTGTACAATCACCATTAACAGTGCCCTGTTTATCTTTTATGCACCACTTGGCAAACTGCGCACAGTCACACGAGCTGCAGATAATACTTTTCAAAGAAGAAGACGAAAAAGAATCCACTTTATTGTCATTGAATACATTTTTACATATTACAATGAAATTTGTCCTCTGCATTTGACCCACCCCCCCCTTGGGTGGAGCAGTGAGCAGCCACAGGCGGCGCTCGGGGAGCTAGCGAGTGTCTCGCTCAGGGACACACCTGGTACGGGGGACGGGCTGGGTGCCGCGGCTGGGAATCGATCCTGCTATCTCCGTCTATCCCAGCCCTCTGCCTTAACCACTGAGCTACAAAGCACCTTTTCTTAAAACAAAGTGTTGTAACCTCTGTGTTTAACCTCTCACTCAGGACTTACAAAACAAAAGAAAAGACACTGACTCACACACAGCCGCTGCTAAAGCCATAAAAGATTGATGTTAAAACACTGATCTTTGAAGAAAAGCAGCAGAGGCAATATTTCACACAGCCAATAACTTATTGTTTAGTCCATCATTCCACTAAACTGATCATGAGATGACGTGCACGGGGACCTAAGTGGCACACCACTCCCGGCAGAAACAGGAACAAAGCATAAACTCTAAAATATCGTCCATTAATCTTACGAATGAGAGCATATCGTTAGTCTTTTGTGAGCATGTGAGAGCGTGTTGTCCTGGGCTCAGACAAGACCGTCAGCTGGCCTGCATTTAACCAGCAACATCTGACGGTTACTGACGTCTGGTTAGAGGAAACCACAACTGGGGACATCAAACTCGACATTATGATAGTAACAGCTCTACAGGCTGAAGTCTCTACCTGTGGGCCAGGTCTACGATTATTGAAGCATTTTAAAAAACAGTAAATGTTTTAAAGGTATTGTTTATTTGAGAATATGAGCTGTAATCCTGACAACAGCCCACATAATGCTAATAGCACAAAGGGAACAAGTTAAGATGAGAAATAACAATGGTTACGCTCAGTCACATCTGAACCTAAAAAAAAGTGATTTTGTGCTTTTATGGTTTTAGTCCATCTCCACAGGAGCCCATCCAATTGGTAATTTAAATTTTAATATAGTGCACATGTCTGAGAGGGTTTACCTGGTGCGATGTGATATACAGCTCAGTCACAACTCCCACTGAAGCGAATTGTGTGAACGCGGGTATATACGGAGTCGATATTTGGCATGTAGCTCCATAGCCTGAGCACAGCAGAGACTGGGGAGTGACAATAACACATCACACCAAAATTACATTAGCCACAGAGCCAAACAGCAGCCGTATGTAACTGGAATCTACAACGTGAACAGTAGGTCAGTCACAAGCAGCCACTTCTCTGGTGCATGACAAAATCCACATTACCAGGACAGAAAAAGTCCATAGGCTGTGTGCAAGACAATGATAATGTTTACATCTAAAGTCAATTTACATAATTACCTTCACCAAGTTTGCACTGAGCCAATGAGAAATCCAACTTAAACAATCATGGTGTGAACACGCCTCAAACCAGTTCAACAGCCATAAATCTTTTTTTGACTAAGTACATTAACAAAGAGAAAGCATGAAAAAGACACATGCTGCACAGCCCTTAAGTCAAATCAACCTTTAGAGTAAGTTCATTCACGAATCAGCACAATCTTTAAATGTGGGTCCAACAACCTAGTAGCCAAGCAGAAGCCAAACTAGCAGAGCCAGGACACGAGGGGAAGGTTAGCACAGGCAGCAGGAACTCACTTTGATGCAGTCCAGCAGAGACTTGGGACTTGCTGTGGCCTCACGCTGCAGGCGCGGCCCCCTGGAAACGACGGCACCTGATAACTCATCTCCATTAAACCACACGTTGGCATGAGGGCTCGGTTACTCACATGAACGTATAAGAATCATTGTTTGCAGCAAACTCCGCAGCAGAGTAAATTACAAGTTCAGTCTGAACAAACAAAACAAGCACGATTTAATAACCTTATTTCCCACTTTATATTGTTTTGCAATTTAAGAATATCTTGTCCGGAAACAGTTTTTAATTATTTTAGCATCGTTGAGGTTTAATTGAAGTTTTCATTTTCACACATATGCGTTAATATTATGTGCGACATTACAAATAAACTTCTGTTCTCTCTTACAGCAGTGAACAACTCCACGTCTCTGTCAGAACATGATAAAAGAGTTGGCTTTCCTTTTAAGAGAAAAAAAGTTTCTCACCCCATCTCCCACTTTTCCAAGTTAATGACAGCGTCTCTCTGCTCCTTGCGCTTGGCAGGCTGTTACCCACCCATCGTCTCTGAAGCGCATAACCTCATTAGTTAGTGGACTACAAGCAAGGTGTACAGAGGCTGCATGGTTTTTAATGAACAGAGACGAGTAATGCTACTTGGTTGAATTTATTTGACAAGAAGGAAAATGTCCCTGCTTCGAGGCATTTCCTGTGAAGGATAACACAATAAAGTCATACCCGAGACTAAGTCTATCTATCTCTCTTCATTTCTCACCTCATGGCTCATGTTTTCTCAAAATGAAAGTGTCCGTAGTCATGGGGGACACATACAATCCCATTTCATTTCACCTGGGGCGCACCATCGTCTCTGATCGTCCTCAAGATTGTCTGAATTTCCAATAAACACGCAGCACTTCCGTGTGCCATGTGAACTGTGATGAAATTATAATTAAAAAAAAGGAAAAAGAAATTATAAAATCAAAACACACAACAAACTCAGATTCATTCAACGATCGTACTTTATTTCCAGAGAAATACAACCAGTAGAGTGAAAAGTAGAAAAGCAAACTGAGAACGACGTTTGTCTTCCGCCTGACATCAGCAGCTTTATGTCTGTGCGTGTAAGTATGAGCCAGGTCACGGAAAAGCATCAGTTATCAGAGGAGAGCGTCTCACCGTGAACCGTCACTGATGGCCGCACACCTTCCTCTGCTCTGATGATTGAGTCCCACCTACAGACAACTACTGAAAGTAAACATGCCCGGGGTCTAATCGTCTAACGTCCAACTCATTTCTGAAGACAATATTACAACATACACATTTTAAAAACACAACAAAGCTCCGGTTCAGGATTAGACTATTACTGTCTCATCCTAGAGATGTTTGATTCCCTTTGCAAACAGAGACACAGGGAAAGATGAAAGACAAAAGAAGTCAAAACAAGTACTGTAAAACCTAGTAAAGTATACGTAACATCTAAATCCAGTCTGACGTTCGTTCAGCATTCATAGCTAATGTCAGTTAAAGTGCTCCTGATCAGGATTCTTTTGCTCTCTCATTTGCATAAAAGGTCAGTGAAACATAGTGCAGCGTTCACCACTTCTTCCTCTGCTTCAAACAATATTGCACAGTATACGGGAGACAGTGCTCATCAGCTTATACCGGTGATCTGAAGTGATAAATACAGTGACCCTGCATGTTGTCGGAAAATATGACAGCGACACTATGGTACGCGCTTCATCCTCCAACCAAGCAAGTGTCGCTCTTCAGTGGTGGATTGGACATTAATGCACTGTACCGTGTCTGCTGTACGGATAACAAAAACCCTAAACCAGACTATCCGAGGAGAGCTACTCCAAAAATAGACAGGGGTATGTTTTGCAGTTTCAAGTGTTGTGTTTTACCTTGAAACCATCATCAGGAACAGGGAGGTGGTGGCTGGGAAACAACTGACATGTGCATGTTTACAGCTTATCAAAAGGAGGGTTTTGATGAGCTGTAAACACCAACGTATCACCAGCTTGGTTTATTGTGTTAGCAGCTAATCGATGAATCTAACTTCCACGTCCACTTTTATTTTGCCTTCGTGTTAGTCCACCAAACTCCTGAGAGACATCTCTGGCTGGTGCCGAGGGAAGGTACAACACGACATGAACCCTTTGTTAGAAAAACTAACAGGACAAGCTGAAAGGCACTACACTAGTAGAGTTCAGAGGAACAAGCATGAATATGGTTACGTGATCAATTTATGTCAAACTATTGATTGTACCAGCTTTGAAAGTAAAAGCAAGAAACTTGAAGTTGCAAATATGAACTTTTTACATATTACGTTGTAAGTCTAATATAATGCATATAAGTTTGTGCATCTTCTGTATTGCAAGAAAAGCAATTTTTCCTCGATGCATACATATATTAAGTGCTGAAATACAGTCTTGCATCATTCGTAGTAATAATAACAACACATAACAGCACATACAGGTTTGGTAACTTTTTTTTCCCCATTGTGCAACGCAGCTTAATAATTTGAGAGCCGTCCCACAACATACTGTAAAGTGAATCAAGATCCTGCATTGCAATTGATCCAAATTGCTGCAGAGACAGTTTGGCCCAGTTGTGGTTTTGTTATAGCGTAGCTAGCAAGACTGATCGGCTTGACTGCCAAACGGAGCAGGAACATTGATTTGATGATAGGGAATACAGCTCAGGGAGAAAGATGGCACTACCTAGCTTTGCCTGGCATGGATTTGCTTTTGGCCTGTGGGCAAACACTTCTCTCTCACTCTGACACACACACACTGGCAGCCAGAGGTGTCTGGAGACGCACACACGCACTCGAACACAAACACATAGAGCGAGCAACATTGATTTCCTGTTTGGCATTACTAAGCAGTGAATGACACAGCTGAGGGGCTTGGGCTATCCTCTGGACCACAGTGCACACAAACATGTCTACACACGGTCTCCTTCCTCTCTTACACAACCCTCCATGACATTTCATAGACTAACATTCACAGGCAGTGACAGCCTGCTAGAAACACCTTATCTCGATCATAGCACCTTCACTATTTCCCGCCATCTCTCTTATCTCTTATTCTTGGCTCTTCTCGTGGCGCTCCGTCTTATTGTTTCCCTCCCTGCACCTTTCTCGTCCTCTGGATGTATTTTGGTCTTTGTTTCCATTTTCATTAAAGGAAATAGGTTTTTCTTGGCATCGCACAGCGGCGTTGACTGCTTGGCTGGTTTGGCACAATGTCGAGCCATCCAATAGGTAAACATGTTTTATCAGCCACATGGATCAACACTCACCAACACACACACGAGCTTCTACCCATTTCCAGGCTAATCTAGAGAATGCCATTGTTGTCTGGCTACGGCGGACAGATGGATCAATCTGTATTTGGAGAGCTCATTCTGTGAGAGCTATGAAAACAACACAAACATAGTTTTGTCTCACTTTGTTACAGAATTAAAAGTGTGTGAGTGTGTGTGTACCTACTGAGAGTGGATGTGTGTGCTCCTTCTGAGTTTGTGTCTCTTTGCGTTTAGTCAGAGTTCCTGTACATGTGTGTCTGTGAAACCTGAATGTGTGTGTGCGCGTCTCTCGCTCTCTCTCTCTCTCTCTCACTCTGTCTATGTAGGGTGCATTACTGGACGCAGTAGACCGGACAGTGCCCCGGGCGTACACCAAGCGGTCACGCAGCGTGACAGAGAAGAGAGCAGAGTTGCTGTCAGAAGGCCTTTTTAACACACTGCTGCTCTCCGTTTGGGGACATTTTGGAAGCGTTTGACTGCAAAAGGGCTCCGCAAAGGAGAGATAAACACAATTCTCCAAACTCCCACAGAAACACCACTAAAGCCCCGGAGGCTCCCTACCTGAAAATACAGTGCTAATACCTTTGATGTTCCCAAAGAGATGTGCAAGAGAGCGAGAGGAAGAGAGACGCGGGGAGAAACGTCAGTGGTTCAGACACTCGCACACATACCAGTCCACAGCTTCACACATCTAATGAATCCCTGTTAGCTGATGTTTCCGTGTGCGTGGGTCACCCAAGAGTTAGTGACGTTGGTGAGCACAGTATAAATGTCTCTCTCATGTTTCTTAAATCAGTTGTGAAGTTTATCCACCTCAGTTTTTGACTTTGACTTGTTGAACATCATTGTGTCAAAGAACAGTGTCTTAACGTAAAGGACCACTTCCTCACATTAATATCAGATTACGTAACTCCCCAGTTAGAAAGTTGCATTTGTTTCATGCCGTCTCCTCTCTCTCATCACGTGTCCTCTTGCTTGTAACTGATTTCTCTCCAGAAATGCACAAAGTAGTCCCAAATTAAAAGACACTTCAGAGTAGCAGAGGACTTTATGTATGTGTTTGTGCAAGGATACAAGAGAACCTACACTGTGCCTGAGCACGATTAGGTGTGTGAGTGCTTTATTATTCTGCCCCTTTCTGCTACATTATAGAAGCTTATTTCTAACTAGAGCACTGTTCTCCTAATTAGATCTCCACCACCGGCATGGTATTATTTTTACAAGCCCATATTTCCATTTGAGATGCATTTACACAGAAGCTGTGCAACCCCTTTTGCTAATATGTGCCAAGTTCAAAGGTTACCCAGCGTGTAAGTGTAATGAGCTAAACTAGAGACACATATGCAGCTGCAGCGTAGAACACTTTTCCTGTTTGTACCTCCCCTTTATGCCTCTCTTCTCTCACGCTTATGCACAAAACACACTTTGACAAACACGTACTTTCATTCTTTGAAGTGACAAGTCAAAGGCGCTTTTAGGACTTTTTAAGTCTATAGACCTAATTCTATTACAGTTATTTTATTCTTTCATTTTTTCTTTCCCACTTTTTGGTTTTGCCTCCCTCTTCCCCTGGGCCTTCTAATACACAGCAAAGGTTACGTTCATGTCACCTCAGTGTTTAAAGCCAAATGCAGCTGTGTGTCACAGAGCATGGTGGTGCGAACTTAGACTTGTGACAATAGCCAACAGGTATTTCCAAACAGACTTCTCTGAATGGTAACACTCAGAAGCGGTGATGTGCATGTGCAAACCTAGTAAAAATGACATTTCTTCTTCTATAGAGTCCCCTCAATCTGAACATGTCTCTGTAAAGATCTGCTACATACTGTACAAGCTAAATTTGAAAAAAAATACTGTAGAGCAGTCATAACACCAATGTCACTGACAAAGACAGTCCCTGAATGGTTCACATGGGTTAATCAGCTCAGTGTATGTTCCTTTGACACTTTGAAGGTAAAGCGATTATACTTATTATCGCTGGGAAGAGAAGCACATTAAGGGGAACATCAATGTCAGAGTGATTACAGTGTTAAGTTTTGATGATGTGTGGATTTAAGCTCCTTAGGGAATCTTTGGCTTGGGGAGGCTTGAGCGACTCAAAGGAATCAGCATCTTAGCTGACCCAGGGTCTTTGAGTGTGCCCTGGCTAGGCTCCTTCAGGCTGGAGTTTATGCACAGTAGATCCCTGCAACGGTCTGATGCTCTGTGAGGCTGAAGCACTGAAGTGTGACATAGACTTTGAGTCTGCACCTGGGGTCCAGCATCAAAGCAGGGAAGGCCTCTAGATGGAGGGGGCAGCTGTTTTGTCCGGTTAGCCAGGGGCCCTAAGGAACATCCGGGACTCAGAGAGGCAAAGCCACCAGTGCCCCCTGACTTGAGTGCAGGGAGAGACACGCGCTTATGCAGGCGAGGTTGTTGCAGCATGCGAGGGCAAGTTGACCCAGCAGGTCTGGGAGTGACAGAGTTCTGCAGTATCACAGCGGGCGCTCTCCACACATGCTGCGCTGCAGACTGAGCCGCTGTAGCTGGACTGTCTTTGGCGGCAACTCCCTCTGGAGCCACAGAGCCTGGGCATCGCAGGTGGGTGCTGACAAGATGACTCAGCTCATTGGGGTTTGCCGGGCCGGACACATCTGCCATAAGGCGTTCAACAGAACGATCAGCAACTTTATGGGTTCCTTCCTCTGATCTAGTCCTTATGTGGTCATTGTGGCCCGCGATGAGGGGAGTTTTTACTAGTCTTCCCTGGTGGGGGTGCTCGTTGAGGCAGAGGTTGAAAGGCTGTAGTATTTGAGGCTGCAGAACAGAGGAAAGATATATCAATAAGATACAAAAAATGTTATTTTAATATGCCATAAAAATCCCCCTTTTCTGTTGTATTTTATGCCCATGGGACGTAGACTTCTGAACATAACTATGAACTGAAAATGCTTCTTTTCTCTGATTATTTACTCAACCAGTTCCCACTGCAAGTCACTGAACTATTTCTTGAGGTGAAGTCACTGAAAAAGTCCTGATCCAGCATTTAAAACACGCCGTGTTTTAGAAGAATAACCTTGCCATGTGAGAACATGGAACCTAGTGAAGTCTTTGAGACATTATACGCTTTTATGCTCCAAACTGAAAGCTACGCTTGCTGGCTGTGTAAGAACATGCTGAGCAGTTAACCACATGAAACTCAGACCAACCGTGGTGTTTTGTTCCACGAGGGAACATGCAGGGTTATGTGTGAGCAAACACCTGCACAAATCTAATGCAAATGAAGAGCTCCACAACAATGCGTATCTCAGTGAAGCTTATGATTATTATTTCACATGATAGATGGATGTTAATTATCCAGTGCTTCACGACATGTGTTAATGATATTTCCGTCCACACCCTACACAGACATATATAAACAGCCCTCGAAAGAATGTATTCTATATTTCTTTTCTTCCGCACAGCTCTGTAGACAAACTTGATAAATTTACTTTTACGAGAGAGCAACTGTGTTTCTTGGGAATTTTTTAAAGGTATAACCTTCACATGTTTAGAGCAACCATTGTGGACCATATTGCCAGAAATAAATTGCAGAAGACAAAGGCAACGATGCTTATTAGTCCTCAAAAATCACAGGACAGGCTTTTTCTTTGTCCCTGGAACAGAACCTAGAGGATCTAAATCCACCTGGAACAATCTAAAGCTAGTAAGAGGCATGAACTCAGCTTTGGCACAAACATTTCCACTGTGAGTCAAAAGCAAAAACAATCTCAGAGGATGTGAAAATATACTTTCGATGTGCTGTTCTGCCTGTTCTGCCTGTTTCTACCATCAGTCATTTGCACTGTGAGTGGGAGGAGATGTCCAGGACCACAGCTCCATCTTCTGGTCCCCCACCACAATGCGTCCACTAGCCTAAAACGCTTGTCCACGTCTCAATGTCAGTGAGGAAGGAACAAAACACTACTTCTAGATTTCAGAGGTTGTAATTTGCATAGACCTAAAGAAGTCCACCAGTCAGTGTGGTGTGTGTAAATATCTTCACCTTTTTTCCTTGGTTGTCTCGTTCACAGAGGAAACACACCTTGACATATAAAGCATAAGCATATGTGTATAGAATGTGACACCTTTAATTGCAAGCTTAGCATGAGCTCATGTATTTATAGCTGGTCCACCTGAAAGTCTTTGTCAACATGCTGTCAATAATTGTTTGCATCTACCGCTGTCTGCCATAGACACTAATAATTAGCAGCAATTTCAGTAGTCTGAGCTCTACAGCGCACTGCCAAGAAATAAATATCTCAGCTCACTAATGATAGCTATCACTTGGACATAAAATCATCATTCTACCCAAGAAATGCACCAATTTGAGGCAGCTGGAAGATGTCAGAGTACGCAATAACATTTCATCTCCAGCTTCTCTCACGGTGAAAAAAATTACTGTGATTATGAAAAAAAACAAAACAAGAATTTGAATAAGAACGTAAATAGTCCTCATTATGTCTATTGGAAGACAACAGGACTGCAGCATACACACACACACGACTGGCAATATGTTAGCACTCTATTTCAAAGCTAGATTAGACTTCATACTATCATTTAATATAAGTGGTTGTGAAAATGGTGATTTGGAATGTGTTTGAATTAAAGCTGTGGGGGGAGAGTGAGAGCGGGGGACGTGTGATTACTTAGATTTGTCTTTGGCTTGCTGTTCTTAACTGCCTTTGATAGTAGAATTACAATGAAGGCAATTGCTCAGGACAGCAGTAATATGTATTCACGACCAGTAACATAAGGTTATACTTAAATGTTATTCCTCTTAATACACTTCTTCCAAACCCTTCAAGGTGAACACAAAGAATTAGGACCTACCGAGTGAACTAAACACAAAAAGACAAATTCACACCAAGGGCTTTACCAACGCATGCATAGCAGTCCTTACATACTCGTTCCTAATGGAACAAATTAAAAAGTACACCTATGTCAAACTGAAAATACCTACAGCACAATAACAGAACGCAATCTTCAAAATAAAAACAAGGAGTTAAAGTAAATTAAATATGAAGATGAAACACTGCAACAGAAATAGTTTCACTGCGACCGCAAACCTTCATCCAATAAAAACAAGAAAGTAGAAATACACAGTGTAACTGAAAACCCGAAGTGAAGCATGCAAACTTGGAGACGTAAAAGTGCATGCTTCTGTCAAACCACAGAGCCCAGCGTGCAGGCGTTGGGGTCAACATGTTGACTTCATGTTAAAGAAAGTGTTACTGTACCACGCCGTGTCAGTGAAGTACTGCACTAGGTGCTCCACTCCTTGCCCCAGGCAAAATGTGTGCAGAGGCAAAGGCAGAAGAGAGACAACATGGGAGATTCATTTTCAGACTTTTGAGTGAGTACTGAGAGGACACGAGGAAAGAAGAGAGTTTGGAGTGTGATGGAGAAAGTGAGAAGAGCAGACTATACATTTAAGACAGACAATTGTTGGGGTTATGAAAATTTGAAATGCAGAAGGTACACCTAGTTCGTGCTTCCAAGAAAAGGTCACAGATTTAAAGCAATATATAATTACTGCAACCTCCATGCAGTGAGAGCTGTCTGAGGAGTCCAATTTTATATAGAAGAACTATCCAGAACTGGCACTTTCTATTTTCTATTCTAAACAACCTTTATTACTGGCAAGAACTCGTTGCTGGTTTGTTTACAGCCAAGGCTCCCAGCGGGGGGTCAGAGCATTAACAGTTTATCCAATGTAACAGAAATACACTTGTTTTCCTCCCATCTACTGTTTCCCATCTTATGTCGAAATGTGACTGGTTATAAGTATGTTTCCTCCTCCACCTCTCTCCTTCTTCACAGTTTCTCTCTTTTGATACTTTTTTTTTCTTAATTAGACCATGACATCTACTGTTTGGAGAAGAGGTACTCTGGCTGAATGCTATTCACGTGCTGTATTTCTCAAACTGGTCGGCATTGAATAGACTTAGTGTTCAAAATACACCTGTGTCACTTTTTTACCCCATTCCCTCTGGATACAAAGCTCAGCTCCACCTCCATAGATCAAAGAAGCACAGCAGGAGCTCTTCTCTTTGTTTCTCACATGTGAGAATTTTTGGAGACTATTCCCTTTACCTTGCCATTTCATAAACACAGCATAACACAAAGGTTTTGTTGTCAGATTCATTGAGTTGCATCAAATTGTCGTTACTGCGCTGTCGCTGTTTCTTCCGTCTTGCTTTTCCCAATGAAGTGTTTTAGTCCAGAAAGGAAAATCACTTTCATATCCAAAGCAAATATCATGTGATGGTCATGTGAACTATTTCCGTGAGATTTGAAGCCTCCAAAACTTTTATATCACTTATTTCAATTATATACTGCAAATTTAGGAAAACAGATTACCGGGGTACAGAGCAAAGTGACTTTTAGATACGTGGATGTTTGCAGCAGGACACACTCTAGAATCTTAGCTGTTCTGATTGAGCACAGCTAATAAAAGAGGAGTAACGTTATAAAACGTGCAGTTAGGTATCACAACAAGACACAAGAACATGAACTGGTGAGAGACTTTTTGCACACCATCTAGCCTTGTTCCAAATGAATCTACAAGTGAATAAACAGCTCATAATGTCCAATAATTGCACTGGAAAAGAAGCCAGTGCTGGTTTAGAAGATTTTAACTCGAGTCAAAGTCAAACCTTTTCAGGCTATTGACAGACACCAGGACGCCCGTGTTCTGTTATGAAAAGATGGAAAAGAGGCTGCAAAGAATGTTAGTGACTCACTTAGTCTGCGCTGGGGCATGCTGGTACGGATCAAGCCCTGGTGCTGTGCCTGCCACTGGGACAGAAAGGGGTTGTGCAGCACACCCTACGCAGAGAAAAACACAAAAGACAAAAGGCATGACATACCAGAAAACAGACAAACACGCACATGCACACACACAGAAGTTAATGAGTGTGGATAGCCCAATTTACACAGCACACAAAAACACACACAGCCAGACATGCTGAGAGGTTATAACGTACACGTTCTCCATCACACTGAACTGTTCCCAAACACGACAACAATGCTTCTGCCACCATAAACTGTCCATTTGATCTGCTAATCGGAGAGTTGTTGTTTAACACAATATAAAGTGTATTCATTATCCTATAAAACATAAAACATCTAGCTCAGTTGTCTTTCTGTGGATGAGATCATAGGCAATGCATAAAAGTGAGATGATAGAGGGAAACAGGCTTCAGAGGTGAACCAACAAAGCACTGCCCTCCAGCTTTTCCACCTAGTAAAAAAAGGTTCAATCATCAAATCCACTATTTGTGAATGTGTCTACTTTCCCTTTTTTTGACCAGCGTCTGTAACTCAGACCAAAAGAAAACACGTCTTTATTCCTGATACCACCGGAGTGGTCAGTCTAAGCAATTCAAAGATCCTTGGCCCCTTCAGGAGAGGCAAAGTGACGAGGCAGCAGGGTCATCATGTTAAGCAGACAGACTTAAACCTTATAAAACCCTTCTCCCCTCCTTGGGAGTCGAGAGGAGCCGTCTCTCAAACACAATTCTATTATGGGGGAGAGTCACTGAACCTGTCAGAGGGAAGATGAAATGGAGAGAGAAATAGACGATGAGATAGGGAAGGTAGATTCTTCCCAGCATGAGGTAGAAGGACTGAATGCGGCTGCTCTCTTCTCGCCCATGTCCTTCCTCGAACACCAACATGTGTTTCAGTAGAAGGTCTAGGCAGTAGCCTCTCATCAAGGCCTCATTTGAAGAGAGGAAAACCTTAGGCGATGAGAACAAGAGGGTATATTGGAGGACTCTTGAATGATCCTGACAGTGTCTGGCTGCTTTATTAGACCTCCACAGCAGCACAGCCTGTCAATTCTTTTAGTTTTCCATCCCCGTAAAAGCTTTTCAGTGGAGAGACATCGCAGCTTTACCAGCACATAGAGACAGAAACTGGGAAAATATAAAAGTTTCATATTCTATCTATTTCATCAAAACCTCTTTCATGTCCCACCCACCCGCACAGAGACCCTGAGTTTGATAACCTGAAATTAAAAATGCTTCTTGCTCGGTATTTTCCAAAAACAACAACTCCTCAAGCGTGGATGAGGGTCTTTTCTATGTCGCTGCACTCATGACTCTTTCTGGTTGGTGCGGGCTGCATACCGTTGGTTCATGCCGGCCCTGGCACTGGGTCAAAAGTCTAAACCACCCACGATTTAAGTCTAGAGACGGTGGAATAGCACACAGAGGTCTGTAGCACAGACTACTGTAGCAGGGAGTTAGCAGTGTCTAGTGCCAAACTGTAGACCAGCAGCATCTACTGTAGTTAAATATGTACTCAAAGATCACAAACTGTATACTTTTCTACAAATGCAAAGCTTCACAATGTTGGTGTGAAGCCTTGCACACACGATCCCTTTGATATTCTGGTAAGGAAAGACTTTTCCTTGTGTACGTCATTTTCTGAGAGCTTAGAGACTTCATTCGACTGACATACTATAACCCATAATGAAGAAAAAAAATGAGAGGTCAGGACGATCACAAACACAGAAGAGAAAAAAAGAAAAGAAATAACTACTGTATCACAGGGGGAAACACTGTCCTGTTCTCCTGAGGCCTCCTTCATAATGAAATGCACTCATGTTCGGGATTTGTTAAGCTATTCCAAGTGTCCCAAAAGCAGATGGTGAAACATGGCAAAGTAGCAAATACAAGAACTTTCAAGTCAAGTAAAACTTGTTCTTTGTAATCCTGGAGCCTTTTCATCGAATAACAACAGTATTTATAAGAAACCATGATGCTGTGTCCCTACAACAGCCTGTCTCTGCTTGAATCCCCTAATCCACTACACAGAGCTCCTCTTCGCTGCCTCCAGCTAATAACTCAGCTCTGACCACAATGTCTCACTTCGCTGACTTTGGCAATTAAATCCTCACCTGTCCAAGATGATTCTGTTGTGCGAGTGTGTGTTAATCAGCGTGCATGTCCAAGTATGTGTGTGTGTGTGTGTGCATTTGAGATGGTGTGTCTGTGATGCAAGGGGGCACACAGAGGGGATGTGGGTGGAGAGGTAATGTCAGGATCTGAGAGGAGAAAACGTATTCTTTCAACCTACAGCTTAACACTGATCAGTAACCCTCTTCAATCCTCTCTCTCTGTCTCGCTTGCTCTATGACAGCAAATTTATCTAATTACAAGAAGTAAGAAGTTGAGTCGAAGAAAGACTGACAGAGACAGAAATGAAGGGAAAGAAAGAAATCGCTGAAAAGAACGCACGGGTATGAGAGAGCGGGAGTGATAAGACACAAAGGGAGGTGTGAGAAGAAAAGAAGAGATGATGAAGAGGATGTTTAAAAAGCAGAGAGGGAGTAGGAGGGTAGCTGTAATTATCCTTTCCGTCTGCCAGTGATGAAACACTGCCTGTTGTGTTGCCATTGTTTCACTGCTGCTGTTCATCTGCGTGTTTGTTTATCTGGGTTATTAACAAGGTCTGCTCTTCTGTCCTCAGTCTGCTGAACTCATTGTTCAGTCACACAGAGTGTGCCCCACACTTGAGTACGAGTGATACATGTGACGCGTAAAAGTCGCACAAACATATGCAGACAATCAGGAGGGCCTCTCAGCACAAAAGCACAGATACAAAAACACGAGGTTTTCCATTGTGCTGCACACGATTTTACTCAAATTAGACTTGCTCACGTTATATTTGTTTTGAAAAGCACACGACGCAGAGAAAACATTTGTGCTGTGACTGCTCTGGGGAGCGGTTGAAGAACATTATTTTCTTCCAAGTGACGTGCAACTATTTTCTAATGTCTCACTACACGTGCATCTTGCTGTGACAAGTTTATCCAGCTTTTGTCTGGCTTCTGTTCATCCACAGTCATGTATTCATGCCATATTGTGAGAATCCTTTTTTCCTGCACATGCTTCTAGTCTCAAAATTGGATTGTACGCAGATTAAAATAGGAAGCTGCAGGAGCTAGTGCCTGAAGCAATTTGCCAAAGCCTTCCTACATACTGTGAAGAAGTTAGGAGATAAGTGCATCCCTGGTCTCCACAAACAGCAAAATGTTTGTGCAATGTTTTGTTCCTAAGAAAATATAATGAGGAGGAGGAGGAGGAGTCTCTCCCCTGAGAAGAACATATAAACTGCTTTAAGATGCTGCATGAATAATGAACTATGCATCCAAAAGTACATGTCCTTAAACACCAGTGTCTAAAGTTCAAAGGTCACAACTCTACTCCTTTGTTATACAGTACTTAATCTGAGTTCACAGTAAGAGCTTCGAAAGTCCATGCTCAAGTTGTTGGCAGGACTCAGCCAGAGGCTCAACTCCAGACCAGCCAGCACCAGGGTGCACCAATAAGACAACAAGTTAGCAGCTTTGAAGCTGTAAAGAGATTATAGCTACTGACCTTTGACATGAAAATTATTCTTGACTGATCCTTTCTGCTCAGCACTCAAAAGTGCTGTGAGAAGGGAAGAGCTTTTCCAGTGCTATGATACAGCAGCACTTTAAATGTCAGAGGAGAGGTAAATCAACAGAAGGCAAAGCATTTCAGACACCAAGCGGGGAAAAATAATAAAGATGACACCATATAACGAATGTGTGTGTGTGTGTGTGTTTGACAATTACTGAAAAGGGAACTCAAGAAAGTGTGTGAGGATGAGAAAACTAAATAACATTTGTGACAAGGGCTAGAAAGACACTGTAGTTTAAAAGGCAGAATAAAAACACAATGAAAGACTGCGTGAACAACACAAGAGGTAAAAGCAAAGCGTTGTAAAAGGAACACTGTGAGCCAAAGCTTGCTGAAGGTGTTAAACCTGTCAGTGTGAAACCAAGAGCTTTGATACCAACTAAAAGTAAGAAAAACAGAGAAAGAAACATCCTTCTGCTCTGTTATTTGTTTGCTCTCTGCTCTCCTTCCTTGTTACCTCGTCAAAAAAAGACAACACCAAACCCACGGCTAACCTTTCAGAGCAACTGCATGCTCTGATAAGAGAAATGTCACCAACATAATGTGCTTGTCCTCACAACGCTGCAAAACACAGTGCAGGTAATAGTCTCCGCTACGGTAATGAGAAAGTCATGTAAATTAAAGAGAGGATAAAAAAAGAGCGATGGTAGCAAACAACAAAATATCTAAAAAGGAGCAGAAAGAAAAGAGTGTGTTATTATACACCGGGTACTGCAGGTCACGAATGCTTCCACCATGGAAATGATTCCCATTGAGTACAGCTAGCCCTGCTTTGCTGGTTGACATAGCAACTGCTACACCATGTGCTCGTCGGGTAAGCACGGACCTAATGTTGTTAGTGTAGTCTATGTGTATTACAGTAAAAATACTTTCAACTCGTACGTCCAACACCCATTGACCCGGCCTCATATGACATCCAACATTTATCATTCAAATTATTGGTAACAGATGGAAATGCTCTACTCTACTCTTTCTTCATCCACTCTCCTAATACTGCTCATGTGCGCTGCTTCGTGTGTGTATGTGTCTCAGCTTTTCAGCCAAAAGCAGGACAATTAGGGGAGTGTTTACTAGGCACCCTGCCTGTGGCACTCCTGCTATTGAATCAATACTTGGCTGCCACACAGCGTACTACCGAGGCATGGTATCGAACACACTGAACACCTATCTATCCATCTTCTACCTCTCTCTGTCTCTTTGTCTCTCTGTTTACTTGCTTCCTCCCATGAATTTTCCCTCTTTTTTTTTCTCTCACCTTCCAACTATATCTCTTCCTCCATCACTTGAACATCACCATCAGACTCGCAGCTCCCTGTTGAGTGCGAGATCTGGAGAGGCACAGTGACAATCCCACTGACAACCTAATAAACTTTATTCCACAGAGATGACATGTCGCCGTCATCTGACAATTCAGACATGGCTGGCCAACGAGAGGCAGCAGATAAATGGGAAACTGGCAAACTGAATTAAGTGAAGCAACTCAGCAACGTATTGCACATGCGCTTCGGTGTGTCCCAGTGTGAGTGTCTGGGGCTGTTATGTGCACTCTTGCACCCAGTGCTATAACAATATTAAAGTAGCTAAAGAAAGGTGTAACGCATATGTACATATATTAAATCCTATTTTGTAAAAGTACACCTGTCAGACGTGATTTTATGTGATGTTTGCACTCACAGGTTGGCTGACTGGTCTCCAGTACGTCTGGGTGGCCTTGTCATACTGATGCTGCACACGCTTGTCCATCTGCCTGTCGCTCTGCCGCAGTGAAGGGGGAGCCCTCTGGTGGTGGCAGTGACACCTGACCTGTCGTCCTTGAGCAGCCTGAGGAAGGTAAAAAAAAAAACAAGTAATGAAAGAAATTTGGTATTTTATCTTAAACCTGAGCAACTTAATTTAATAAGAACATATCCAAACAGAGACCTAACAGGAAAAAGGGAGGTGGAAGGAAAATCAAGGCCAGATGCAGAGAATTACTTTTATTTGGTGATAAATAGAAGAGTATGAGACAAATTTAACTCATTGGCATTTTCTCTAAGCAAACATTCACTCTGTTCTTATTTTTTATCTATTAAAATCATTTCCAACAAAACTGACTCACTACCTGAGGCGAGCGATGTCTGTGATTAGCCTTTTTAAATTCAACTCAATATTGGATGGAACAACGAACGTGTGCAGTGAGTCATTCTGAAACCTTTTTTTGCACCATCACACATTTTCTGACCTAACATCAGGTGCCCACATGCGAGTGCTTCAGTACGGCGTCAGCAGAGTACATTTCTCTGGTTTCCATTGTCTTCATTCTACTCCCCCCAACGTCTTCATTCGTCCAGCCTCTACACTCATTAATGTCAGACAGAGATCTCAAAATACATCTTAGCTTTTTCTTATTCCCTTTTGCCTGTTGAAGGTGGGGGTGAAAAGAAATCTTGTGTTGAACTAAAGAGCCTGCAGTGGGTAGGTGTTAGTTCTAATTGGACGGATACTATACGGCGGGGAGACAAGCAAACAGGCCTTTATTTGACATTTTGGTATTTCTCAATACAGCAGGGATCTGAATAATGTCAGTCAGGCACACGGTTGTTTAGCTAACAAGGCAGCCTGGTCAAGACACTAATGAATGTTTGAATAGGGATGGAACCAGCTAAAAGCAAACAGAACTGAGGTTATTGGTAGACAGTCATAAGCATGCACGAAAAAAACTACAGTGTGTGTAGTAGTCCAGAAACGTAGCCAGCAGTAGCTGAACTCCCACCTACCATGAAGGCTACTACAGCGCGACCATTAGAAAGCTTAACAGTGGACCTGCACGCGCACCACCTGCCTCCCATGCTGTATGTTTTCATCCGTATCTGTCTTCCTTCCATATGCTACAAAGCACAGGGCGATTATGTTTATAGAAAATAATTGTCCTTCTTCATTGGTGTGAAGAAAAGACAAGACAGTAGTTGTGCCCAGACACGCTGGAGTGATCCTACCTCTGATGTGCTTCCTAAGGGCTTCTCTCATTATTTCCTATTGATTTCCTGGTTGTTTTGTCTTCCCTGAGTTCAAGGTGTAAAGATACAGGTTTCCTTTTTTTCCTTCAGACTTCTTCTACAGAAGTAAATTTGCAAACCGTAGAAGCTTCCAACTATCTCACCAATGATCTGTGGCTCGGAAATCACTGACCAGCTTCAAACCAACATACCTCAAAAGCAGGAATAACCTACTCATACACACACTCAGGCTTTCTGCCCAGCACCGAACGATTAGACTTATATATGGTATATTTCCTTTTTAGTATGATACATTTTCTTCATACAATATACAGTTGCTTTTCCAGACTTTTCGCTGGTGTCAGTCCAGTTCACACCAACTCACCGTTAGCTCCCGCTGATGTTTCAGCTGTAGCTGCTGACACTGTAATGTGAGTTGAGCAATGGTCTTGTCTCGACTTCTTAGCTCCTCCCTGAGCACCTGCACTTCCATAATCAGCTCCTTCAACTACAAACACACACACACACAAACAATACTGAAGGGGTACCTCTGTTGAAATTGGACTGCATCAATAAATAATTAGTGTATATATATATTTATATATATGTAGTACACAGTGTATATACTACAGTATCAGTTACTCCTGTACGCCTAAGGTAACATTTCTTACTTGTGATGCAGTGATATTGTCTTCAATCTCCTCATCTGCTGGAGAGTCTGTATCCTCAAGCTGGAAACAAACAAAACACACAAACATGCACAGGAACAAGCACACACAAAGACACACATGAGTGTATACACTGAGCTGGATCAATGATAACCGCCTTAGGCATACCTCAAGAGCAACATTTCACTCCTGCAGAATAATTTTACTCTTTAACACATATACTCTGCAGACCTGAGGCAGAGTTGCTGAGCGTGTGTTTGAACATGCAACACGTTTATTTTACTCAATAAAACTATTTTTTTTAAAGGCTACTTAGATTAAAGTGCAGCACTTGTGAATTTTGTGTCAAGACTTTGTCCTGTATAGAATATTAAGTGTGACAATACAATTACACTTGGTGATTATTTGTCCTAAACTGTCTGACTAAGTATTCAGTGAATAAAATGTGCAATTATAATGCATCTGTCAGTCACAGATTATCAGAGCCCATTATCTTTGCAACTATATTTACCATGATTTTTAAAGTCACACTGAGTCAAAGTGAATCTTAACATTTGATTAAAGTTAATTAAATATTACTACATTTAATGTGTTGTGTGGAAAATTATAAAACTGGTGTTAATAAATAGCTTCTCAGCTACTTTAAGTATATATTTCATTTCAACTGTACACCCAATGTGCTGTTAGGTCTCAGCAGATGTTTAATTGCAAAGGCATAGATCATACCTTAAGTAATGTTTTGAGCTTCAGCAACTGGTTCTTGAGTGAGCTGCAGTCCTGAGTCATGTGTTCGAGTGTGAGTCCATCCAGCATCACCTCGAAACCATGCCGACCACCTTCAAAGGGGGCGGGCCGTGAAGAGATCCTTGGAGCCACGAGTTCATCGTAGTGCTGGAAGATATGGGCTCTGAGAAAGAAAAAAATAACCACAGAGATATCCAGTCAGACAAACAGCAAAATGGACTAATGCTAGATTTACAGTGTCTTTACTTTTGACTTCTTTTGACAACATGTTTAAATCACTCAGTCCTAAACAACCTGCTGTCACTGTAGGAATGATCTGGTCCACTCCAGCGGTGATGTTTACGGCGTTGTCCCTGCCGGCCAGCCCTCTCCAAGCGCTGAATCTGGGACATCCTGTCAACGTCTACATAGGGAGATTTGGAATACAATGAACTAGAGTAAAGAAACTTTCTGAAAACAGAAAGGAAGTGACTGAGAGAAAACAGCATGTGAGAAACACCATGCTATCAGACCTGAAATGTATAATGCCAGTGGTTGTGAAACAGTTTGCTACTTATGCAGTATAGCTGAAGACAATAAAAGCTCAGGAAATAACTTCACATCTAAAGCCATCATAAAGTGGTAGCTAGATGGATAGTAATATGCAAAGGTTGTTTTCTTCCCTTTCTGTTTCTGTGAGTCTTTTACTAAGTTACACCCCCCCCCCCCCGCACAGACACAGGCTATGCATGACTAAGAGTAAACTGTATAGTAGTGTATTTACTGTAAAGTATTTTAAACACTCTGTTCTAATATAGTTACATATAATCTCAACCATCTGTGTCTGCAGCACATTTCTCGCACAAACACAGACACACACACACACACACACACTCAATAACAGGCCCCATTACAGGAACTTTTCTTATTCTTTGCAAAACATATACAGTGTTTGGCAACAGCATATAGCTGTGAAATGAACCATGGTTGCAACAGCATTGACGACTACAAAGCATGACCCCCAGGAAATCAAAAGGACCTTTAAAGTTTTGTATGCAAGAGAGAAACGGGCCAAACAACCATAAAGAGAGAAAAAGAGCGACTGCCAGATTGAAATACCCAGCTCAAGGAATTCAGCAGTGGTAGTTAAAATACTTTACCCTGAGTGTCACCAAAAAGCCTGTTTCATACTGAACTGTTACATTCCAGGAAACGAGCGCTCTCTCAATAACCCCCTTTCAGTGGAGAAAAAGTCATCTAAAAAGTAATGCTGTGAATATATTCCAACTGAAAAAGAAAAATCCATACAGACAGAGAAACACAGACGAGGAGCGATAAGAAATGACTCCTTCAGTTCAGTCAGCTGGTGAGCAGTTAAAAGGCCAGAGAGAGAAAGTCAAGCCGGCTCCCATCCTGTCTAGTTCTGTCTTTGTTGACAGCCTTGTTTTTCTGGGAACTCCCTAGGAACTGGAACTGGGGAGAGAGGACTGTGGTGAGAGAGCAGCTGATGTAACTGGTTTGTGTCCAAGCAAAGAGGTCACCAGCTGAGGGGGGCTAGGGAGAGAAACCGGGGCCCTCTCTCCAGTCAAGGGACCTGACAGCTGGATAAAATACTTCACGAGGCCACCTCCTATTCTCTCACATCACTTTCTTCCCCGTCCCTTTTTCCTGTTGTGTGGCAGAGTCAGGTTGCCTTCAGGAAGTAGAAAACGCCCTTTCCTATCCCATGTTTCAGAGCCAGCCCTGTGGGCTGGATTGCTTCAGTCAGGATCACTTTCAGTCTGCCTTCCATGACACTAGTTCCAGCTATGACACGGAGAGCTATAAATAAGGCCACTTCCCAAAAAGGAGTAGGCGAGGATGACACTCCAGTTCACATTCCTCTGCCCCCCCTCTCTCGGTCTGTCTCTTTCTCTTGAAAAACAATGCACTCACTGTGTACACACCAGGAATGATGATATCAGGGACTTGATGTGAATACTCAATGCAAGGGTAAAGATAGCTAAAGCTAATGCGGTTTTCACAACAGTCCTGCAATAAATTCTGCCTTCATGAGGGTAATAATGTTGGTTGTTTGCTCAAGCTGTTTTGGAGAGGTGTTGATTCAACTTTATGGTCATTTTGGAGGCTGTAGATTATATCAACGAGAGCGGACCCGGTGTTAGGAACACTTTAGTTTAGTTTAAGAGAACACAATTCAACAGCAGAACAATTAATGGCTTCCAAAATAACCATAATGTTAAAACAACACCTCTTTAAAACAGCTTTAACAAAATTAGGGACATTATGAATGAAATGGCTGCAGGGCTGCTGTATTAAATATTGTATTTGTTTTTGCAAGGTGCATCAAATAAACAATGTGCTTATACTGTATATGCTTGACTGTTATTCCACGTTAAACTAGTGCTTTAAACACAGTGGCCACAAATGGTACTTTTATACGACTGATTTCAGGTCTGGCAAAAACAATAAAAACAACATTTCCTACAGTTCATTATATTCAGATCTGACCAAGCTGTAATAATGGTGTCAACACAATGTAACGTGCTAATGTGACCTGATTACCTTTAAAACCAACAAATAAGGTATTTTACTCAATTTGAATGAGATTGGTCCTTGATTACATTTACCCTGTCAGCATGAGTGACAAAGACAACTCCCGACACTTCTACAGTTATACGTGAGCAGATGATAGCAAGCTCCTAAAATAATCATTCTAACACTATACTGCTGTTGTCAAGGAAATAAAATGTAAACTCTGCTCTTATTAAGGCTGGATACGCAGTGTGGTTTTGCCAGTACCATATGCAAGTGTTTAACTGCATCTGCTCCTATAAACAGAGAGAGACAGTTGGCTGCATACCTCTCCAGGTCAGCCTCCTAGCTGTCAATCAAAGCCAGCTGTGTGGCAGTGGTGGAGTTGTAATTTAGCGTCTCTTCAGAGAGTGGATATTAAACGAGTAGCAGCACATAATAGACAACTAGGAGGCCAACGATTGTAGTGTTGCAGAAGCAAATATGCAACCCAAGGCAAAGCAGGATTCAATTTATTCAAGCAATTATACTCCACATAAGGACATGCTGGAAATAGAAAGCTCAGACCTTGGTAATGCATTAATTTACAATTATGATCAGAACAGATTTTGCTGGAGGTGTCTCTGCTTATATGAAAATAATGGACAACCTCCAGCCACTCAGGCATTTGTCATGGCCACAGTATAACCTTATATAAAAATTCAAGGTATCCAGGTTATTGGAAATTACGCAAAGAGTTGTGTGTCCAAGTGTGTATGTGTGTGCTGACCATGCAAGCCATCCTCTGGGAGGTCCACATCCAGCATGAGGTCATCATCATCCAACTCTCCAGTTCCCAGAGGTTCAAGGTTGTTCAGGATATCCTGGAAAAGCACAGAAATGACAGGTAACACTTCATTTTATGGCATTAGATAACTCTACATGCATGTTACAGGCACATTAAAGTTCATTAGAGTCATAGGATTTTTGCTTCTGGGCAAAAATGCTTTGCTTTACAAGAACTGCTGGAAAAGATATTTATAGCCACCAAGGGACAGAAATTACTCTGTATTAGAAGAAAAAAAGCACAATGCACAAATATCCAAAAGCAGTTTTAGCCTGTTAATTGAATAAATAAACATATTTATGTGGCGCATTCATTTGTTTTTACTGTTTGTATGTACATAAACACCTCTAATTATTCTGAAATAGATTTTTACATCACTGCTAAATTTTGTTTTAACATAAATGTGGGTGCTTCTTTTCTTAGTTTGGCCTCATTAATGTTTATGTACTGGTATATATTGTTCACTATAAACACCTTTAAATATTAGCACACAAAGTTACATTGCCTCATTCTTTACTGTGCACTGAGTTGAGCAGCACTAGTGCACACAAATGTTTTTTGTTATATATCTTACTTTGACTTTATTATTTTGATCATTCCCAGTAATTATTTAAGGACCATCAGTAACTTTTCCAATGATACTGTTCCACATTATCTCACTCTGACTGCATAACGGGGTGCGAGACACTTTTATTCTACACCAGAACAGGCTTCTGGAAAAATATCACTTAATTATGAATGATAATACAGAACGCTTTGAAAACCCAACAAAAACACTTCTCATAACTGCCTCAGCATATGCAGCTAGTCTGGCTTCCGCTGCTGTCTACCGAATAATTCAAAGCATACCCAAAAGCAAAGGAATGAATCAATAGTTCAAAGCTTTATTTTTCAAGGCAATTTTGTGCTTCACAAAACTAAATTGATATGGCTTTGACTAGAAGACACAAGCATAACAGTGCTCATTACTGAAAATCTCATGTGCTGCATGATAAGTGACTAGTACTCAGTGTTTCAGACTTAATGAAGAAGGAAATGAAATAAACAAAACATACTTTCACAGTCGTCCTGACTTTCAATACAGATGTAGCCAGACCAACCTGTCTCTCTTCTTTCTCACTTCGAATGTCGCCTCTAACCTTTATACCTCCCACCCTGTCAATATAGGGATTTCAATGCTGGAACCACACTTCCAGAACCACAATCTGTGACTGGTTAATTCATTTAAACCTTTATTATTTTGACAACGCTATGAATAAATAATTATCTGAGTTTTACCTGACCAGCTTAATTGTATTTCATTAACATAAGCAAATTTTCGACTTTGTATAGGGAAGGGAGACAGAGGCAGAATAACTAAACAAAGAAGTCATGACACTGTCTTTCTCAATACAATATGGCCAAGCCTTCGGATCTGCATTCTATAACATGACAAAGGGATTTAGGGGCCATACATTAACAAGTGCAACCTGGAACTCTTATGAGAAGAGGAAGCCATACATCCTTTTGGTGCAGAAATGCAGCTGAGCTCTGCAGGCATCATGCTGTACTCCTCATCGCTCACGAGGCCTGAAACTTTGATGGATGCTTTTCCAAGACCCAATGATAATACTCTTACCTGTTACCAATTAATTTCAGTCAATTAACCTGTTTTTGTTTAGTCTATTTAGTTTTATTCAGTTATTTTTGCAAAAGACAATTAGGCTGGTGAGTGAAAATGTGAAAAACCTTCTATTCGTACATTTGTCAGATAAAAGTTCAAGTGAACTGGGGAATTACAGATGACATTTTTTTAATGTATTTTAGAAAAGGTTACGGACATGGAATTTGTAGATGAGGGATGAGGCAAAAATAAAATAGGGAAAATTACTTCCGGAGCATTAATTAAAAGAAGACTAGTTTAAAGGGCAATCATGTTTTGTTTTTTTACGAGCAGTCTGATTTACTATGACCTACTTTATGAGAATTATTGCAATAGACTGGCAGTGGTAAGGTTTAAGTACATCCTTCTCTGGCTCCAGACACTTTGACTCTGGAACTTTTAACCTATCTGTCAGTTCACCTGTGTTTGTTACAGGACTTACACCCTTGATACAACATCCACATAATAAAAGCAGCAAAACAGCAGCAGCTGTAAGACAGTGTCTACGCTGTATTTGTTGAGCCAGAACACTGATGTGCACAGGGGTGTTTGAACAAAACTCACAGCTCTGTACATAAATCACACACTTGTATAAGTGTAAAAACACTATACTGTACGTGAAGCCTCCGAATGTCCCTGAGGGTCAAATTCCCGCATGTGAAGCGGGAGCAGTTACACGATTAAGTTACTATCAAAGTTTGTGAACCTTTCTGATCTGATCTTTACAAGTCATAAACTAGATAAAACATCTCACTTATTAATTCATTTATAGCAGAATATAATACAATCTTAATACATTTGTGAGTCATAAGAACTTGAACTCTGTACTCTGTACTCATATTCTAAATTGACTTTATCTCATAACATTTTCCTGCAAAACGTTCATAGCTACATCAATCGTGATACTGCTACCACCATGTTTCACAGCTGGGGAAAAGGATTTAGGCTTGTTTGCAGTGTTCGAGCATCACTGTGCATATTAGGACCAATGGAACATTATTTTAGTAGTCTTGGTCATTTTGGAGAGTAGTGGCTTCCTCCTTGCAACTCTGCCACGCACATCATTATAGTTCACCGATTCATGACCACTGCAATGGAGGCCTCTCCCTGCATGGGGATCCTTGTGCCCTCCTGGACTATTGATGGACCACTCCTGGGGATAGTACTGTGAGTTACATTTAAGTTTTGATCCTTATTTCCTTATGTTACATTGTTCTGATTCCACTGCTCAGTGAGACAGGGACTTGAAGCACCGGCCCTGATAATGGCCAGTCTACTCCTTCACTCGCTCGTTTCAGTACTTGTACCCTCTTTACAATTCTCTAAAATTACCACTGACCCACTCAATGTTAGAATATTTGTTATTGATTCATTTCTTTAGCTCTGCACCATCTCTATCCACCCTTTTCATTGGCTGCCTTTGTTGCAGCTCAGAGCTTCAGAGGAAATTACATTTGACACCGGCAGAACACAACAGCTTAGAGCATCTGGAAAAATCTTTCAGCTGAGGAGTGACTGAGCTGGTTTGTGTATGTACTGTATGTGTAGAAGAGCAAAGCAATTGAACTACACAACTGCTATAGCATATTGGTATTATTATTAAGCTGATCATGAGAACTTTATATTGATTCTATTATGAAGAATTCTAAGAAAAACAATTTCGCTAAATATTGAATCATAAGAAATGCAGTGCAGAGTTGCTTACCCTCAAATTAGACTGTGAGATCAATAGCTGTTATGAATAATTATTTAACAGCAACTTTGAGCCAATTAAATTTTTATCTGTTGTACTCAATTAGGCAATAATGGTTTTACTTGTTTATGAATTTGACACACGGCATGCAGCGTAATATGATGTGTCAAACTTGAGCGGTCTAACACCCAGAGGTGCTCTGTAAACCTGAAGCCTGCAGCGCGAGCATCATTCAGAATCTGAACGGAAGGTCTTGAGATGTAGTCTGTTTCCCGGCACACTCTCTACTCCCACTGTAACATCAGCTGAATCTTCAAACAAACCACGGCTGGATCAAACACTGATTAAAACCTTCAAAAACGCTGGGAATGTTTTGAGGCTGAACTTCTCTCACTTTGACAGTTTGCCTTAAAAGGACCTGGGTGACTTAAACCTACCCACTGCTTTCTTTTCAGGTTCTCTGGTAGACACTAGACTTTCATGGCTTGAATGTAAACTAGCACCATGGCACACAATCAGCCAAAAAGGCTAAGGCAGCTCATCAAACAAAGACACAAAACAGAGTATAAAACCAATGAGTGCAAAGGTTTTACACAGATACCCGAGTCTTTCTCCTCTCATGTCAGATGAAGTAGGATCACTCTTGTCAACCAGATACCTTGCTATTAGTTTCTAATAAAATCTCAATGAGCTGCTTACTTACTATTGTATAATAATGTCCAAAGAAATACATAATAACTTCTTCACAGATGAACGGGTTGGGTTTCAAACTACCGTGTCTGTGTGTGTGTGAATTTATAGACTATAGGTGACACATCTTTGGTGTGACATAACCAGCCCTATTTAACAGTAAAATTCTTTATACTCTATATCCCGGGACCCACTACTCATTTTGATTGAGGATCTGTCCTTTTACTCGAATAATTTCCGCATGTCACTGTAATCCATTTACCAGACTCATTTGCAGTTCTTGAACTAAGGCGGTTTTTCAGCAAAAAGTCAATTTTCAGTATATGTCTCGCTGAATATAACCATTGTAAGACGTGTGAAAGTAGGATAATCTTAATCTAGTACACCCACTGTAAAAGCCTTGGTCTTATTGGCTTTTACATGGATAATTGCATGTCCACTGTGAGCTCTGAGCTTAGCTCAGAGAAAGGCATAAGTGGTGGGAGCCCAAACATTTGCAGAGCGATACCAAATTAAGGGTTCATAAAACAAATTAAAGTAAAAGTATTTTTCTACATCAATTACTCTGTGACTCACTTCTTTCTTTCTTTCTTCTCTTGTGTGATTATGAAGTAAAGGTATGGCAGAAATTAAAATGATCCAAAAATACAGAACATAACATCAAGACAGACTCATATTGTTACACTGGTGTTTTTCTATTTGGTCATTTATTACCTATCATACACCCGCCAACACTTACGGGCGCCTGCTGGAGTACTTATGGTAAATTACAGCGTGTTGTAAAACAATTTCAGTGGCAGTCCTGGTCACAGAATTAAAGTACTGTAGTACCAAAATTTAGAGTCATACTTGCACTAGTCCAGTGCTCATAGTGGCGCTACAAGCCAACTGTGGTGGTACTATATTTTCAAAAGATGTTATTGTTATTCTACCTTTTTAAGTAACAAGTCTAATTTACTTTTCTCCTTCCATATAATTGAAAAAGAGCACCTTGCAAGAAATGCCAAGATCCATTTCATAGTTTCTTTTGATTGGGTTATGCTATGCACAGGCAAATATTAAGAGAAAGAAACAGAGGCAGTCAGAGGAGACATGTCGAATGAAAGTGTTTAATGAGCGATGGCAGCTGCAGAAGAGAGCCAAACTGGGTTCGAGAACCCTCAAATCAGCAGCATGTTCTGCCCAAGTTTTTCTTTTCCCATTTTATTTGGTGCTCAAGGTGTGAGTTTTTTTGACAGAATAACAACAACGTACTGTCTATATTTGTATATGCAGCCACATATGTACTGACATAATGAAACATAACTTATTGTAAGTCATAAAAATAACAGCTGCTAAAAACAAACTGTGTCAGCACGGGAGTCCTCTAGATCTACGAGCAGATAATATAGATTTAACTAACTTTATTTAACTTAAGCCTCGGCCATTCAGGAGCGACATCAAGTCACATGTGACATGTCTCAAATCCAAACCAACTCAGTGAAATAATTTTAAATTAAAAAAACTTTCACCATGGAGTCAGGTGTGTGTCTGTGTGAGGGTGGTGAGAGATACAGCACACGGGCTGGGGGGGTCAGGTGTAGAATATGAATACATATGTTTTATTACTAGTTTATTCTCATTGTGAAATTATCACTGTAACTAAATTTCAGCATTACAGGAGTGAACAAATAAAAAACAGGTGCCTGCAAATTTAACTCAACATAAAGGTCAAATGCTTCAAATGCTTCTAATGAGCAACATGTCCTACTGTAAGCTACTAAAAATATTATTTTTCTATGTATATATCTTTCTTTCTATGACACCCCTGCTAATATAGTAAAATAACAAACTTTTAGTAAAGTAAAGTTAGTGCAGTCCATAAGACTTTGGACTATGACGCATTATATTATGTGTCTGAGAACAATGCCTAGTCAGAAGGTACAATGAATTGATGTATGCAGTAAGTGTTAAAAAGTCTGTTATTGTTTGATTCATTTGACAAACATCATATTTTTAAACCTCTTTTGCTCATTAGTTAGTTACCATAAGCTACTTAGATCAAATCTTTGGGATAAAAATGTATAAATTCAGTGAAGAGATGATACTCAGAAATCAACTTATATTATAGTCTGAAACATTTATACAAGTATAAGTTAGAACAACGTTAGGAAAACATGAGGCAGACGCACTGTGTAGGTGGAACATAAAGTGTTCAATCATCATCACACCACCAGCGAAATCAATGAACTGATTATGTGTAATCAACTGAATTCAGTTTAAGTTTTTTAGTATGTGAGAGCCAGCCGAGAGACAAAGACAGCGTGGCAATCATTGCCAGCAAAAGGACAGGTCCCCACTGTGGCTGGAAACAAAACCGAGCCCTGACTGATAATAATAGACGCATAGGCTGTAATTTGGGGTTTGACTCAGACCACTGTCTTAACAAGCAGAAACGTGTATTCTGTGTCTGTGGGGGGCTGGGGGTCATGATCTCAAGGGAAAAGCACTGAATGCACCAAAGAAAGTACAGAAAACCATTACTTAACTTAAAGGGCTGCTGCTGTCAGTTTAGAACCAAACAAAAGCAGGTGAGCTATACGCCTCATTAATGCACCAACATAGTCGGTTCACTAGCAGCATGTTCCTTAAAAAGCTCAGCACTCTGCAGACAAAAGGCTTAAGCACCTCACTCATTTAAACCCTAATGAATTGACCTGTCTCACCCTGGCCCTGCAAAAACCTAAAATTAGAAGCAAAATAAATAAATCAAGGATAAAAGGCAACAGTAAATCTGTAGCTTAGAGGAAGCAAAGAGAGGAACCAAATGATTAGAGAAACACGAGGAGCACTTCAAGATTTTTCATGCAAAAACCTGACAAATGCTGCTAGAAGAAAGAAAACAGACTGCTAACCAATAGCAAAAGTAAACATCTTGCATTGAAGGTTTCATGCTGTGAGAATTAATGTTCAACTGCAATTTCCAGGGAAATATTTCTGTTCATATATGAGAAACTGCATGAAGCCTCACTTCTTAGTCAAAAAATAATTTGGGGTAATTCTCAAAATTACTTTGAGTGTGACCATGAAGTTCTTTCAAAAACCTGGCAAACAAGAATTTATAATGATAATCTGACGCAATGCCATATAAAAAACCTGCAATACATGCTACATTTGCAAAAGTTAATGCGTTAATACTATATTTGATAAAAATAGGCTCAAGGTTAGAGATAATTTATGAGGCCATACTTTGTAATATTAGACTCAATTTAACTGTATTTGACATTTAGGGCAAATATTAACTACAGTATGATAACAATATAATGTAATTCGCTCTAAATTTTATTCATCTAATGCTGTTTCAACAAAAACATTAGGAGCTTGACACAGGTCAAATGCAGTGCATAGTGCTTGTGTTACATGGTGTAGCTATTATTGTGTCCACCCACATTATTTCAATTTCAGCTCTTGCTTTGATTCCGTGCATTTGTGATTTGCCTGACAAAATTAAAATGCAGTCAAACACTAAAATTGCTAAAACATAAATTGTGTGCTTGTCTACTGCTGTGTATGCACTGTATGATAAATTGTGCTGAGGCTGGGGACACATTTAACAATCGCTGTGAGAAGAGGCCCTTCATTTCACAATGCCAATTTTGTAAAGCTGGTACTGTACTGAGCTGCATGGTGCATCATGGGAATGTTATTATGAGCTCAGGTAGCCCACTCCTTGATTTTGCACAGAGCATATGAATGCAGATAGAACCATATATAGCCAGAAAAATACAGGCACACACAAGCCAGAAGCAACAGCGAGCACACACACACTGTTTTATCTTAAGGATGCACAGTGCCTCCAAGTGGTCTGAGCACACAACTGCACTAAACACCAACTGCTAGAAGCTGAATATCTTCTCTCACCATTTTCTCATATTGGCAACACACTGTGAGTTATGGTTACATGTATGATGTGGAAAGCAGTTGAATAGGTAACACGCTTTACTTTTAATGTCATCAAATAAATTAGTTTCAAATTACCAGGAGCCCTAATAGTTCACTTCTGCTGCAAAATCTCATTCTAGTATATATATAGATGCTTTATGTTTATATCTCTTCATTACAAATGATTTATCTATTCAGTCAACAAACAGATGGAAACAGCAGAAAATGGGTGGGATAGAGCAAACAGTGCATCCAATTACCGTAAGTGGTCTCTTTTTCTCTAATCAAAGCTCAGTTAAATATCTCAAAGGCAGATTCCCCATGGAGCTGATCTTTCACACATCAGCAATCACTCACTAGGTTTCTCTCGCCTTCTTTTTCTCCTTCTACCCTTTTTTTCTCTTTGCTCCTTTCCCCTCTAGCCCCCACTCACTCAGCAGCCTACACCTTTCCGTTTCCCCGAACAGAGGTTCATACCTCACCGAGATATTTAATTGCCCACACGGCACATGTTCAGAGGGAATAGAGTTATTCAGAAAACACTGATGATCAGACTTCTACAATCTATTGTGTGTATTCAGTCATTTCTCTAGATTTCTGGTGGTGCTATGCTTTATTGTACTGGCCAAGGGCGGGGAGGATGCCACTGATGCAATAACAGCCTCCATTTACGCTCACAGGGGAAACACATCCCATAGTTCAATACAAAGTAGTGGTCCTGTGGTAATTTTATTTTAGTGGGGCAGAACAAAGGGGTTTTACATCGCAACAAAACAAACTATATACCAATTTTTGGTATTACTTTAATCACAAAATTACATAATATCATGTGCAAGAAGAACAGCCTATTTTATTTGTGGCGAGCATATGAGGAAGAGTTACAGCAAAATAAAACTGTATGTTTCTCCTAGGACTGGATATTACTATACAATATATATATATATATATATATATATATATATATATAAGTACAGTAAAATAACAAGACTTAGACAAACTGTGGGGTGGCAAAATAAACAAGCTTTGGTCTCCAGTCTATTATAAAACAATAATACTTTGCTTTTCTAAAACACCTAAACCACCTAATGTTCACAGTACAACTTATGAACACAGACGTGCACACGCACTCTCTTTAAGACACGGCGAGTGAGTCTTAATCAGGTACACATGTCTAAATCACATGTGCTGGTACTGACAGCAACACACACACACACACACACACACACACACACACACACTCTTTCCCTCCTCTTCTTCCATTACTGTTCTGATATTTGTTATGCAACCATTGTAAAACATACACATTACATTATCAGGAGGTTGAAGCTTATGTCAACATGAAAGTAGTAAACACATACAGCTTATTATAATTTCTTTCTAATCCAGTTCATTTTAAGCTCTTTATGCATTCCTAAGATCAGGTGCCTTTGCTGCAGGAATACAGAGAAAAAGAAGCAAGGCCAGTGAAGCTATTACCACACAGTTAGTGGCCAGGTCAGCATTCCTCTCAGGGAGAGATGCCTTAGCATAAAACCAGCAGTGAGAGCTGACAGAAAACTCTACACAGTTTTGCTTTACTTTTTAGCCCTTGTTCTGCTAATTTGGTACACAATTATAAAAATAAAAGAGTAATTATGGAATTAAGTGGAACTGATTAATGGACTAAGACAGTACAATGTGACTAAAACGGCTTGAATTCTACCCAAGAGGCTAGCCAGAAGCCTAGAGGTAGAACAAATAGTTGGTCATTACCTCAAAGTACATTACAGATGAGTAAGGACAACCTCTATTAGTGGAAATTAAACTACAAAGACTTGTGCTATGTAAAACTTGGTTATTAAGTCACATCTTTCCTTTGGTTCAAAAGCTAAAAACATGCTTACCAAGCTGTTGACCTCTGAGTCATCATAGGTGTCTAATAGATGAGTCCCAGGTCCCTCAAAGGTCTCAAAACCTTCTTCATCCCACATGTAGGTTCCACCCGAGCTGTTGGAGGGCGACATTTCCAGCGATGAAGCCTGAGGAGGATCGCATCGTTTTGGAGACAACACCAGTTGTGCCTGGGAGTCCTGCATGGTGCTTTTGTCTTTAGGTTCTACAAAAAACATGTAAACATGGGTTTTAACAACTGACACAAAGAGGAAATTAAAAGATTTATTGAACTTCCCTTACGTTGTGTTGATTTACCTGCCACGTCTACAGCATCCCAGTCAATGGCTCCACTCTGAAAGTTGTGTAGGTCAGTTTTCGGTAGTGCTGTCAGTGTCCTGTTGTCAGTCATTTCCCCATCACTAAGCACATCTCCCAGACTGTCCAAGTCATCTAAAAACTCCTCGCTAGTGTCACCTCTGTCTAGTGATGAGACAGAAGATAAGGACATGTCTTCCAGACTCTCACCTTCTGCCTGGCCCGAGCTCCGTCTAAGCACACCTTTTTCTCCTGCATCCCCGGTGCTTCCATCACTACCATCACTGGTAAAGTCTCCATTTTCAGTCTGACCAGTTGGCTCAATGTCTATTGCTATTCCTAACAGCCCTCCACACTCAGTTGCACCTGAAGGTCCAACATCTATTTTGATCTTGTCTGGAAATAAAGGTTTCTGTTGTTTGGCTTGCCTAGATCTAACTAAGCTAAAGCCCAAAGATCCGCCAATGCTCCCTAATGGCTTTGTCAGAACACTTTTAGGGAAAAGAGGCTTCCTCAGGTTGCTGGGAGTAGTGGGTGCTGGCGAGATTGAGGACACAGCCTGGGGGGAGGCAGCTAAAGGCGTTCTGCTGTAATGAAGTCCTCCACCATGACCTCCTGAACCTCCAAGGCTACCATTCAGGCTTCCAACTCCCATAACCACTTTCCCATTGCCCAGCTGAGGGGGTTTGAGGAGACTACTCCGAGGAGGCTGAAGCTGAGTATTGACCAGAGGCTTGGCTAGCTCCACGGCACGGTTAAAGGAGAAGGATCGTGTCATAGGCTGGTTGGTGGGTGAGGGAATCTGCTTAAAATGTGTGAAGCTGTTGGAACGCACCATGTTGTCAAGTGCTAAGGCCTTCAGGCTGTCACTGGACTGGGACAGGCTGTCTTGAGAGCTGCTTCTGGGAGAGCTGTAACCTAACTTTGGCCGCACAAGGCGAGACTCTGACCCTGTTCGTGCAGGAACGCTGGAGCTATTATGGCTAATTTTAGGTTCTCCATTCAACTTTGATCCTACCTTGGGACTCAACTTCAAGGATTGTTTGGGTATGGTCTTGGGGCTGGAGACAGCAACCATCAAAGCACCTGATCGCCGGATCTTGGGCGTCCCCGGTGGGACATTCTTTACCTCTTTTGCCAGGGAAGGAGGCTGTATTTTTGTCTTGTCTTCCCCACCTTCCCCAGAGCTAGAGGGGTTGATGGGGCTGGAGGAAATTGTCCCATCGTCCCTCTTCCATTTCAAGGAGAAAGCAGAAGCACGGATTACTCCATTTGGGCGTGGTCCTGGAGAAGCAGTCTTACCATCCTGGGTAGCGGTGGTTGGTTGTGTGGAACCATTGGACAAGGGGCTAACACCACCATTTGAGGAACGTCCACCGAACTTGGGCAGTCTGGATACCATGGCAGACCTAATGGGTGCTTTTTCTTCCATTAGATGCCAACAAAGGCATGGAGGGACATGGAATCACACACCTGGAGGAAAGAATATGCAGGAACACAAATTTGAATATATGTTTAACTGGCTGAAGTCTTACCTGAAAAACAAGATATCAGATAAATCAAATCAAATCTGCACCTTAGCATGAGTGGTTAATTACACTTTTTTCCTGACAGTTACATGAAAACACTGATATACTGTAAGTCTCATTCCGATTCCATTACAGCAGAGTCAAATGTAGTTGAGAAACAAAAACAAATGTAGTCACATACACAAACACACGTGCACATTTCCTAATTATCTGCAAGAGAAGAGTCCACCTGGTAGACTGCTTGCATGTCTGTCTCCTTTTCAAAGATAACTGACTGTGAGGAGCATTAGGGATTAATCTGTCAGGCTTAAGGGGTGACTGGAGACTTTGTCACGGCAAGTTTGTCTTGATGCACAAACACAAAAGCTAAATGAGTCTCTAACTTCACACAACTACATGTTTAAAATAGCTGCACATTTCAGTTTAAAACTATAGTGCTTGTTAGGATCTCTTTAACTGCAGGTGATTCTCAAATTCATTTAAATGAGAATAATTGAATTAAATTAAATCTGTTAAAATAGTTTTAACTTTTAACAGATGACATGACTTCAAAATGGAACCAGTTGCTGAATAAGGTATTGTAGTGTCTGACCAACAAAAAGTGGGCCAACAGACAGACACCAGTACTGGGAAGATGGCCAGCACACTGTGACTAGTGAATGGAAAAACATACACGTAAAGCCAGTTGACGGAGAACACCAGGGCATTTCTGCTTACTTATTGTTTAATTCATTAAGTTCCAATGAACTCGATGAGACCAGTTGTTGGTACTGCATGTCACATCAATCTGGTTAGTGCTGGAAGATTATGAATTGAAAAATCGCTATCTGATCTGAGCCATCTGGATCAGATGGCTGATGCAGTCAGCGGAGAGTAAACCCAAAAACCAAAGCAGGTACTACAAGCTAACCTATTGTTGCATCAAATGATAACAATATTCACTACTACTAATTTTGAACAAATGCCTGGTGTATTGTAGCTCTTTGACAGCTCAGGCGATCAGACCCCCAGAGTGAACCCCAGACAATCAGGCAGAGAGACACAAAGGCAGATACCGCTGCAATAATCCAATCAACTTTTGAAGGGGTGGGGGAGGAGTGCTGCCCTACAATGTGGGTCTCCTGGAAAAAAACTACACTGCCCTACATTCCCATGCACAGACACACATGTATACAACCAAAGAGGCACACTTGCCACAGAATTGTCTGGCTATGCCACCATCCTAATCTGCTTCATAAACACAAATGGGTAGCACCACAAAAACAGACACACACACTAAATCAGGTCAGCATGTGCAAGCAGGGCAACCAAAGCCTCTTTGCCCTGGAGAGGGGGCGTTAACTCTGAGTGTCTATGTGGGTAACAATTAGATTATGGGTCTGTGCTACAGTCAGTGGCCCCATAAACGTTTCATTCATATCTGAGGAGACATGCTGTTATTATTACAAATAGTAACAGTAAATCCACACACTGCAAATGTAGTAATACTGTATTTTTTATAGGGCGAGAGCTTTATGAAAAAAATGCATAAAATGCGGGGCGCCTAATGTATGAATACATTCTGGCTGTGTTTTTTAACATAAAACCGATTTTACGTGGAACTGAGTTCTCAAACTCTGTCAAAATGTTTTAGCATGGCCTCGTTAAGCCACAAAGCTGCACTGATTGATGGATTAAGCATTACGACCACCATAGTCGGGAGCCTCGCTGAGGATTACGATCTGTGATTCAACAGTAAGGTGTGTATATTCATTCATTTTCTATGACCCGCTGCCTCAAAAGTGACTCCTGTTAAGACATGCTTACAAAGCAGATTTCAAACTCACCGCTATCAGTACAACATTGACTTACCCGAATTTTGTTTCATTTAATGAGACCTATAACCCGGTGCACTTTATAGCCTGAAAAATACGGTACTGTAAATATACAATCCCCCATCACCAAAAATCTAAATAACTAGCATTTATATCCGACAATTACTTTCTTTACATTTAGGCAAAATGTAAACATATAACACTTAAACATAGTGACTTTATTAACTGGTTGGGAGCTATTTTCCACCAAAATCATTTGCATTTTTATTAAATGAAAAACAAAAGCCAGGTAATATCATTAATTTTGCTATAATGGTATACAGTACAGAAATCTTGGTACCCATGACAAAACCAATGCAGTTTAAATCACAATACACCTCCAGCACTGCTATAAAGACAGAGGTCAGAAGAGAACCACAAATAAACAACAAGATCCTAACTGACTGACACACATTCAAAGGTGGGGCAGTAAACTGTGCAGACCATCTGTCAAGTGGTCATATTTGAAGGCCCCACCCCCAGCACTATAAATAAATATCCCACAGCCTCATTGACATCAAGTGAAAGGCCTACACTAAACCACACTTCAACCAAGACCCCCAGAGTGCCTTCTGTAACTCTGCACTGCACTGGACAATTAATATATATAGTCCAAAAAGACCGTGCAGCTGACGTCATGTGTAATAATATTTCTTTATAATGAAAGTTACATGAAATGTTACAGAAAATGAAAAATATGTACATTGTTATGACGAAACCCTCTTTCATTGTTACGAAGAAACCCTCTTTCAATTTCAGTAAGTGAGAGAGGGAATGAAAATGGCACATAGACAGATAGATATTGTTTAAGTTAAAATAGGAGGGAATGACAAGATCTTCTGCTAGACCTGCAACTTAGCATCTGAGCAATGATCAAGTTTCAAATAACCAGAAAAGTGAATATCTCTAAAGATTCTCAGTCATTCAGGTCATGGTTATCTCAAAAATGTCCCTGGAATGGAAGGGCGAAACGTAGTCAAGCAACTAAACAAGTCCAGTTGCTATAAAAAAAACATTTTCTAAGGCAGAAAAGTGAAGTGACATATTGTCTTACTCTGTGTCTCGCAGGGTATTGGGAGTTGCCTGTCAGTGTGGCCAACAGACAGAGAGAGGCACTCAGAAAGAACCTGACAGGGAGGCTAAAAAAATTGGGTCTGCAAGAGTAAGGCCATTCAGTCTTCTGGCAATGCTGCACACACTACAGAGATGCATTCTTCAGGAGTAACAGGATGGATGCAAATAGGATGCGACAACCCGAGGGTATGATCTATTGGGTCATTGGGGCTACGCATGAATGGAGGTTCTCTACTACACACAGTAAATCCCCCATCCTGCTGTTTATCCCCAGAGCCCGTCTGTCCCCATCTCCCAGTGCTCATAGTACACCATCATTGCAAATCTGCTGCACCATCTCTCAACATAACAGCATGTCAGCCTAGATTCATTTTCTTCTCCCTCACCTTTCCTTCAGTATTGAAAGATTTATCAGGGGATGTTTTGTTTGATTTTATTCAAACTGTGGAAACTTAGAGAAGAATCTGGTGCAAGGCTGTGGAAAGTACAAATTCCCTGGTGTGATTCAGCAACATTTCTGTATTTCAATATATAAAGGTTCAAGAAGCAACTGTCATTTTTTATGTAATATTAATAGCTTGGAAACAAAACTAGATGAACTTTACTTTATTAGGTAAACCCACAAAACAGTCGCATTTCATCATCACCTGTGTACTGCACATTGAGAAAATAAAATATAAAAATAAAATTGGTTTCATGGTTTTTAATGTCACATTTCAGCTTGGTTCTTCATGCAGTTATTAGACGCAGAGGTGTTAGAGTGGTTGCTCCCTTAGTGGTGTTCTTCCTCACTCAGCCCAAGATTGTCTATTGTGGTGAGATGCTCTGCCTGCAGAGGCACAAAAGTGCTGCTACGGAGAAATTAAAACAGTCAGTGACCTTTTGTTCTGACTGACAGCTTGCATGTGTTGTAATGATGTCTGTTACATTAGGATAATGTGACTTAACTTTGACTTAGCAACTTGCTGCCAGACATTTGGAAGTTTTTTTTTTACAGTGCAGGGGTCTTTACAATATCCTAGCAGCTCTAATCACAATCATAGAACCTCCCTTGTGTCTGTAACTGCAGAGGTTAAAAAACTGAAACTCAAGGTAAGACCTGACAATCAAAGTGCTTTTGCTTTCACATAAATACTTGGGAAATGATTATGTCTGAGCATTGTCTACACAAGGACTGGTTTATCTGCTTAATGAGGAGAACTTTAAAAACGAGGATAGAGTGAGTAAAGAAGGATGGAGGCACACGAAGAACAGATTCAGTGAGTGAAGTCTCTCGTCTGGCACTTGTTCACTGTTGATGTGAGATGTAGGACAGCTGCTATTTGCTACCCTCTCTATAACACACTGTTCTATATCCTTCTGTCCAGCTTGATAATATTGCTTCTCATTGTGCAGAACTAATCAATATGAATCAATCATTACATAACTGCTCTCTGAAAAGCCGAGTTTGACACCCAGCTAGCTCTTCTCAGAGAGAGCAAACCATTAGTTTTAAGGCAACAGACTAACCCAGACACACTTTTTACGTCTCCCTCTCAGTCAATGTAAGAATTATTAAATATAACCTGTCAGTCACACTCAACCCACATTACCTTTTCACCTCCTACCAACACTAAACTGCAGCTGCATTTACATATATTGACGGATTCCAGTTTCTCAGCAGAGTAATAACCAGACCAGTCATCTCGATGCGGCTGTAGAGAGTGATAGCTTTCTCCCTGAAGAGATTAACAGAGTGGCATTAGAGCAGGCTAATAGAATGAGACAGGAATGAAAGCAACACTGACGCTTGGCTAATGTGTATTGAGTGAAAGCAATACCGGACTGAGCAGCAGTGATGCTAAGTGAAACTAATCCAATGAGACAGCAGAGAGGGTTCGGTAATGCTGTACACGAACCGAGGTAGATCAAATGACGGAGACCAATAAAAATGAGCACAGGGAAAGCTAAGGTGTGGTATGTTGTATTCAACTGAATGATCAGAAGCATGGACAGGCAAAAAATAAATCTATCTTCATGAATCCTTATTTGTTTTTGTAAAAATAAATAGATGTGGAAACATTACCTTAACTCAGTGAACTTAAGTTGTCCAAACATTTCATATCCCAAAGTCACTCATTAAGATTAAACCACGGAGCCAAGTCACTCTGCGTTTTGCTTGTTCAATTGACTAAACTGAAAGTAAGGTAGCGCCTCAAAGAGAGCGGAGCACAGGAACAGGAAGACACTCTTCAGATGTTGATCTGTCTGCTCGCTTTCTTGCTACTTGCATGTGTTTCTGTGTGTGTGTGTGTGTGTGTGTGTGTGTAATGTGATGTGTGCGTTGAGTGCTGATGGGTGTGCCTGTGGAGAGAGCAGAGCATTCAAGAGGGGGTTTAATATTTCATAGGGCATCATTTATGAGCCCCACCCAGTATGTGAGGAGAGGAGAGGAAGAAAATAGTTAAAATTTGAAGTAAATACTTTAATTTGTAGTAATAAATAAGAGTGTGTTATTTTATGATGTAAAGACTAAACCATGTTATCCTCTTGACACAATAAACTATACCTACATGTTCAAGTAGTAGTCAATGTGTTTGCTGCTGCCCTATAACATCACGAGACACCAGAGGGGATAATAAAAGGAAACTGATCCTGCTGAGCACTCAGCCTCTGATGGAAAAGTGACCCTAGTATAAAAGATTTCTTTTGTGATTCTTTTTTGATGTGGATTCAATTTCCCACACTTATTTTATGGTTGACAGCATACTTGCAGTCAGTCAACCATTTTCTGCTAAGTGCGTGCAGTAAAAGCATACAACCAAATCACAGAAAGCGAACTGACCCAATCCACATTACATTACCAGAAGAACTGAATGCTGAATTACATCAATTAAGTTCTTATGGTACTTCTATTCAGTTCAATTCAACAATTCTACATCCACAATATTATATTGGTGTAAAAACGGAAGTGCCTTCATTTGTGGTGGAAAGAAAGAATTATCTGAATACACACAGAGCCAAGACAGTGACAAAGAAAGTCTGAATCTCCATGAGTCATACCAGTAACTAGTCACGACACAGAAATGCCCTTTAAAAACGTTTTCATCATCTGGCCTGACTCATGAACAGGAATGGCTCTTACTCATGTGTGATGCTGAGCAGCAGACATGTTGGCAGGACCCATATAAGTCACACAAACCCATTTGAGTTTAATTATTGCAGCCCAGGTGACCACACTCCCATCACCATCATCACATTTCTTTTATCACTTTGTCTTTTATTCTATATGAGTATGTGGAATTCTATTGCACATCCATATCAGACCTTGACTTGAACCGCAGAGCCCCTTTAATCCTCACCTTTTGATTGGCCACAAGTGCAGGATATGCTGATAAGAGTCGACAGGCAACAGCACAGGTGTCAATCATTGACAGCTAAGTCATTAGAGGAGTTTATGTAGATAGGGGGTTGAAGACAGGGCAGACGGGAGCCTGCAGCTTACTGTGCTATTTGAAGAAAACCACAGAACAGTCACATTTTTGACTGAGAACACATCACACAACCAGTAACTCCAAGCTGCCAACAATTTCTTCCCTAATAATTTAGGTAAGGTATCAGAGTTTGAAACGAACACATACCTGCCTTTTTTGAAGCTGCTTGAGTTAAAAATAAATTCAATTCAGCTTTATTTATATAGCGCCAATTCACAACACAAGTCACCTCAAGGTTTAAGACCTTACACATTATATCAATATATACAGAAACATTGAGAAAACCCAAGCACTGGGCGAGCACTGAAAAACTCCCTCTATGTTTATTTAATAAAAGTAGCAGTAACTAGGCTCCATGAAGACATCTACAGCTCTGCACTCACAGTGCTGGTTCAATTAGTTTTAATGTCACCTACACAATGAATCACTCTAAAGTCTGGGCTCCACATATAAAACACAGAGTAAGTCTTTTTTAGATAACAATCCTTGTGGATTTGTTCACTGTGAATAGACAATAAACTATTATCTCAACTTCCTGTTTGTCCAACTTGCGTCCTTTCCTGTTCCCTCTTTCTTTTCCATTACGCTGTCCCTCTTAACAAACACTTTTATTATACTATACAGTATTATTTCTTTAGGTCGCGCATGTTTCTATAGTAACAAACAAACAGTCTCACATGGTGCCAGGTGGAACAAGGCTTACTCATCCTCACATCAAGCCAGACCTGTCATGCTTTTGTGCCAGTTCTTCACAGGGTTTAGAGCTATTAGGTTAAATGATAAAACCTGGGAACCTATCCAATAGTGTGTGAGTGTCTGTCACAACACAGTAACCTTCCCGTTCCCATCAGGAGTTTTCTGACAAAGAACCCCTGCTGTGGAAATGACTTTGATTAGAGAAAGTCACTATCACACAGTGAACCTATTATTTTGCGTCCTCAGACAGTGCAGCAGTTGAACCTCACATGCAAACACAGTCTTTGAATATCAGTGTAACGTCTGTGCAGGCAACTGCAGAGACTGACTCTCGGGACATTTGTTTTCCAGCAGACAAGCAGACCTAGAGCTGGAACTTTACAGGTGTGTCACAGAAATACTCGGAGGTACCGCATACCATGTGAACGCGTTTCTGGGTGATACTGAAGTTCAGCAGCAGTAATAGCACACCACTGGGTGAACTATTCCCTACCAAAAAGAGGCAATGTGCCAAATGAAACTAGTACAGTAGCATGAGAACAATAGACTCAGACACCTTTTATTAAGCTTTTATTCAGGGCTGAAAACAACCCATTATGTCTGAGAATAATTCACCTATTTTCAAAAGAGACGCACGCAATGAGAATGAGTCAGTAGCGTTTGAGCAAATAAGTTGAAAGCAATATTTAAGTCCATGGCTGTCCCATGTCCAAGGCCATAAAGGCTATAATATCATGTGACTAAAAGCCTTGAGGGATTACTTACTGAGTCTGAAGGAGAGCAACCCAGCAACCAGTTATCTTTAGAGGTCAATATGTACCTTACATGGAGCTGAGGAGACAAACTAGATAAACTATCATAGGGAAATTAAAAGGTACTGTATATATTTTACTAAAGCAGACATTCACACTTATCATACAGCAGGTAGTAAAGCCTCCACTCAGACAGACACTGGGCAGAGCTGGAAGATGTAAATCAAGCACAGTCTGTACACGCCCACACAATCCAGAAAAGAAATCTAATCAGGCAAAGTGAAAACCTGTGTGCGTAGCAGGAGCTTTAGATTATGCACAGAATTATTTATCATCATCATTACAGTATGAAGATATAGTCTATGAGTTATGCAACACATAACAGATTATTTCAATATATTTTTCTTGTAAAAATAAATACATACTAACAGAGGGTCTGTTTCACAGAAGACATCCTGACGTGTCACAGCTGGAAAAGCACAGGTATAAATAACAAAATGATTGCGGACACGGCCTATGCTGCCTCACCGTCACTGTCACGACCCACTGAGACGTTTAAACAAAACAGAACCATCAAGAATGTCACTGGTGACACCTCCTGTCACCAAGTAGTCCAAATGAATGTAGTGAAACAGAACTACTGTATGGTTCGTATATTATTACATATTAGGTTTGTACATGTGTCTAAACTGGTAAATGAGGATTGACCTGGAAAAAAGGGTAAAAATAATGAATATTAAGCCAATATTGGCCAACGTCTGCTACTACCACCTGGTACTGTGTTCACAATGACACCTGTGCAAACACACTATTTGAAGCAAAAGAAGAGAAGGACAAAAACACTCAACCCATTCAATATATTGCTACTGCTTTCACAAAACCCAGAACAGAAACATCAGAATGTGTCTGTCTGTGTGTGTGAATAATAACATGCGGAGCACTTCTACTCATTAGAACATTTTTGCTTGCTTGCTTTTTTTTTTTTAATTCCATTTTTGCTTCACACTTCTGTCACTTTCTGGAACTGCGTCATAGCATCTGAGCTCCAGTGTCTACACTTTACCGCACACTGAGTTATTTCAGGCCTTTAAACATCTGTGGGCCAGGGAATGACAGAACTGATAAGCGTGGCTAAGTTTAGCTCTAATGACGGGCCACATACGGAGAGAGAAGAGGGCACAGAGGATCAGGGAAAAGTCAAAGTCAAATCAAGTCGCTGGTACCCTGAGCACAACACACACACAATAAAACTCACGCCAAGCTATAACCACAATGTATTATCCTAAATGATCTCATCTCTGGGCAGTTTAAATACTCAGCTATTTGATGGTCGGTAGGGTGGAGCACATGCAAACAAAGATTCAGAAAGAGGCTGCCTTGTTTTGCTCTATTTAACCCTTGTATTATGTTGAAAGAAAATTAGATTGATTATGTTGCGGGTCATTTTGACCCGTACTGTTTAAATCCACACAGAATTGTCAAAAAACTGCGATAAAACAAT
>JAUMTR010000007.1:12864512-12931311 GCA_032270685.1 Microctenopoma stevenorrisi | reverse complement strand
TGGCTGACACTTGTTGCTCATGTTTACTGTGTGTGTTTGTAAATACTCTGTGAATCCTGCTCTCTGGTCGGGGAGATCGATCTAAGGTACAGCGGCGCAAGGGGGCAGGCACCTTCAAAGTTTCCCCATGAACTTTCTAGTTTCCTTCTACGGTCCATATTTTCATGTTTTCAGTCCTCTGGAGGAATATTCATACATTCTGTGTGTTTCTAAGTACAAAGACACTTTCAGTGTTGGAGGTGAAGAAAAAGACAGAGAGTGTGATGGGTGTAAGGAGAAGCAGCTATGACTATATGTTCTCTCTGGCTTGTAAATCATTTTGTGGAGCAGGGCCAACTTCAATGAAAACCACCCCACCTTTAAAAAACATCACCATTACTAGATTAATCTCTTTCTCTGTCTTTTTCTCTATATCAGTAAATGCAGCTCTCCTGTGCTTTTCCCTTGTTCCATCTACGACGCCTTGAACTTAGGCTGATTTCAGATACCTTGCACTCGACTACGATCAACAGGGGGCTTCTGTAGAGGGAAGAAAGTCAGGCGGACTGGAGAAAGCAGAGAGGAGGGGTTAGATAAGGCAAGAATGTAAAATTAGATGGATCAAATGAAAAGAAAGGGTAACGACTGCTGCTGAGTGCTGTAAAAAGAATCCACCCTCACAGGAGGCAGTGAGACAGAGGAATCTGACAACAAGGAAAGAAGAAAGCTAACAAGGGAATAGGAACAGAAGAAAGCACTGGAAGAGGATCTGGTAAGATTTTTTTTTCTAACAGTCACAGAGGACAGAAAATGACTTGATAGACTGTAATAACTTCCTGATCTGGAAGCTGATTGTCCTCTCCATGTAATTTAACCCTCTGTTTCCTCTGTGATGGAGAATTATTATAACTCGGTGAGCTGCATTGTTTCCCTCCACCAGAACGACTGGAAACAGAGTAAAAGTCAGCAAATGAGTCCGCAGTGTGAGAAGAATGCATGTGTGAAAGAAACTAATGTGACCAACAATCCGAGTAATTATTAATATTTGATTATTTAGGAAGATATATTCTAGCTATACAAATAAACATTAAAAGGTAAACTGCAGGACTTTGTTACAAATACATATGCATCTGCTTCAGTAGCAGACATGTACTAAAAGAGTTTTACTCCTGCAGAAAATGTGTCAGTTTGTCTTGATTTTTCTTTCTAGCCCGCTGTGTGTCTCAACCATGAACCTGAGTTTGACCTTTTTCTTGTTTCTGCCCTTGACTCTTCACACTTGTACATGCCTGGTGAGTTGAATTTATCCACCCAAAGACTTAAAATCTTACACATATTTGGTAGTGGTTATAAGAAGAGCTCAATAACTGAAAGAGCTGCTGCAAAATACGAGTGAAGCAAGCAAACTAGTTGGGAACAAACTAAAACGCTAATCAGGATCGTCTCGTGATTGGCACTAAATGGTGATTCCCGTGCTGAGACAGTGTGGTTCCTGTATTTGGTCAGTACACCTGTTTCTCGTCTGTTCTGGGAGGATTCAGGGCACAGATGTGGATCTGGCACCAACTACAAAGCTTCTGGAAATACAAGTTTGGAACCAGGAGAGGAGATAGATCTGATAATGTACTCTGCCGTATTATTTACCCTGTTCCTTTTTATTATTTACAGATTTACAGATTTTTTTAGATGATCTAAAAAATAATAATCACAATTCTTGTCGTAAGCCTCCTCACACGGGGAACACATCACTTTTTAAGTTGCCCTAAGTTTAAGTTTAGGACAGCAGGAGAACAATAATTTTTGTACCTGAATTTAATGCATGCCTTTGGAATGACATTAAGTATGTGATTGGTTCATACTTATCTTACAGCAATTTCAGAGAGCTGTATCCATGTGTGTGTGTGTGTGTACGTGTCAGGGAGGCAGAGCCCAACGCAGACAGAGACAGGCTGAGGAGAGCTTGAGACCGTATATTGGCAAAGTAGAGCCAGGTAAGAATGTCATGTAAGGTAGTGGAATAACTGTTTGTCTGGATGTCAGCTGTATATGTCAGATTTTTGCCCTGATTCCAAGTAATTATATTATTGACATTGATTTAATATAAATAACACATATAACACATAAATATAACAATTGCTAATTGATAAAACTATTGTACAGTATATTACCTGAACAGTATAAGAAGGGATGAACTGTCTCTCAATATGTGAATATTATTTCTTTTTGGGTCACATGTGTGCTCAACATGATATTTTGGTCCAACACCTGAATATATAGCGATGAATCATGTGGTTGCCATTTGGTTGCTTTACCTTCTCTTCCTCTAACGTATCCCTTTCATCCACCTCTCTGTGGCTTTTCATGACTTAACTAGACCCTAATGAGACATTATAGCACGTTATTCTGAGGCGTGCTAGAGCAGCCAAAACACAAACGTTAAACTAGGAAACAGAAACATTTGTAGTAACAAAACAGGTTTTTTTTATGCTTAAGAAAAACTTTGCGAGCTGCTCAAGTGCCACAGTCCAGCGGGATCTTGGTGCCAAGTAATTCAGGAAAATGGAGTCCCCGTCCCCAAGTGTGTGTGTCCTCGGTCCTGTCCACGGTAAATACCTCATGTTCCTTTGTGGTTTTAGTAATTTTCCCCTTTTAACCAATGTCTCACTTTGTTGTCTACATGTGAAGTGTATTTTTCATTGTATTTGGAAAAAAACGTAGAGTTGTCAAATTTAACACGATATCATGAAATACAGTTTATGTATCTGCTGTGTACGCTGTGTGATCCATCCTCCCATAAAAAACTGTGTTTATGGGCACTGACTCACATAATCAGGCAGAGGGCACCAGTGTGCAGCGTTCTGGGAAAGACCTATGGGAATGAGTGTTTGCTGCATAAAGATGCCTGCAGAAAGAGACGGCACACTGGACTGGCTCACACAGGACCCTGTCTGGGTAAACACACACACACACACACACATAGGATATTACACACTGTTTCCACAGGGCACTGCAGCCTATCAAATGAGTCATGTTATCCCTCTCGATCAGTCCCCAAGGCTAAATGCACAGAGGAAGAGTTAGGCCAGTTTCCGTATCGTCTCTTGGATTGGTTTCTGCTCCTGAGTCGTATGGGGGAGTCCTATGCAGCTGCTGCCCCACCCCAGAACTGCCTCAGCCACACCCAGAGGACACGACTGGCACAGGTATCTGAAGAATATGATCTATGATGACCTCATTTAATGATAGTGCTAACTAACCCAGATCTACTCAGAATGCTGCTGAAACTGTGACCAGATGAAAACCACAGGGATTAGTTTAACTCCCTGTGTAACTGAGCACTGAACATAAAGTTGATTTTGACACCAGACACCTTCATCGTGCTAGTATACAAACTGCGCTTCGTGGACTGTCCGGACAGAAATCAATATTAACAACCTGCTCTAAGTGCCAAGTTCCTCTGTTGCTCGTGGTGTGGTCATCCACAGAATGATCCAGCAGCTCTCAAACACCATGTATAAATAGGATTTGGTCAATATTCACTAAATTATTCAATAAGATGGTCAGTAGGGGAATAACTTAATATCCTCCCAAACGCCACCTTGACCTCCTGGCATCAAATAAATTAAAAGAAAAATCACAAATTTGATTGGTTTTATGAAACATTGAGAGTGTTCTACCAACTAATTGTTGTGGTACTTTGTGCAACAGATATTTAGAGAAGAACTAAAGCTTTTGTTTTTGAGTATTATTAACTCTATAGAACCTACTGTTGTAAAACAGCGGACTAAGCAAAGCTAACATGCTCACAATGACAACACTCACATGATGATTTATAGCTCCTATGTTCACCATATTAACTCGCTAACAACAGCTAATTAGCTTTAAACACAGTTATGGATCATTGTCATGTCATTAGGTTTGAACATATTACGTGTTAAATGAAGTGATTACATATCCTCTTCACGGAGACATGGCTGTCCCACATCCTATGCAGTCCATTCAGTGATCACCATCTCTAGACTCACATACACTACATACCTTTACCTTTTTCCAACACACTATCAGCTCTCTCTATTCTCTCTTTGGGTCTATAGCAAAGATTTACCTTGTTGGACAAGAACAGAGATGGCAAATTGAGCCGCCGGGACCTGAAAAAGCTGCGTTACAAGAGGATGCCGCTGGAGCACTGTGCCACACCATTTTTCCAGTCAGTCCCATCTCGAGCATCTTGTGCTACAGAGATGCTTCAGAGACTTTAGCTGTCGTATAGCAGAGGGATTTATATGATGATTAATTTAGTTGACAGGAATACTAATTAATTCAGTATTTGCATGGTTTTCCTCAGCATCATGTTAATTGTGTGTAACAATCCTCATTCAGCTTTACTCAGCATAAGGTGACTGAGTGGTGAATATGGTTGACATCACTGTCACCGTGTGTCACACAAAGAATAATAATGCGAACAGTCTTGCTCTTGCAATATTTTTCATCTAATTACTGAAATAGCAAGGGTTAAATGTCACACTGCGACTCATTTCGCCCCCGCTCTGTGACCAAGCTGCACCTCCCACCATGCTGTTCTCTCTGCACGCCATCTATCCATTCATCCTCCATGCCAATCTCCGCTTCCTGTGGCCTCCTCCCCTCCAATCTCAAGACCACACATCTCTCCATCATCATACTCCTCCTCCGTGTTGAAGCACTTCCTTTCCCCTTCTGTGTTTCCTAATTCCCTTTTATCTTTCCTTTAAATATCCCTATCCTCCTTCTCTATCAACCCCTCCATTTTCACTCTTCTCCCATTCTCTCATACTTTCATTTTCCCCCTTTTTCTCCCACCCAACCCCCCATTTCTCTGCCAGTCTGCAGTGACAGGTTTTGTGGAAGTAGGGCTGGCTGTGTCAATGTCAAGCCATTCCCAGCAATGATAATGTTTATTACCCACTGTGGCTCCCGCTGCCCATGGATTAACACAAATTGAGGGAGTACCCTTCAGAAATAACACTGCAGGGAGATGTGAAAGACAACGGCTGTTGAGGAACTGTAGTGCAACTGTTTCTGTACTCGACATGAATATGTCTTTATACAGTTTCTTTATGAATATGTCGTTTGGTGTTTGCAGAGTTAATGTGCGTGTGTTCCTGTACTTGTTCTTTCAACTGTGTGACGATCACCATGTGTTACACTGTGTGCTGTGTTTGCAGGTCATGTGACCGTAACAGAAACAGGAAGGTGACCCTGCAAGAGTGGACGGCGTGCCTGGTGGATCGCTCTGAGGCCTGGTTCTACCATTTCATGTGTCAGTCGAAACGTTTGACCACTTTTACTGCAGTTTGAATTGATCACCGATAGAGGTTAAAAGTTTAAAGTCCCTTTCACTGAAACCCAGGTTAAAAATAGTGTGTTGTGTCAAATCAGACTTTTCTAAAATAACATTTTCTTAATGATGATGACACTGACATTGCTAATGAGACAATTCAATGTTTTACTTCAATGCTGTTGGAGGACAAAAGGCTGATTAAAATAGTATGATTAAATAGATGCAGTGGCGGCAAAGATAGCTCATTCTTTTGTTGATTCTTTTTTTAAACACAGTGTTGAATTGTTGTTGTTACCTGCTAACATGTTTCGGCTACAACTGTAGCCTTCATCAGAGCGGTGATCTCACCGCTGTGTTTAAAACATTGTGTTTAAAAAAAGAATCAACAAAAGAACGAATTGGTTACACAGAATGAACACTCAAGAAAAGATAGCTCATCTTTTACTGGCTTCAGGAAAATTACATGTGATGACACTTATTTTCCGGGGACTCAGAAAGACATCTCTGGAGGACAGTTGTAATTGTATTGGACCTGGTTATTCTCTGTAGGTTCACCTCAGTCTTACTGAAATTCTGAATGAGAAAAGTTTAAATTTTCTTTATGAATTTGTGAAGGCTGGAATTAAAATAAGGTTTTTGAAATGGTGCAGCTTAATACTGATATTCAATGTTTCAGTGTTATTAATTAAGTATTTAATAGCTATTATATTTAATTTCAGTTATAAATATTATTCATCATGGCAGTTATTTACTTCCACAAAATGACCTTTAATATATTGCTATAATGCCTGAAGTATTATAAAATATTGTATTATAAATATCTTTTTAATAATGTGTTTTTGTTTTATTCACAGCGATGAAAATGGGTTCCCCCAAGCTGTGTCCCACAGTCAAAGAGAACCACATTTGACATCAAACGCCAACCATGATCTCTGCATCGCTGTGGTTCTATACAGATTCCCCAAAACATCGTCACAGTTACCTAATCATAAAGCTACAGGAAGACATTTCTACCCAGTCCACATTAGTCAGGCTTCTAATATGGGGATTTATCATGTCATCAAATGTAATAGTCGGCTGCTCTGTCACTAGATTCACATGTCTGGGCAGCCTGGCCACCATTACTGCTAATTACAATTACAATTGTGTTGCAGAAGAGCTCAGACAACAGGCAAGATTAGGTTCCAAATTACATGGCATGCTTTAAGTTGTCAATGAAAGAGGAAGACGACAGCAGTACAGACAGACAATGTGATGTACAGAGAATGAACAGGAAATATAGATAAGGCAAGAAGAAGTGCCTCATATGAGATGACGAGATTGGAGAAAAGATAAAGCAATAATATAAAGGGTGAAGGGGGGGAGAAGAGAAAAGTGTCATAATGCACTGGAGGAGAGGGAAAGGAGGAAAGGGGCGAAGCAAAGTAACTGAAGGAGGGAGAGAGAAGTACAAAGTGTGTTTGTGAAAGATGGAAGGAGGTAATGCACTGTAAATGGGAGTTGAGAGTAATGGAGTAATGCATAAAAAATGGATCAGAAATGAGGGAAAGACTGAGAACGGCGAGTGAGAGGGGGAAGGGATGGAAGAAATCCAGAGGAACTGAGGAGAAAAGGAAATGCAAAGAGGTTTTAGTGTTTAAAAAACATTTCCCTTACAGCCAGCTCTGCAAATAGCATCTTGGGGCATGATGTAGAATATTTGCAACACTTGACCTCTGTCAAGGTCAAAGGAACTTGCCTAATTTTCTGTGCATATATTTATCACGTATAATACATAAAGACTCTTGTGGCATCTTGTTTGTTTGCTTGTGCTTTGAATTAGCGTGGTGGCTGTTTTGGTTCTAAAAGATCAATTGGGGTGACGTGTCTGTGGCAAGGGGTGAGTGGTGTGGTGTGGCTGCTTTCTCTGGACTAATTAGCCTTCAAAAGTACTACGCCTGAAGGATGCAGGGGAAGAGAATGAAAGACAGAGGGAGGAAGATGAAGAAAGGGGAGCGATTTCAGCACTGTGTGAGCAGCAGATTCAGTGCAGACATGAGACAAACAAGGACCAAGAACTGCTTGCTCTAGATGTTGTGCAAAAAGAAAGTGCATCATCATAAATATCAAAACATGTTTTCATTCCGGCAGACTTTCACTCGAGACCTTTGATAAAGTTCAGTGGACCACTGGAGGGCTCCAGTTCATCTTGGTGTGCGGCGTGAAAAACAAGTTTAAAGTGAGACAAACAAGCAGCATGAAGCGTGAAGAGGGACCAAAAACAAAGAGATGCACTGTTCTCAACTGAGCTGAAACTGTATCGGCTAATGACGAGTGACCTGCGGAACGTCTCGCTGTTTGGTCCTGTCCATCTGAACACAAAGTCCAACCCCACCACCACCTCCACCAACAAACATTTCTACTCAGTTGCTCCTTTATTCTCCGGGGACTAGTCCCTTTAGCTGAAAAAAAAACAGACGTGTTAAAATGAGTTGTCGGGGCCACCCCTGGAGCGTAGCCTGTACACCTCCTCCTCCTGGACACCTTTGTGCGTCATACCCTCCCCAAACACTGTGCTAATAAATTCCCTCTCATTACCTCTGGACCACCGTGTCCACCTCCTTCCAACCCCCCATCCAAACAGAGGGGGAAGTCACCTAATCCTACTTTACCTTCGAATCACACAAACCCACACTATTCAGCTCCAATCCTACTGTCCTCACGCCTACTGTCAAACCCCATTTGGATATTAGAGCAGAGAGATATCTGTGTGCCACCCACCTCTCTAACCTTGTCCTCTCCACTCCTCCCCCTTTGGGTGCTGATCAGTGATTTGATCTGTGGTGGCTTGCTTGCATCCCTCTTTTTCTCTCTCTTTCGCACATTTACGTACACACACACACACACACACTCCCAAGGGACTCTGACAGCATAGGAGCAGATGGGTGGCTGGTGATGACATGTTGTTAAAAATAAAGATTCCCGTTAACCCGTTGTCAACTAGCACACCCTTTCTCCCCGCCTGCCTCCTTCATGTCCCCCCATTTCATCTCATCTCTCTTTGTCAGTCTCTCTCCATCACATTCTTTCACCATTAATTCCCTTTTCTCCCTTTAATAATATGACACTGTCCATGTAGGCTATTATTCAGTACAACAACTAACTAATTGCAGTGCTGAAATAAGACAGGCCGATACCCCAGGACCCCCCAGAACATGATATTTAATACACGGTTGTCATAAACACAGCTCCCTGCATTATGCATGGTTAGTAAGCACACATCAATAATAGATGAAAAGGCCAGTTTTGCAGATTCTTTTCATGCAATTATGCCAAATGAAATTTTTACTCTTACGTTCTGTCACTTTTCTGCAGATGGAGTTTGTCTAGTGACTGCATATCAATCAATTATTAAAGGGCAACACAAAGGGGGGGCTGTGGGATCAAAAGAAATATTCAGGCCAGTCATGATGGCAGTGAAAAAAAGAGCGAAAGTGTGTGTGAGAGGTTGTGAGCGCGTGTCACCAAAGCCTTTGCGTGAATTCCAGGTCTGACAGATGTCCGACAGATGTCCCAAGTCCTAAGAAAGCTGACAACAACACAGTTTTCAAATAACATTTTCTCCCCAAAGTAGCTTAAACGTTGTTAGAATGCAGCTCATACTCGAAGCTGAATACGTGCAGTAATCTCTCTAAGGTTAATCACCATCCAATCTTCAAAAGCTGCCGCTGTATCGTGCTCTGCCAGATTGCAGACTTTCATAACTTCTTAGGGACTGTAAAGTGGGCCAGCAAGCGGAGGGGGATACAGGGAGGAAGACTGGTGGCTTTGAAAGCAAGTCCAGTCACAGCAAATGGTTTTCACAAAAAATTTAAAAAAGGCCAGTTGTGGCCACTAAGGCGATACATTTATTAATAGCCCTCATGTGCCACATTTTTTATTCTCCTTTGAAGTGATGCTGCAGGAAGAGACGGGGAGACAGACAGAGAGGGACTCTTTCAGATTTTAGCCCGTGGTCAGACAATATTCCCTCTGGGTGGAGTTAGTCCCATTCAGGGCGACCTCAATAGCCCGGCACTGAAGTACCTGGTGAATGAGTGAGAAAAGGCCCCATCACAGAGTGGAGAAGGGGGAGTTAGCACACAATGTGGCAGGCCCTTCTATTTTCCTGATGATATTGATTAAAGAGCTCAGGAGAGAGCACGGTGCATGAGGCCTACCTTTGTCTGGAGATGAGAGAGCTGGGTGGGGATGGAGAGCCACTGATATGAATGTACCATCACCCAAACCCCCCCAACAGTCCTCTGAGATACGGAGACGTCTACTTAGTAAATATGAGCCAACAGATGGTTAGTTTACCAAAAACAAACTGCTAACAAGATCTGCAATATCAGAACTGGTCATTTTTCAACTTTAGTGGGAAAAACAACAAGAGAGATAATGTGTGTATTTGAAAGGTTTGGAGTTGCTTTGTTCCCTTGGAACAGGAGAAACAGTCCAGCTGTTTCCCCTGTTTCTCCCTTATTTATTATTTTAAGCTTAAAGACCTGAACCCAAAAGCCAAAACAAGCATTCTGTTCAAAATGACATTTGTAGTCTGTGTGTCTGTTATTCACAAGTCAAATTGTGCATTTACTGAATATTTAAAACCTGAGTGCCCTGGATGTCAGCTGGTTACAGCACGACCACAGCCGCCTTGTCCCATGTTTCCTGTCTGCCTCAAAGACAAAACGTCCATAGATACGTCAAGAGTTTTTATTCAACATGGTAACATTTTTAATTTGTAGAAAAGCCAACACACTAAATATTTGCTTAAATTCAAAAGGAAACTAAGGGGCCGTTCTTTCATTTAAGCACGTTAACTTAGAGTCAGTCTAAGCACCTGATTGGACACGCGATAAGGGCGCAAAAAGGCAGTGTGACCTCTAACGCGCTGTCTAAAGTCCTCTTCAGCAAAGATGTTATCAAACTAGCTGGAGAATGCTTTATTGCATGTATTTAACTTTTACATCACCTCCTCTTTGCCTAGGACTGTTCGACAACATATACGCAGGTTTTCTCTCTCTCTCTCGCTCTCTCTCTCTCTTCTCATCACCACCCCCATTCAGCGACCTCACCGTCAGCCCCCTCATACTCACCCACTCGCTCCCTCACTCTCAGATTCCACATACAGATACACAAACACGCGCACAATCACACATGAGCCCATTTGAATTGCAAGTGAGCTCTGTTCACTACCAGAGAAGGTAAACAGAGGGAAGTGGCGAAAGGAACGGGAGGTGGGAAAAGAGTGACAGAGGCAACACGAGAAGCAGGGAATACAGGACTCCGTGACCGGATGACATTCACACAGTGTTTAGCAGGACAAGCCCCCACGTGTGAAGGACCCAGGGACAGAGCGAAGGAGCGGGGAGAGTGATTGGGGAGTCTTGCAGTACACCAAGGCACACAGGAGCTGGGACAGCCCTGAAGGGACACCTTAGCTCTGATGAGACACCTACTGAAGTAGGGAATGAGCAGCACCCCATGGGAAAAGGAGTCGGTGGAACACCCAACAACAACCTGCTGTCGCTCCTCCTCTCCTCGCGACCAGATCTCATCCTCCTCTCCTCCTCCTCCATCCTAGCACCCTCTCTCATTTGATCCCATCTCTCACTCCCTGTGCCCGAGAGGAAAAGCGTGCACTGAGAGAAGGTAAGGAAGATGCATGCATGCATGTTGTTGTCCTTGCAGAGTATGTGTGTGTGTGTGTGTGTGTGTGTGTGTCTGTATGTGTGTGCTCGTCAGTGGCTCAAATTTCAGCTGGGTGTGTAAGTCAGCAACTTGTTTCTCTGGATCAGTTCTTTCTGAGTGAGAGTGCGAGTCGTCTCTGGAGGGTTTTTAAAAGCTGAGACAGATGCAGACCACTTTTACTCACAGGATGTTTTTTCTCCTGACAGCATAACATTTTGGCATGTTTGAGGAGCGTGTTCTTTTCTTAATGCTGTGCGTGTTTTATTTGCTCTTTCTGCGTGTCTTTTCGCTCTGACCACCAGCATTTCTCTTGTCATTTGAGTAGAACAGTGATCACAGAGAAGGAGAATATATATTATATGCATCATGAAATAGCATGATATTGTAGGAAAGTGTGTGACGGAGAAATATAATAGATACGTACAATAACAGATGCAGGCACATGAAAGTAAGGGAGACACTAGAAGCATTAATATATTTAAATGTACAGGCAGCAAGGTAGAAAATCCGCCGTGAAATCCCATCAAGTTCCATGTTATCATCTCATCAACCCCCACCATGAACCACAGGCCAGTTTTTGCCCACAGTAGTTTGGGGGACAACGGATCCTGCACGGCCCACCCTATGCCATTTAATCTGTCTCTGCCCACAGATAACAGAAGGCAGATGGTCCTGCCAGAGCACAGGGAGAAAGAAGATAGGTGATACAATGTGCGGACAAATAACACACAGCACTCCACCAGTCCCTCTGAAACTGAGCCTGCATCAACTTCTAAATAAAGGGGCCAAAAGAAGTGAAAGCCACACAGAAAAAGACGAGAAGAGAGAGAGAAAAAATAAATAAATAGAGCAGGGACTTTAATTAAAACCCGAACAGTATCCATAATAAATGCAGTCAGCTGACAGTCTGTGATAAACATAATGGACATAGGAAACTAATCTAAAAGAAAAAAAGCCCATCAAAGTCACGAGGTCCTGTGTTTAAAGGAGTATATGTATTTATGTATAGAGTTCACTGAGCTTCCCCTCTCTGCCTTATGAAAATTCACTGACCATAATTTGCTGAGGAGCTGTATGCATATTTCATCAGCAGATGCGTTGTGAAGAAACAAGCCCATCGAGCTTTTTTGTGTCTTTATTTTTATCGAGATTGAATGAGGGTAATCGTGAGAGGGGCAGACTGTCTTTTGACATCGGGGCTAAAGTAAACACAGATCAGCACCAAAACAAAGTCATTGCAGCCATGTTGCATGGCAAAAAAGAAATTCACATTCTAACCCTCTCTTTCTCCTCTTTTCCTCTCTCCGTCTCCTTCCCTCTAATTACTCTAGGATCCAACATCCTCCTCTTTTTGCTCTCCGTTTCTACAGCTCACCCGTCCTCAGCCTCTCCTCCCTCCCTCCCTCCCTACCATTTCAATCTGTCTCTCTCCCACTGCATGTCTCTCAGTTAAAGCTTTATGGGTCGTTCACTCCCCTCTTTCTGTGCAAGGATAATGAGCAGGCGCCTCTGTGCGACTTTGTAGCTGTGCGGCACTTTCTGAGTTAGGATCTTAGTGCGTCTCGGGGCCCAAAAGACTTAGATGTACCTTCTGTATCCACATCCATGGTTCCACTGTGATTGTCATCTGATCTATAGGGCGCAGTACTGACATAATACACCTTGTTAGAGGGAGGTGGGGAGCCTGTTTGTGAAGACTGTGTGACTTTGAACAAATGTGTTTTCTCTGGGGGAAAAGAAAAACACTACGACCTGTTATCATTTGCTTTCACTATATCACACACACACACACACACACGTATAAATGTAGATGTAAGATGAACAGAAAATTAGAATGCATGTAAGGAAGTAAAAAGTAAAAAAGAACAATACAGAAAAATCTGATACAAGCTTCTATATTGGGAGTTACATCTATCTGCTCTGATTGGATCTGACTGCATTTGAGCACCTCCAGGTGTTGTTTGTGTACTTCGTTTCCCATCAGTATGTGTCACTACACTGACTAATACCCGTGATGAAAGAGATTTGGAGAACAGACCCATTTGAACTCCCAAAACTAAAAATAGAAATGTAAATGTAAAGGTGTCGACGTAAGAGTGATATTAGCAACCAACTTCACACTTTGAAAAGTGGTGCGATGGGTGATTTTTTATAGTGAGTGTCAAGCTGTGCCACACACATATCCCAGAGAAATATAGCATGGCAATTTCCTTTCCCCTGCATGAATAATTCTGTCTGAATCAGATAGGTTTTTCTTCATATCAATGAATCATCAGTAGCTACAGCTCTTTCTTGTCTGTGTGAATGGTACAGTAGAAATTTAACTAAGTGTGTTTGATGGAATTACTGTGTGTGTGTGTGTTACTGTGTGTGTGTGTGTGTGTGTGTGTTGCTGATGGGCTCTGGTTGATGTTCTTGACCTTTCCACCATTTGTTTTCAGAGCCTGGGAGACACCCAAGACGTGACTGAGGAAAGTCAAAGCAAGAGCAAGTACAAGCAATGGCACTAACATTCCTGTCCTGGTGGCTCGGAACAGCTTTGGCACTGTTCTGTGGATCTTCATGGCCTTATGTCTACTCATCTCTGGCACCTGAGAACGAGGTGCCACTTCACTCCACTTCATGGCTACCAGAAGGAAAGGTCACCTCTATAACTCTATCCAAAGGACGAACTGGCAGGTAGGGATGACTGGGAGAGGATGCGTATGAAGAAACACAGTCATGCAGTCTACTTGTTTTTATATTATATGACAGTGAGGAAGAAGTCATAATTTGCTTCAAGAAAAGTTGCTACTAACCTGATCCTGCTTTTGATGACCACAATGTGATAACATACGGAAGAAGTGCTCAGACCCTTTACTCGGGAAAAAAGAACAAGTTACAGAGTAGAAATATTCTGTTCAAAATGAAAAGTCATGCCTTCTTACATTTAAGGCGTTAGTTTGGGGAACGCCAACAATTTCCCCATGGGATCAATAAATTACTCCAACTATCTATTATCCTAAACACTTTTCCTCTTTATCTATCACAGAGCTGACACATAGAGACAGAAAACCAACACCTATGGACTATTTAGTGAAAACAGTTAACTGCATGTGTTTGGACGGTCGCAGGAAGAAGGAGCATGCTTTATTTGGGCAAACCCAAATACTAACCATTGCACCACCGTGTCGCAGCCCAGTTCAGTATTTGAAGCTCGAATTTGCATCAAAATATACTCAAAGTAAAAATATTCATTATACAATATTACTGTAAAGTCTTTTTTATTCATAATTTATAACTTTAATGTTGCAGCTGTTGTAGAGTAACTACATTTTTTTCAAATTACACATATATTTTCAAATAAAAAAAAATATATATATGAATAAATATATAAACATATTTTCAAATAAAATATATATATATATGAATAAATATATAAATATGTGTATATATATATATATATATATATATATAGTCAAGCCCCTAATAAATCAGACCCCTGGCAAATTTTGACCTAAAGTTACACTTAAACTTATTTTTTGACAGGAAATTACATAGGTGTCTCGCAAAAGATAATACGACGATGCATTGTTGAGGAAAAAAAACATTTCTCAGCTTTTATTTACGTTTGAGCAAAAAGTGTCTGTTTAAACGAACAGAACGGGAACATGAGGGATGATGAGGCAACTCAAACTCATCTGACAGGTCTGTAGGCCTGGTTCCCACTTTAATAACAAGTCACCATTCGTTTTCCAACTACCTTCTTGGTGTACCAGCACCACTGTAGAGAGAGCAAGAAAAAATTGAGCCCATTTGGCCTGAACCTGACACCACAGTGCCAGTGCGTGCTTTCTGAAACTGGGAGCTGAAAATTGGGAAAATGCATCTCCCTGTGAGCTGCAGTCTGTCCACCAGTGCAGTCATGCAGAACCACACGGGCAAATAATGGAGAGAAAACAATGTTTCGGAAATTAATCACTCTATTAAATAAGCTGTGAAGCGCCCTTGAGAATGACAGTGTCACACATCTGCTCACTGGCAGCCACCATCTGCACAGAATCACAAATCATGTTGTTTGTAAGAAGGAGAACCAATATTTATTGATGAATGACCGTGCAGTTACTTAACAGGTCGTTTTGCTGCCGCCTGACTATTGTGACGCGCAATTCAGTGGATAAAAGTCCATAGAGTGCGATGTGGTTTTCGTGCTTTTAGGTTTATCCCGTGCTGTCAGTTTTTGACACATGATTTTAGACTGTTCACAGCATTGGTTTAGTTTAAAGAATGTATGATGTAATAACCAACATGTAACGACTTCAATGAAAACGCTAAATGAAAAGGTTTGAGCAAACTTAAACTGCGGAAAACAGAGAATTTGTGACAGTGTTGGCAAAGCAGAAAGATAATGTCTTGTTTTCATAAAGCTAATCAGCTGTTAGAAGAAAAAGAAGAAGAAGAAGAAGAAGGAGGAGGATAATTAAAAATCAGTTTGTGAGGTTGCAGACTTTCTGATTGAAAACACTCCACACTGTTAGGACACACCCATGTGGTATTAAACCACCACTGAGCAAATGTTGACTGTCCTTCAACTGCCACTGAACTGCCATCTAATATGAAAATCTGCAAAACAACAGGCAGTTGTCTGTCTTTGAAACATGTGGTCACAATAAAGCTCCTAGCAGTTTCCAAACAAAGCACGATCCCAGATATCTGCAGCACACAGACAGATATCCATCTGAAACAGTCAATGCAGGCTTATCATCTGATTCCCAGGTCACTTCTCCTGATCTGCTATCAGATGTCTGATCAGCACGCGTTCACATAGAAAGACAATGATTGGCAAACGTTTGAAACACTGAAAGTCTAGCAAAGACACTTGGAATCACTGCACTGTTCCTGCACATCCATCCAACAAAACGAAGGAGCGCTGCACAGTATGCACTGGAACATATGTCTTCTCATCCATCACCTGTGCCGCTAAATGGAAACTAGATGTTATCTTTTTGACGTTCCCAGTGAAATATCACACCGTTCCGTGTGGGTTATCTATTGCATTTCTCCACAGGCTATACTTCACACTGAAGAAGAAGGCTCCAGCAATGTCAGTGACTGTCAGCCCTTGTGACCTTCCCATTGAATGGAGCTTGTCGGCCTACAACCTGAAGGACAAACCCCTGAAGAGCCAGCAATGTGAGCAAGCACCTTCAGACATCTACATTGAAGATGCTACATCTTCTTCAGTCAGATGTTATCCTATAGGACTTTAATAGAGGGCAAACACTCTAATCTGACTTAATGTTTTGTTTGCACTCCACAGTTTACTCTGGAGTGTGAGGCATAATTAGATTTATTGATCAGAGATATAAAAAGAATAATTTCCTGAAACATCCATTACATACTTTGTGTTAGTCCTTTAGAAGTCATTGCGTTAATTTGCCACCACTGTCTTATCACATATACAGGCAGGTTAATTGATCATCATATCGCAACGGAGGCTGTTACAGTTCCAGAAGCCACTCAATGCCAGTTACTTTGCCCCACACACACACACACACACACAAAGAAGACAGACATTATTTAGATCCGTCAGCTTCTCGTCAACAAGATGTAACAATTTGTTTAGTTAAAATCATATTTTCTGTCGACATGCCACCCACCACTGTCTGACAGGAACCAAAACTGTGACTGTGACATGTCTGGTTGTCAGAGCGTTGGAAGGCTTTAGCTTTTGTTTTAAAAAAAAGTTACATACATCAAGCCACAATGACAACTGACAACTCTTCATTCAAATAGTGAAGAAACAACAAAATGGCTGGTTTGCAGTGTACTGTATTTAAACTAAAGTCAGAGAGTTAAACATACCACAGCACACAACTAAAACTGCTCAAAGCAGTCAAATATCTAGCCTTAAAATAAAATAAATGCCACAACGTGTTCCCCACTTTTTCAGTTAACTAAAGAAGTTTTTCTACATTTAAAAAAAATCATTATAAAGTTATAAAATGACACATGAATCATTTAAACCTTGAGCCCATGGGTCCCCGTCACCAGCCTGAATTATTCACTTTGATTCTGCAACATTTGGTCTCATATGAGGAGTGGTTTTTCATCTCGAGGAGGGATGAACACCGTTGAACAGTGAAGGATTTTTTTTCATGTTTATTTGTCAGTTGCGTCACACAAGTGAAGAGTGTGTACTTCAGAATAAAACACTTATGGCATGAATAGCAATACAATAGAACTAGTTCTGAAGTGGCAGTTTGCATTTTGTTCTTTTAACTGTTCATTCATTAGTAATTTCTTTACAGATAATCTTTGTATGCTCAACACTTTGTTGATTGTTGAAGCCTTTATGCCACATGTAACTGCAGAAGTGAAATTCAGTGAGCACTTATGCACAGGAACGAAGCTGCTTTAACATTATGCTACAGTATTTGACTAAATTAGCTGTTTAAACTATGGTGTCTGTACTGTAATAACGAGGCCAGCACTTTTCTGTAAAACCTTTTAATTAGCTAAGCAAATATAAAGAGCTAATCTGATCTGAGCACACCTGATCCAGGTAATCAACAGTTCCTGCTCTTGGTTAACAGTTGGAGGGTTGGGAAACAAGCAGGGCTGCAGCTCTCTAGGACCGAACTTGCCTCACCCTGAGTTACACTAACCTAATCACCTTCTGGTCCTAGTATACAGACAAGAAAGTGAAATTCCTTCTGTCATTTAACTCTTATCTTCCAGAACCCTAAACTTTAAGACTGGCAACTAAGAATGAGCTGCAGAATAAGTTTTCTTTGTTGAAGAGTGTCTGAGGAGTCCTTCAGACATGTTTTAAAATGTAATAATGTTTTCTCTTTTGAATAATTTCTTCAACCAACCAACTAATGAAACAAATCTATAATCTGTAGGTACTGTATGAATGCAAATGTTTATTAGTTGTATTATATGAACTGTGCCACTGACAAGTCTCCTTTCCACATTACACATTTCTAAGTTGCACATTTGACATAGCGGCCTGGTAGCTCAATGGGTTAAGCGTCAGACTGGAATGTAGGAGGTCGCAGGTTCGAATCCCGCCTGACTCCTAGTTCATCCCCTACCAGGTGTGTCCCTGAGCCAGACACACAGCGCTAGCACCTTGTAAGTCGCTTTGGATAAAAGCGTCTGCCAAGCAAGGTTAAAGTAAAAGTAAAAGTGACATGATTGTAGATACAACATTTTGTGAAACAAATCTCCAGTCCTAATACTGCACACTGATGCAGCAACATGTTCTTATCTATGTTGTCAACTGCTGTCTTCACAGGGAGCAGCAAAAAGAGTATGCCTGAGATGTGGTGGCAAGGTCCAAGGACTCAGGAAAAAATTTACAGCTACTCTGGCAGTGCAGTGAACACGTACCAGGGTTCCTCCTCCCCTCATGCTTCCTTCTACATACTGAGGCTGCGCTCCAAACAGCAGAACACCAGAGCTACAGTTTACTTCCACGAAGGCCTAGGTGCTTCCGACGTCTTCCCTCTCCTACCAGCTGACTCTCGAGTTCACACTCTGGGTGTCGGCATGACGAGTGTCACCCTCAGCTGGTTACCCAGTGCATCCATAAGCAGCCTACCACAAGCACAGAAAACCTATGATTACTGTGTACTCATTAACACTGAGAAAAACTACCCCAGTCTCTGTGGTGCCCAGGCAGGCATGAGGAAAGAAAAAGACCAGAAACAAGAGAAGAAGGAGAGGAAGAGGAGAGTGACAGTGTGGCCCATTTTGAAAGAGTGGTGGTGGCAGCAGTGGGATGCTTATCCTGAAGCTCAGAGTGCACCTTCTCCCGTCACTGATGAGTATGCCGATCTCCAATGTGTGTGTCAGGGGACAGAGAGTGTTTGCACAGTCTCCGAGCTCCTGCCCGACACCCAGTACTACTTTGACGTCTTTGTGATTGACAGGGTTAACAGGACGAGCATGACATATAAGGGGACATTTGCTCGAACACATGAGGAGGCTCGGCCAGCAATCACCACGCTAAGAGAAGGGGAGCTGAGGTGGGTGACCTTCCCTGACAGAGGCTCCAACTCGGAGCAGTTCTTTAGTTTCCATCCTCGAGGCTGGCAGCAGAGTGGCCTCCTCACCCTGCAGAGCTGCAGTGCAGGTGAAAAGGTTAAGGTCACAGTGTCCAGTAAAGGTCGGGTGTTGACCTCCCAGGCTGTGGGGGGAGATTTAGTGCACATTTGGCTCCAGGGAAGTCCTTCCTATCTCATCCACTTAGAGAAAGAAGGTACTACCTCAAGCCAGATCTCTGCTGCTACCGACCCAGGCTTATCAGGAGGTCTGATGGCATCAGTCAAAATGCAGACCTCCTCAGCCTATCACCGCAGAGGGGTCCCATCGCTGCCCTCCACCTTGCAAATAAAGTCCTTCAATCGGTTGCGTGGATGCAACAGTGTCACCCTGGCCTGGATGGGTACGGAGGAAAGAAGTTTGTACTGCGTGTACCGCAGGGAGCTGGGAAACCATGAAGCAGAGGCTGGCAGAGTAGTATCTCTAACAGCACCCTGTCTGGGTCCAGAGTCCCGCTCGGACACCGAGAGGGTTCTCTGTAAGTATTTCCAGGAGCTGAATCCTCGGAGGGCCGTCACTACAGCTGTGATCGGGGGCCTGGAGCCGGGGATGGCCTACGTGTTTGATGTCTATCTAATGAGACGCTGGGGGATCCCTATCAAATACGCAAGCAAGACGGTGAAGACTAGAAAGGAATGCTGAGCTGCTGCCCCCTAGAGGTGAATTTGGGACTGTCCCAGTTTCGGGGGAAATGCATCAGTCATGGACATACTTTAAAAACTGACCATGAGAATGAAGCCATTTGCCTGTTGTGGAGAAGCAGTTACCATAATAAGGAAATATTCCCTCAGTAGGAGCAATGGTTATATTCAAATTCCATTTGCAATATTCAAGCAAGTGGATGGAAAGCATATGAGAAGGATCTGCACACCAGCAAATGTTCATAATATTTACAATAGAACTCTCGTGCTTTGTCATTTTGTTTTTCATTGTTGATCATAATAATGATGTGCCAGCTGTCCGAGTGCTTATTTTCTGTCTGAGTACAGAGGACAACTGAGGTTTGTGATGACAGAAAGTCAATACAAAAACAACAACTGAGACTGTGCCAAATATGCAACAGAAACAGATGGGGAATAATTGGATAACATCTGAGACAGGGGGTTGCAGTGTACATCTTCAGTGCTGCATATTGTACAGGCTTATAAACACAGATGGGTGCAATCTACAGATGCTTAGTTCAAAGTCGGTGTGTATCTTTGTGTTCTGCTTTCGCATGAAGCAGTGAAAAATACTTAGTGACTTGCTTCATTGTCTTTGATGTATTCTTGTGCTGCTTCAAATGCATCAATAAATACTAGGGAATCTGTAGGTCCTTGACTCTGATAACACTGTGTACTGTATGTATATGACTCCTTATGCATTATCAAAGTAGATTTTTGTGCTACCAGATTGTTGTGACCTTGTTCAAATGACAGTGATATAGGCTACTGATTTGTGTGGGAAGATTGGTTATTTTGGTAAGTGTATGGGACTGCAGAGATTTTACAGGGAAACTATGACTGTGACTAAAAGTAGCCCTCCCACATCTTCTGAGACAGCTCTGTTCTTCATCTATCAAGTAATATTGTATTGCTATTTACCAAGTACCGTTCCTGGCTCCATTATGCTGATGATTATCTACACATGAGTAAGGTGTATAAATAACCCTGGTAAATGTGAAATTACCAGAGTAAATGAAAAAACTTTATCAACAGACTAATCAAATCGATAGCATGAACTTAATAACATATGTACATATCAGCATCACATTGACTTTTATGCAAATAATATCTAAAAGAAGATTGTTTTGTTAAGTCGAATTAAAATGATAACATGTAAGTTCGGAAGGGTTATTGATTGGATTACTTTTCCAGAGAGTAAATTCTATATAACATAATGTTAAATATATTAAAAAGAATATAATTTCTTTGACCTGGCAACCTGTCCATTGTGTACCCCGCCTCTCACCCAGTGACAACTAGGATAGACTCCAGCCCTCCTGCAACCTGTGAGTGAAAAAGTGGTTAGGACAATGAATTGTAATTTTGCAAATATAGAATTAAACAATATGAGTAACACATTAATTTTAGTGTTGGACATAAATGACAAAAACAAATAAAAATATACTAAATAACTAAATAAGTTAAAATAATAATGATACTTAATAATTGAAGGTTTTTTGCTAGGTATAGTTGTGAAAGTGTGTGTATAGATATCCCCTCTTTACTTTATGACACGTAATATATGTTAAATTAGTGTAATAATCGGATGAACTAATTATTACATGAACTAATACTAAAAAAACATTTTTTAGTGAAGGTGAAGAACTCAAGATAGACCTCATTACGTAGTCTGACGAATTCGATCATAGAGGCCAATAGGGAGGCGCGCTTGTTCGTTGCGTAAGCACGTCGTTGTACGTACGGAAGTCAACGACAGGCCAGCGCGCCAAATACATCCTTAACAATAGCACGGCAGCTACGAGGATCAGCTTAATTTCTGCTTTGATAATCATTAAATTTGGCCGTTAACGTCCGTTTAGACACTTGGCCGGGCAAAGGTTGGACCAGAAATTGTCACCATGGGTTTGCTCGAGCGGTGTCAGGAGCTCTTCAAGACGTCAAACCTGTACGAGGTGCTGGGCATCAACAAAGAGGCAACTGAGGCAGACATCCGGAGGAGCTACTACAAGGTGTCGCTCAAAGTCCACCCAGACCGGGCTCCTGAAGACCCTCTGGCCACGGAGAAATTCCAGGTGAACTCCCCGTTTTTAGCTTTCAGAAAACGCTCAATGAACACAAACCAGGGATACTTTTATATCACGTATAAAGTCTAACGTCATAACAACTCTATACTCCTCTGCAGTTGTTAGGAAAGCTGTACGCAGTGTTGAGCGACAAGGAGCAGAGAGCTGTTTACAATGAGCAAGGAATAGTGGATGAAGAGTCTGACATCCTGAGTCAAGACCGCTGCTGGGAGGACTACTGGAGACTGCTCTTCCCTAAGGTATAAGGGCACAGCTGGCGTTTCAGTTTCATGGATGTGACTCACAAATGAGCTCCACGTGTTGCTTTGTGCAGTGAGCAGGCACAGGCGGGAGCTAGCGCTGGGTGATTCCTGCTTCCCAGCCCTCTGCTTTAACCACTCTGCTACCAGGCCACAACGCTTGTAAACAATTTATAGCCATGACACACGCTGATTATTTGCCTTGACAGTCTGCTCTGCTCCATCCATCTCCTAGATTACAGTACAGGACATCCTTGAATTTGAGAAGAAATATAAGGGCTCTGATGAGGAGCGCCAGGATGTGCTCCAGCTGTATGTGCAGCACCAGGGAGACATGGATGCCATCACAGCCTCGGCTTTGTGCTGCTCCCAGGAAGACGAGCCCAGGCTCTGCAGCATCATCCAAGCTGCCATCCAGAAAGGAGAAGTCCCAGCATTCCCAGCATTTACTCAGGAGAGTGAAAAGAAGAAAAAAGTTCGTAGGAAGAGGGTGAGAGATGTATTTGGGTTAAAGGCACAAGATCCTCATATCTTTCTTTTCATTAACTAAAACTTAACGTGATATGGTGCTACTGACCAGGCTGACAGAGAACGACAAGAGGCAGAAGAAATGCAGAAAGAGATGGGGCTCGACGGTCAGGATGACGGTCTCGTGATGATGCTTAAGGTAACAAGTGGATCCTGGTGTATGAAATTAGTTTGCATTTTCTTTTCTTTTCTTTACCTTATTTCAGTAACATTTATATATATATATATTTTTTTTTCAGCAAAAACAGAAGTCCAGAGAGCAGAATTTCAACAGTTTCCTGTCTGACCTGGAAGCAAAATATTCCAAGAAAAGTGGGAAATCTCAAAGAGGAAAAAAAGCAAAAAAGTGAAAACCATGTAGGCTCTTCCAACAGTAAATCAAGTGTAAATAAATTACATTAATATCTTTATAGAATTTGTAAGTTTCCAGTAAATGTTTGAGGAGCTCCCTTCTGCTTGCCTCCTCATGACACTCTTATTTGGCCTGTTTTTTATGCAACACCTGTTGATGCATTGTTTTTCCCTGTATATTGTCTTTGTCTTCATGAAACAAATAAATTCATATTTATATAGATACTGTTTTTATTTTGTATAAAACAGAATATTGTTTATTCAAGTAATAAGGATCAATTTACATTGAATTCAATATTTTAAACAAACATTATCAATGATTTCACATATTTACAGGCTTATTCCTTATTTTCGTATAGCTCATACGCTGCAGATATCTTTACTTGAGCTTTAATGTAGAGAAAGGCAAGCAAAAGCTGCTGGTGATGTATATACTTGTTCTCTGTGCAGTGGAAGGCTTGGGGTAGAAAATATTGTCCCTATAAAACATACAGTACCAAACTCTGATGTAAAACCAGAGAAGGAAAAGTGGTTCAAATCCTCTCTATCCCTGTTATTTAACCAATACAACAACACACTATAAAGGACGATATACAGTACATTCACATATAAATATATATCTATATATATATATATAAGAATACACACAGAGTACAAATGTCCACAATACGTATATAATAAGTTCTATACATGTAGGTGGAGTCACCTTTGTGTTTGGCAGCCACACAAGCTGATTTCTAGAATACAAAACTATCAAACCAGCATAATATGAAAAATATGCTACTTCAGAAACAAACGGGCACAGATGCTGTAGAGTGATGCATGTCGTCATGGTGAAGCTGCAGGGTCTAGAGAAAAGGGACAAACTACAAGCCAGGCCTGCTGGCTCTAGATGAAATGCCTCCTCGGGTGTAAGACCGAGGTGGGATTGACACAGGCACCAGTGAAACTACAGGAAGGAGAAATAATAAAGGTAAATCCACAAACAACCAACCACTGTAGCAACCTCACGCAATCATTGGCCAAAGTCTGGAAGAATTGCATCAGCTACTTAAATCTACTGACCTGAGACGGAGGTTTGTGGGTCTGACTCCTCTTCATCTTTGATGGGCAGGTGCCCCAAGGGATGGTGGGAAAAGGAGTCCAAGAAAGATGAGCTGCTGATGCCAAGACTAATGCCAGTCACACCGATTCCGAGAGAATCTGGTGAAATGAACCATTAAGTGAACATGAAATCTTTCAATATTTGGTTTTTTATTTGCATGTGTTTGTTACACTACAATTTTAGAATGAAAAGCCTAATCTGAGCTTCTGACCTGTGCCCACAGAGGCTCTGCCAGGCCGCCCCTGCCCGATGTTGTCCAATACTGTGAAGGAACGACGGTATGGAGTGTCTGACTGAAATGAAAACTATGAGTCATACATATTGTTTGTCATACTTAAGCTATGCCAATGCATTTCTGCCGCTAAAGAGCTACTCTTTAATTAAAACAGCAACTCGCCACAAACAGGCAAAAGATCCAGAGTCTGTATTCTGTATATGCACGTATTCTCTGATGGAAGAGGGCATCTTACCCTGTATGTGTTAGTTGTGTTGGGCCGAGAGAAGAAATCCAGTAGAAGGTGACGATCCCTGGGCATTGAACTGCCAGCTTCATCATTTAGAGCACTGTGGGCACGGCTGGACGGGCCTTTATGACGCTGATTGAAAGTGGAAAAACAACCAAATATTTAGTTTTTATATGGTTGGTCACGTGTTAAACTGACTATTTAAGGAATATTTTTGTCCAAGGTAAACTTGGGTCAGTGGTCAACAGTAGATTTCCAGCTTCTTCTAGATTTAGAGAACCTTCTTTAAAAGGTTTATTCAGTGATGTTAAACCTCTACCTGTGCAAGTTTAGACTGCTGCCCTGAGTGAGATGCATCTGACTCTCGGGTGCTGATGGGGGGAAGAACTGCGTTTCTGCTTAGAGGCAACAGCGGAGAAGTCAGGCGATCACTGGCTGTGGGTCTGTGGGAGAAAAGACTTGAATAAAAAACAAGTATACTGTAAGATGTATGCTTTCTAAAGATGTGACTGTAGGAGTTGTGAAACTTCACAGCCTAGGTGTTAGGATAAAAGTGTTGGAATCCTACATCTTAGATCCTGTTATAAAAAGAGCAGACGTGTTTTTCGGATCATGTTTGTTTGTTTTTTTACAGTAGTATAAAAGGCTAAAAGGTATCTGTCCCCAACAAGGATTTCATACCTGAGGCAATGCGGTGGCAGCACTGTGATATTTAAGGATATTTATTTCCCATATATCTCAATATATTTCTTGGTGCGTCGACTCTATGTGGCTTAGTTGCTACTGGTTACCTAGCAACCTCACAGTGACAATAGTAAACACGACCATTTCTATGCATCAGTCTTTGATATTCTTTTGGAAAGACGGTGTGTGTTCTAAAATGTCAACGTATCCCTAAAGAAAAACTGAGTTTACCATTAGATAGATGCAGTAATCGAGACTGCTGTTGCAAAGGTTTGAAGAATTAACATTTATTGTAAAAGGAAAACAAAGTGGGAAACTTTAAATTTCTACTCTATTACTAGTGGTTCGTGATAAGTTCTTCTCTTAAGCCGATTCCACAATGAAACTTCCATCACCTCTTGGCCCCATTATTCTACAAAGACATAAGGCGAAAGTTGAACGGGAGTCTGTTTTCAGTCATATGTGTCTCTGCATAACGTAAAAAGCAAGATCCGAGGTTGAGTAAAGTTGCCGTGGTCCCAATGATGCTAAAACTCACAGACGTGTACCACGAATGACCTCATCCATAGATCCTGTCGTGCTGGACTGACTCAGGCTAGGAACCAGGGGCAGGAGAGTCCGTGGAGGAGGGTTTCTGCGGCGGGCAGACTGTGTTGACTGTGACAGTGAGGAAGAGCTCTGCTCCAGGGTTCGGCGAGGATGAGGTTTGCTGGAGGCAATAACACTGGAGCCTGGTCTGTGGGACGGCCGCTCCTCTGACTCCCTGTGTGAGAAGAATAGAGGGAAACACAATGGATGAATCCATCTGCTGCCAACCGGCCGCATTCTGTGCCAAACAAGGTGCTAAAACCAGGGATAGAAACATGGCACGAGAGGGCCTATGCACCTCCTGTTTCGCTAAATGTTTACCTGTGAATGGAAAACAAGAACTGAAAGACATCATGCCTTTTTTTCCTTCCCATTCAAAGATTCAAATTCAATAATTTCATTAAATCTGTCCATACTGGTTTTTATCCAGCACACCCAGGTTTCTCTGCTGCAAGGGGATGCTGTGGATCATGATGAGGTCTTTCAGATTATGCTGGGTCGCTGCTGCTCCTACTGGGACCCTTCCAGCCTGGATGAAGGTGTGAGATGAAGAGAAGAAAGTAACGAGACACAAGGAAGGTTGGGCAGGATAGGCAGGAGGGACAAAAGATAAATGATGCAAAAGACAGGAATGGTTTAAGGGGCAGGGACAGAGAGATATAAAAAGAGACAGGAGACACAATCAGAATGTAATGTTAGATAACAAGAATTTGTAGTATTTTATGAAGGTCAGTGAACATATGTCTATTTTTTCACAGGTACAATACAGTATAATAACTGGTTATTCATCATGCAGTGTTGTCAGGACAACCCCACATCTGCTATGCCACCGACCAGAAATAACATTCACAGCACAACTGCATTAAAAGCAATAACTGACAAAACAACGCATTCCCAAATTCCTGTCATGAAAGGAAAGGAAGATCTAAAAGGAGAGGTTCATGTTGAAAAAGGGTTGCAGTTAAATACGAAGACAAACAGCAGTGATGCTTTCATGTTAATGAACAGGCACAAGCACATTTATTCTATAGGTAATGATAACGAGCTGCCACAGATGGTGTGATCACCATTTTGGCTCTAAATAAGGAAGTTACATACAGTGGAAGACTTTCTCTGCGTTTTGGATTTCCTTCTGGACTTGTGCTTTGAGACCCTTGACTTTGTGTTCTTTGAAGGGGAAAAGGTCTGGCCAAAGAAGAAATGAGTATGCAAGAAGGCAAGAATAAGGGGAAAAGGACATCGATAAAAAAAAGGATGAAAGGGGGAGTATGGAAAGTAAAATAAACAGATGGTGCAAGGTGAAGGGCAGAGGGTGAAGAGGGAAACAAAGAAAACAGTGACATAAGTTAATGATCTGCAAGCAAAAGATTGAAAGAGCACTAAGTACAAAACAGGTCACCATCAAGGTTGGACAGTGACTGTGTCTCACTCACTCATTTAGGACTTCTCCTGGTATAAGATCAGATAAAGCACTGACCTGGAACTGCAGGCTGCCTGTGAGCGGGGGCACTCTGCTCTGACCAAGCTTGGGTAGCATCAGGGGCAGTACAAAGGCATTGTGACAGTCTTGCTGCACAGGCCTCGGGTTCCCAGATATCTTTCTATCATCTGTTAGTGACACAAACAATCATTTCCTCATGACAGCATTTCTGTGGGCGTTTACCAACATATATTAGGTCTAATACATGCAAAATAGTAAAGCTGATCTATACTTGTGGTGCTGCATTCCCAGTGGCGTTGAACAAGCTCCTTCATGCAGCCAACCAGCTGCTGCCATATATCATCAAACAGTAGGTCGAGAACTGCTTGCCGACGACAGCGGTATGGTGAGACTGGAGGCAGATAGTGAGGCCGGCGCTCTGACTCAGAAGAGTCCTGCTCACACTCATCTTCCCTGTAAAAGTCACCTGATGTAAATAATGTGTAATGTGTAATAACACACTTTGGGTTTAGTTTTTGGGAGGTGACTAACTCACATGTCCTGGCTATCAAAAGCCAAGTATTCCTCCATCCCACCCTCCACTTCAATCACTCCTGGCTTGTCATGGCTGCTGGAGCCACCAGTGACACCTGTAGGCCCGTCCAACTCAGCTGAGGAGGAGCTGTTCAGTGCCGCTTTCCTGCCCTGCACATTCAACCTTGCGTCAAGAACAAGGACACATGATTGAGCACCTCAATGTATAAACACCGTATCTCACAGATATAAGACCACACATGCTCTATATGATCTATATGAATAAATAATCATATTACCAACTTTGAGCATCAGCCGAGGATGAACTTACAGCTCACTAACAAAGTGCATAGTGACATCTCTTCTTCTAGCATCTCTCTTCTTCCCACTATCTTCCAAACCCAAGTCACACTGCATACTGTGACCACTTGCCAAATGAAACCTCTTTAAGTTCTCATCTCAATATTTCAGTCCATAAAAAGTAACAAATAGATGCAGCAATCTCTGCTGCATTCAGCAGTAGCACAAAGTGTCTGAAATCTTTAGGCTAGTGCAGCAGCAATGCTTGCTTCCTCAATGCTTCGCTTGCCACCACTAAACACAGCGTAACAGCATGATTGTGGTTCACAATCTGCAAGTCAACGCATCTGGGCCACAAGTCAGACAAGAATCCTCTATAATTGATGGGCTAGCACAGTCTTGGGATGGGACAACCACCCATCCGCCACTTGAGACAGACAGACCTATTAATATATTAATATTTCTTGCCTTGGTGTTCTAGCTGGCTAATTGATGTGTACATACGTAGAAAAATGTATCTGTTAAATGCATCTATTGTAAACTTTCCATATACTATCCTGTCAGACAGTAAACTAGTGAGTCAGTTAAGACTTACTCGGTACCATTCTCATCTTTCTCCAGGGACTCCACACTGCTTTCCTTGCTTTGTGATGGGCTGCTGACAGAGCTGCTTCTCCCTGAAGTAAAATACCACTGGAAGCCCTCATCACTAGGAGACACCAGCTGAGTCCCCAGGATCCTCAGGAGGGACACACATATACACAATGATTAAATACAGAAAATAATTATATTTCCACACATGAATTGGAATTTTTAGACGTACCTCCACATTCACTATGATATATGACCTCGCTGCTGCCTTGTTTCACTAAAACTAGGAGGTCTGGATGTTGGTAGGAAATGGGAAAATAACCTACCGAATATGAGGGAAACGAGTGGCCCACTGCTGACATTCATCCTGCAGTCCCTGGAGTATTCCTCCTCCACTTCCTTTTCCCTCGTACAGCTCTTTGTCAATCTCCTCAAACATTTGCTGCACCTGCCGTGAAGCTGCCTTGTCAAACTCCTTCGGGAGAAAATGAATGAGTCAGAAACACAGAAAGAAAAGTTTGTTATTCCCCTGTTCTTCTGCACCAACTCTGAGTGAAAGGTTCTGGGTTCTGTTCATCAGAAGACATTGCCGTTCTTTTTTCATTTCACACCTTCGGCTTCAGTCCGTACAATAATGAACTCATTTGGACACAGGAGATGTGTGCATGTATTTGTGATAGTATTAGCAATAGTTAGAAGTGAGGTAGTTTAAGTTAGATTCTTCTTGATTTCTTTCTTCCTGATGCTAGAAACATGGGATCAGGCCTCACATGTAAGTAAAAAGTATCTACAGTATAATGCGGAGGCTGATTGTATGATTTTCTATGGTTTTCAACAGGCTTGCATCATTACTTCACATTAAGATAATTTAAACTTACATCGTAGCCCCAGGAGAAAACAGAGCTCCTCTCTGTGGAAATACCAGTGCCTGTGGAGCTGTGGATACCTGACCAGGACTGGTTGGAGTCTACTGAGATGACGGTGGAACAATCGGAATGGCCTGAAGTGGCAGATGTCTGTGAGCTAGACAGAAAAAAGTTGTGTTTATGTTTATGCGCAGTTTAAGAAGTAATGTTGCAACACATTTCATGCCAGGGGTTTCAGTTCACAGTCTGTTTCTACCACTCACTAATTCTATGGAAAACAATCACCTATTTCTGATATGCTCAAGGAAATAAAAAACTTTCTTTTAACAGACCGACTCTCTGTGCTTTAGTATAAACCCTGTATCTGTTCTGTGGCTATAGAAATCTTCCTGCAATGTTGCAAACTGGAAAGTAAAGGGCACATAGCACTCTAGTATTCGAACAGCCTGTTTAGATATTTATTCTGCTAATCTGAAAGCAGCAATCTGATATCAATGAATCCACTGTTTCTGGGTGTCTTGTTTCAGATAGCGAGAGCCCTGAAAATCATCTGCCCACTCAAGATGGTGTAACATTACAAAAGAGTACCATATATGCAAGTGCTGTTGTAAAGAATTTTAGCCTGGCTACTCTCTGGTATTGCCAACAAGCCAGGACTGACCTATCACACAATGACTAAATAACCGTTACCTGTTATGAGTATAGACAGCTTCCTGGACGTCATGGAGGTACCGGTGAGGGGTTTGGTCATCGCCTGCTTCCTCTGGGAGAGGATGGTGATCGAGGCTGCTTCGGGACAACCCTCGACTACAAAAAATACATACCGAGTGCATTATTCACAAAACAGAGACCTAATTACCAGTGATTCCAAATAACATCTTCAGTGAAATACAACATTAAACTGGACATAAATTCATTTAAATGTGACATAAATCTAACATCAACAGCATATTAGCCTTTTTTTATATTTGAGGGTTTAGTGGAAACAGACCTACACATAAATTAGGTGGTAATGGGAAAGTCAGTAACTCGTATCACTTTAACCAGTCTACAACAGCATATGAAAACTAGAAGGCATTTGCTGTGTTCAGTAGCAAAAGCTCGTTCAAAATAACAGTAAACTTTTAGATTTGAAACTCACATCTCAAGTTTGTGCGAGACAGCTCTCCTGTTGTATCGTGAAATCATTCTCCTTTATCTCTGTTATATGCTCAAGTCCTTATCTCCCATTATCGCCTCCGCTTCCTGGACTCGCTGCTGCTTACACGTTAGAGGGAGGTCTAACATTTCCTCTAGTCCGATGAAAAACGCCTTTAATGTAGGAAAGCTAGATCTGGCTCCGGATACATGAGCTGCCGTTGTTTCTAACTGTTACTAATGTCAAAAATAGGCAAACCAGGTCTACGGATTAACCAGCTAACGTTAGCTACAGGTAAGGACATATAAGCCACGTAGAGCACTGAACATTTTCTCAAAACACATTTTCCGTTAGATTAGTCTTGCAACATTGAATTAGCATTTTGTGTAAGCCAAGAGTCGTTCACAATTTTGGTTGATATCTTACAATAAAAGAGATAGTGGAGCTGATAGCAATCGCCACTTCAGAGGTCTTTCTTTGCTAGTGTTAGCACCTCTAACAACAACACAGCTGTCATGGATACGCAGCTCCGCGCCCCCGTGGACTCACGGGAAATAGATTTTGGGCACACAAAATAGCTGTTATTTCGTTGGTCAATACACTACAATCCCCAGGATTCATTGCAACAAGCTAGTTGCGTCCCTGAAATGTATCCGCTTGTGGTTTGTGTATAACGATGTGGACTAAACTTAAAATATGAGACCTTTGATTAAATATTTGAGCTTCATTGCATCAAGAATATATGTCTTATCGTGAATTTAATGTAAACTAGTTTATTTATTACGAGAAAAGTCCAGATTAAATTAAAGTCTAGGAACTCTTTTTTGTCACAGACTGGGTAGTCGAGTAGTATTCACTGTAGGACCAAAACAGTGACAGGTGACGTGATGGCAGCGTACCTAAACGTGACTATCGATTCATTGTAGCTCACATTGAAATCTATCAGAACTACGCTAACATTAAGTAACATAGCACACGAAGACAAGGTAATATTGACTAACACTAGCCTTTTTAGACTAGCCTGTATATTTATCACAAAAAATAACTGAGAGTCTTGTAAATTTGGCGAAGGCTTCAGTGAAACTTTACTGTAGTTGGGTCTAGACTCTAGAGACATACTACAGAAACAAACCACAACGACAGAACACAAAATGTAAGCATATCACTGACGTCCTGTATCTCTCTTGGTCAGGTTCGTTATAAACTACTGTAATGGACTCTCTGCAGCGGCGAGTGGTCATGGAGGACATCGTCCAGTACAAACTTTTCATGGTCCAGCCAAAGGATTCACAGCACACGGAAGACCGCATGTCGAGTCTTGTAGAGGAGATTTTGGCGAAGTTTGCCCCCGTGCTGATCCAATACATCTGGCAGTACCAGTCATTCAACCTCAAGTATCATCCTGAGAAAGGTACAGTAATGTCAACACATCCAAGCTAAACTGTTTTAAATATTGATTTCACACAGTTGGGCTGTTGCTGATAATGTAAGACCCATTATTTTATATTTATTGACAGGAGATGTGCCTGCTCACATTGGAGGTAGCACACAGTTTGGGGACAATGTGGAGGATGAGTGGTTTATAGTGTACCTTCTGCAGCAAATCACCCAGGCCTTTCCAGAACTTGCAGCCAGGTGAGAGAGAATGCGATCTTAGTTAATATGACTGACTATGACTGTGATATTAATAACTTCCTTTTTATGTTTGTGAGTGCAGAGTGGAGGACAATGATGGGGAGTTTCTTCTCATTGAAGCAGCAGATTATCTTCCCAAGTGGCTTAATCCAGAAACCAGTGAAAACAGGGTGAGATGTCCAGATAAAATGGCAGCTGTTATGATAATGATTTGAAATTCCATGAATTTGTCTCTATGACCGTTTCATTTATGATCTGGGATTGTTCTCATTACTGTTTTTCTTTAGTGGCCTAATGACCTCTTCTCATAGTCTGTATTTAAGTGTAATCCATTGCTTCCACTCATTACAGGTCTTCCTCTATAAGGGAGAATTACATGTTCTGCCCTGCCCTTCTGCGTCCAGTCCAGTGGGGGTCTCAAAGGATGTGATACCCAGTGTGTCAGAAGCTCTAGCGCTGCTCTCCAACCACTCGGAGGCCTGTCGAGCAAGCCCCAAGATTTCTTCAGCCCTGAGCAAACAACTAGAGGGGTGAAGGATATATTTTATAACAAACCGAATATTCAAAGCATAAAGGTTAAACCTATAACAGCCTCATGTACAGAGAAATTGTAACATCGGTATGTATTTGCTCCTTAATTTTGGTTTCACGAGTCCGTGTACGATACTCACAGTTTCTTTCATCGTGATAAAACAGTTGCAGATGTAAAGAAATGACTTATTTTGCCTTGAAATGGTTGTATATTAAAGAAAGGTTGTATCAGCAGAAACCAGTCTCAAAAATGAAAAGGCACATCACTCTGTACTTTTCGACTTAGGTACCCTGAGAAGATTAAAATGGGTCTTCACCGTGCCCACTGCTTTATACCTGCGGGTATTGCCAAGGTGTTGGCACAGCGACCAGATCTGGTTGCACCTGCGGTGTCAGCTTTCTACCTGCGTGATCCAGTAGATCTGCAGGCATGCAGGACCTTCAAGACCTTTCCTCCTGATACAAGAGTCCTCACCTCGGTAGATACAATTAAAAATGTATTCTGGTAGTGATGTATTTACAGTATTGATTCTGTCACAATATAGTGTTCCCTTCAGATTTTGTATAATTATATTTCAGCATTTGTGGAAGGTATTCAAACTCTATATGCAATCCATATCTTACTTGTGTATATTTTCCAGGTTACATTCACCCGTTGCCTGTATGCTCAGTTGCATCAGCAACAGTTCACCCCAGACCGGAGGAGCAACTTCGCTCTACCTCCTCGTTCGCATCCCCAGTACAAAGCCCATGAACTTGGCATGAAACTGGTGAGCCATCAGTTGAATTTTACCCACTGCTTTGGTAGAATACAGACTTGCTTGTAACTTTGTAATCACACTGTAATCATTTCATGTGTGTATTTTCTGCCTCTAGGCACACGGGTTTGAGATCCTGTGCTCCAAGTGCAGGATGCCATCATCAGAGCCTGATGCCCCTGTCAGTTGCAACCCTCAGTGGAAAAGCTTCATGGACAGTCTGAATAGGAACGGCTACTTCCGGGTTTGTCCTACTTTTATACACAACATGTAAACACAGTAGGCTAGGTTTCTGTGAAGGTTCTCAGTCATCCAGGTCATGGTTATCTCAAAAAGGTTTTATCCAATAGCAACTGGACTTGTTTGGTTTCTTGACGACATTTCACCTTTCCATTCCAGAGGGCTTTTCTCAAGTCTGACTTTAGAAACTCCTCTGTTACCAGTTGATGTCAGACTTGAGAAACTTCTCTGTTACCAGGTGATGTCTGACTTGAGAAAGCCCTGGAAGGATGAAACATACTCAAGAAACCAAGCAAGTCCAGTTGCTATTGGATAAAACCTTTTGAGATAATATGCTAGATATTTAATGTACAACGTTTGACGTTTTCATGTTAAATGCAGGGAGAACTAGAGGGTTCAGCCCGTTACAGAGATTTAACAAAGTCAGCAGAAAACTTCTTCAAACAGTCCGTTACTACCAAATCAAGGTAAGAATTGTGGCTGTGTGTGTGTGTGTGCGTGTAACACTATATGCACGTGTACACCTACAATATCCAAATGTATGTGTCTGACTATAGATGTTGTGTGTTGTCAGTACTTTGTTACCAGGCGAAGAGGTTCTCCAGCTGTTGCACAGCTGCAGTTCCATCAGTTTGGAGGAGTTGGAAAGGCAAGAATCACAGCTTCCCCCAGAGGACAGTAAGTTAAAACATTTCTGTTCATTATCAAAAACATGTTTACAGACGTGATAGAAAGTCATTTTTAATTTAAATTTGTCACAGTTTAAAGTCTTCGATGTTTAAAACTTCAATATTCCTGCAGTGTGGATTATGTCAAATGTTTATGTGTACGATTGTTTCAGCACAGTCGATCTTTACATGTTTTGTAAATGCGTTGTCCTTTGCTTGCTATAAATCAAGTGTTGTAGTTTTTCTCAACCTTGCTAGAAAGTAAACCTTGCCTCTATCTGCCGCTGCCACCTGGGATTTTCTGCTTGCTGCCAATGACTTTCCCTTTCTGTCCTCTTCGTATGCATCCTCCATTCTTTACCCTTTTCCCTTTCAACCATTTCCCTGATTAGTTTTTCTTCATGTCTGTCTCCAGGTGAGAGTTGGCTCGATATCACAGCTCAGGATTTGGAGCGTATGTTGCAAGAGAGGAGTGGGGGGAGAGCTGATGTTGGCAGCCAAAACACCAGTTCCACCAGACAGTTAGAGCAGCATGTCAGCGGAGCAAAGGAAACGAGAAAGGAGGCTGAGGCCAAAGAGGTGGAGGCGGAGGCTGGTTTTAGCCTGGTAGCAGTCAGTCAGGGGATGAAAAACTTCCTTAATGCTATGTCGTCCCATGAGGGAGCTGAACTGCCCTGGTGAGATAGACTGAACACTTGATTTATTATTACTATATTAAACCAAGATTTGTGTGTATTTGTGTTTTTACTTTCATAATAATTACTGATACGTATATATCTTTAATTGTTTTTCTTTATCTTCCAGGAGCAGCTCAACTCAGCCTTTTAGTTTTGACCCTGACGCCATGGCCAATGCAGTAGACAGACTACTCGGTGTGTAGAAGCTATGAAAGTAAAGAAAATCTAGTTTCAGGCATGACGGACTGAGCTCAGCAGGAGATACTCGATATAAGCGCTTTCATTCTGTCAGATAGACTTTAAGACACAGATGGTCAGAATTAGGCAGTAGGGTTGAGTGTTTGAAGTTAGGCACTGGTCCAGACGATAAGACCCAGAAGCATTTCAAACCAACTGACTTCTGTAAGAGTTGAATCCTTCTGGCCGGTGTTAAAAGACATCGTGTTGCCTGCAGGTCATTCAAATAAATGTTGTGGAACAGGAAAAGAAAAGAGCACAAACCTGAAATGTTTTCCTCTATGGTACAGGAAGCAAAGAAGACGAACTAGATTCAGACGATCTAGATGATGATGATGAAGAAGATGATGAGGAAGAGGAGAAGGATGAAGGGTCCTCTGATCATGCAGAGATGAATGGGACAGAGACATTGGACTGTCTCAAGAAATACATGGATGAAATGGATCATGAGCTGATGAGCACTAACATAGGACATAGCTTCAGTCAAATGGTGATTATGATCCTGATTGTACCGTCTGCATATTTAGATTTTGAAGATATTATGTTTATTTAAATGCATGAAACATAAAAAAATGAATGCACCTTTCATTTTTTTCTGTCTTGTCCTTTCTGCAGAATTACAACTCTGATCTGGGCAGTGGCTCTACTCATCCATCTGCTACGGGCAATTCTCCAGGGATGGAAGAAACACAGGAGGAGATCCAGCCTCTAGATGTGGACCTTAACTTGGTCACAAACTTGCTGGAGTCCCTCAGCTCCCAGGCCGGACTGGCTGGACCAGCCTCCAACCTCCTGCAGAGCTTGGGTTTACACCTGCCACCCAACTCTGACTCCTCTTGAAAGAGTAGGAGTAGCTAATGATCGTGGGTAACACGTGACAGACTGACAACAAAGACTTTACTGCAAATTTTAGTTTACAGTGAATTTTAACACGTGCTGTCGTCTGTTATGTTGGAAGAAATGTGTCAGCACTTAAACTCTGTTGAATTAATTCAAGAATAAATATTTTTGCAAATAGTCTTATTTCATCGTGTTTTCAGTTTATTAAATGTAGACAGATTTCTCTGGTGCACCATCATTACAGTTCAACATTATCCAAATTATTAGGAAGTACGTTAAATGACCTATATTCATGTTGTGTCCAATACTCATATGCACATGTGCACATTTTGAAAAAGCTAAATAATATTATTACATTAACACACACTTTAACTGATAATAACTTTTTAACCTCATAACCTCTAGTCATCTGACATACCTTAGTAGTCAGACAGTTCAAATATTTCAGTGTTCAGTGGTTTGTGTCTAATGTAGAAATGTCTGAGCCTCATTTTATCCCATTTTATTTAACAAAATGTCATACAAGACCACCTGTCACTAGTCAACTGGCTGATTTGTTAGCTACACCTGTGCATCTAAGAGTTCTACTTTATAGTTTCTCAATTTTTGTTGAAAGAAAGGTCATCGTTCTACTAAATATTTATCACTGAGGTCATTATGGATAGTGCAGCTAATTCAATTCAATAGAGCAACTTTACCATGAATTCTACTTGTATGAGATGTTCCTAACGTTGCCCCCCCTATATACAAAAACGAGAGGGTACAACACAGAAACTATAGAAGCTGGAAAAAGGGCCATACCACTTCCCTTGCTGAATGGATGAGTGCAGCAGCAAGTGGTGAGACACACAGAGCCGACATACAGACCAGGAAGTTCAGTACCATTCCCAGCAGGAGAATAGCATACAAATATCCATGGAAGAGAAGGCTGTACCAATTACCCTGTCCCAGCACATGCCAGGGATTGTCCACATGCAGCAGCCACAGGAGCCCCAGCACCCAGCTCTGGTTGACCAGCTGGGTGTAGTAGATATCAAAAATGGAGGTTTGGGCATCAGGGGAGTGACGGTGCTCAGTCTCAGACACTTTCACCAACCAAGTCAGAGAAATACTGTGTAGGATTAAAGCCAGAGGTGCATATAAATATTCCAGAGGTTCCGCACCTGAAATACCCTGAGACGCTGCTGAGAGAGAGAGGAGCTTCATCAGAGTTTGTTCTGAGGTGACGAACAATGAATTCCACTTCTGAATAACAAATAATGTTCTTTACCATTGATGACAACAGACATCCCACTCAGAATGGAAATCAGAACGGATATGCGAAGAGAAGGAGGCGATGAGAGCTTCAGGGCAAAACTAAATCCAATAGTGAGCAGGGGCAAAAAGGGCAGGGCGAAGGAGAAGAGACCAGCATACCAGCTGTTGGCCTTTGCCCACATGGACAGAACAGCATGGGTACCGTTACAAATAGCAGGCACCAGGAGTTGTTCGCCGAGCGACTTGGAGTAGCGCTTCAGGGGCACCAGGCCGAGAACATGGAGGAGATTTAACCCTAACAAGGAGATCAGAACCTGGAAAAGATCAGATGACGAGTGATGAAGAGTTAACAGCATATATAAAAGCATGTGCAAGTGTATAAAACTGGTTTCAAAACATGGTCATACTAACAGGAGGCTGTGATAAATTATGGGAGTAATTACAGACAAAGTATCCCAGCTATCTATAACTGGAGTTCCAATCAGCGCATCTTTTTAACCTGAATTTAAATTCTTGAATGGCATATATATAACTAGATAAATGTTAATGTCCTGGCAAATAGCTTTTGTTTTCTTTTTGATCTGATTACATACATTTTTAAGTGGTTAAATTTAAATATTTATCTGCTACTGTGCCATTCCACATAAAAACCACCTTCTTTCTTTAAAAACTAAATGTTATTGCAACTTTGTTAATAATTTTTGTTTTGTACATTGAAAGTTAAACAAAACCTTTTGAATCCATTATTCAATGCTGCACTGCACCAAATTTATTTATCGGAATTCAAAGATCCAACAATTCAGTTACACATCTATCATGGCCAAACCCTTTCTGTCACTCCCTGCAAACAGAGCGAACACTATCATATGCACTGTTCTTCAAACTAGCACACACAGCAAATACTGTCAGCAGCTGACGCTACACAAAGCTGTAGAGATGTGAGGTTAACGGTACTTATCAGTAGCAGTCTAATTAAAAATTAACTTCTTGTGAATATTCTTTATGCTCGATAGTAGTATTAGATATGTTTTATACATAATGTGACTTTGTTTAAAAATACTGCTTATGGTACTTTATCATCACTGATCTCTATGTGCCATAAAGACAGATAATAAAGAACCAGTTTAGGCATGTGGACACATGGTATGCAACAGTAGATAAGGCATTTAGATAGATAGCTATTACCCATACTGCACGAAGGAAGACTTCGAATAATATTTGATTAAACATCAGCAGTACCAAACAGTAAATTGTTCACTGAAACACGCCACACACCAGGCACCAACCTGTGCGAAGCAGAGAGCCACAGCATATGGGTAGTGGTACTGAGGGATGAAGATGCCAGCCACAAAGTTTTGGAGTTTGTCAGCCAGGCCATATATCACTACAACCTGCACCAGGCAGAGTGTGGGAACCAATGGTTTCTGCGACAGACTCTTCACCACTGAGGCGCACCATCCCCTCCTCCACCTCACTGAACTGCACACAGGAACAGACAAGACCCTAAGAATGATTTTCTACCTGTAAAATGTTCCACTTTACACAGCTACAAACAGTTTTGTAGCTACTAAGTAACACACGAGTCCATGATATTAACCGGTTTGACCCTGTTTTGTTAAACTTAATGTTACACGATGTGTCCCACACAGGGACTTTGTTTGGCTGCTAGACATGCTTATAAATGACAGGTTTGTTGTAGTAATAAATCAAGCTGCAATATATGGCTCAGGTTATAAAGTTGGCTTTAACATTTACCTGGTTCTAAGAGTAACACGATATATAACTTGTAACAATAAGTAGGATTACCCTTTAGATAAAAGTCATGCTTCTAGTCAGAGAGAAGGAGGGGAAGATGCTGCTGGGAGTGTAAATATCTGGAATGATTGTCAGTGTGGGCAGAGAAAAAAATGTATATGACTAACATCAGTGTGTAGTATAATAATATTAGACAAAGCATTATGTTAAGATTAAAAATATATTTTATTATGAAAATATTATATTCATTTCTTATACTATTTATTTATTGAAAGACAATTCCAATTCCAAAGAAGTTGGGGCATTGTGAAAGAGGTAAATAAAACAGATGTGGAATGGGTTGCAATGACCAAAAAAAAACACTCCTGTGTATCACTTTGAAAATGTCTGCATATTAACAGTTATATAGTTAGTTAGTCAGATTTTTAGTCCTTTCCTAATACTGAATAATAAAATGAGGAAGTGTTTGATGAGATGACTCAAACGTTTCCATACAGAAAAATACAACAAGCACTTTTGGTCTGTTGTGTGCTTTTATTTTTTTTTTTACCATTTTACATACATAAGTTTGTATTTTTTGTGCTGGGTGACCATGCTGAGACAGTGGAGGAGCAGCTGGATCAGGTGAAATGTTACGTCCACACACAGAGGGCACATTTGATTTGGTGCTCTGCATTTCTGTCCTGACACTTGTTACTTATCAACCTAAATACCAATAGTTTTGCATGTTTGCAGGAAGTTAATAGTTCCCTTTAAACTGTTGTTCTGAGTTGTCAGTTTATTAGGTAGGTAAAACTATGTCAGTCCTGTAGTAATTCATCCTTCATAAAGTTTTTAAAGTTCAGTTTAAACAGTGGTGTTGAGTCTATTTTATAAGCGTTCAGGAAAATGTGTTCTGTTCTGTTGGATCGTATTGACTTATACAAACATTCAGCCTTCCCTTTTTTACTAATCCCAGATTATACTAGGCAAGTTATTCCTGTGTGCTTCTTATGTTTATAAAGGGACATTTTACAGTAAAGTAGAAATATACTAAAAACTAATTTCTCCTTTTTAAGATCACCACAGCACATTATCAACTTCCACACATTTAAGGACAATTTAAGTGCATACTCATTTTAAACAAATAAATAAAAATATGTATATTATTTTTTCAGCTGAGAAGCTATTAAACCCATAGGTTGGAACAGTAGACAGTAGACTATTAAGTTTCTACAAATCATGACATCGCTTAACCAGTACATATACATACAACAGAGAACGTGAAAAACGTGCAAGAGAAACATAAATTTCACTCACCGTCTGAAATTCTTTGTAAACTCATACTTCATTTTACCACCTGGATAATGCCCCCTGTGCAGCTCCCGATCCCTTCATTTCTAACCCAAACAATGAAAATGCATTTACCTTCTTAACACATCTCTCTCCACTCACGTTACTTCCCTAATGTGTCTCTCTGCTCTTCGTGCTGGTGTCATTCACCTCATTTGTTTTTTCACTGCGTCCAGATGGACTTTGGTCCCGATCTGTTTGTCTTCCTATAATTAAAGCAATACTGAAGGTTGACAATTGTTATTGATCAAGTACCAAAAAAACACAACTAATGACATCTGTGAAATTATAATAATGAAATAATAAGAAGAGAAAGATTAATTCACTGATTCATTTCATTAGACTTCTGTGATAGCGAGGACATAACATACGCTAACAGCTTAATGAGCGGGACAGAAACAATTATTTTAGAATGATACTTATATAAAACTTATACCTATATAAAATAAACAATAGATTTTACGTTAATGAATTTGTCTACCTTTTGCCGTGGAGCCAGCATTAACACCTGTTTGTGACATTCCCGATTCCTTCCTCAGCTTTATCTTTCCTATTCCCCGTTCCTGAATCCCTTTGCGCTGGTCATCATGACAACATGGAGTCAATCAGCCACATGTACTGCAGTTCGTCTGAGTAAACAGACTCATCAGACTGAGAGGATGGTAGCCTATGTACTCTGGAGCTCAAACAAACACAATAACAGTATGAGGGTTTCAGATCAATCCAGAATACTAGAGCAATAAGACTATAAGCAAGAGAGTGGAGCTGGATGGCATTTAAGCTGACAGGACATTATAAAACACAAAAGCAATAAAATGGGGGATGGTGTGTGTACACATCACATATGTGCAAACTAATGTGTGTGATATGTCCACACTGACGTGTGCATGTTCTTCACCAAACATTCAAAGTAAATGTGTAAACACGTGTGAAGGGACAGCAGAGGGCAGTCATACTCTTTACTTTGATAAATAAGTGACAGGAAAACCATTTTAGATCAAATTCATTTGGACTATTTTTTCTCATAGCTTAACCATACTCAGTTCTAACATATAGAAAACCCCTTAAGGTAATGCATTTTGTATTACTGTGACCCAGGGCTACACTGGGCCCCGATAACTCATTATAACTGGGTTATCTATGCATCAGTGCTATATTGACTCCAAATTTACTTCGGTGGTTTGGTTTTGAGATTAATAATGTATAAAAATACATTATAGTCACACAAAAACATAATTATACAGTAAAATATAATGGCATATAAAGTACACTTGCCCCACCACAACTAGATAAAACATTACGTTAATGCTTCAGATAGTGTAGATGCAGCATAAACCAAACTTGACACTTGTAAAAACAATTGCTGGATTTGTCACACATAAATACTTTAATTCTTACGTGCAGTCTGCTGATTTTGTTAGTTTGCCCGCTAATAAATATGTGATAAGTCTCTGTGAAGGTTCTTTAATTTCAATGGTAGGTTCATCTGAACAGTGAGAGACAGAACAGGCATAAGAAATAAGTTAGACATTAATTAGCATTTTCATGTAGAAAAAAAGTATTTGATCCCTTTGTAAAACGTGTGTTAGTACTTGGTGGTAAACCTTTGGGAAAGTTATTTATTATATATATAATTTATTTTTAATGGATAAGCTAAGAATATGCACAGATGAGTTGATTTCTGCTTGTAAAAATCTATCCTCTGTATCTATTATGTACAAATGCAGATGACACACAAGCCTCTCTCCTTCTGACATGACAAAAAATGTACAATCAATTATAAATATACAAGTGGGACAACATTGCTAGAAGAAATTGCATGGTGGATAAGGAGGAGGTGATATGTTTATTAGTAAAAAGGTTTAAATAACTTATGAGTCATAATTTATTAATAACAAGACCCCCCCCCCCCCTCACACACACACACACACACACACACAGACCTCTCAAAGCTGTGACAGTCACCTCGGTGGTAAAGGAAAAGCCAATCTATATTTATCTCACACTGGCTGCATATGGATGTGTATGTTAGACAGTGAGAGATTTGTGCATGCATACAATAAGCTCCTGTTAGAGCATTCACAACTCCCCTTTTTATAACATGTCATGCATTTCATTTCATTCCTTTATGCGCTTCTTAGTGTGATAAAACAGTGTAGTGCTAGCCTTCTCTGAAATGTACACAAACATCCAAGAAATAAAACTGCATGGCAGAAATTGACAAAATATACGACTGTATTATATGCACAGCAGATAAATGTTTTAAGATAGTGTTTATAATGACAAAAAAAAATATTATTAGATGTTGACATCATGAAGGGGTTACAGGTTGAAAACAGCAGGGAAAATGGATGGCAGATGAGACACATAGTTGATGATGATTGCATGTTTTCATTATCTGATGGTTTTAAATCAGTGTTCTGTGCAGCACTAGAAGGAAGCAGGTTTTCTCTCTAACACCAGGTGATTTGACTGATGAGTTACACCTCTCTGGCTGAAGGTGGGCTAATCAGTGAGCCCTCGTACTGTGGCCTGCCTATCCTCCTGTCAAAGCAGTGTCAGAGCCTGTTAATGTAGCAGCTCCTCATTGAGCTCCTCGTGTTCATTCTAGACATTTTGTCAAGCATGAGTTTATATCAGGGGATGAGAGGTGAATTGAGGTGAACCTAAAAAAAAGCAGCATGATTGCCAAGATTTTGTGATGAGGAACTACTGTGTTGGCAATCTACCATTATCTATAATTAAAATGAAATGCCTCACTCTAAATGGAATAAAAAGTTTGCTTACAAAGAAGATATTTAAATTTAAATTAATGAATCCCACAAATCCTGATGCATATTCTGGCCACACAATCTACCCTTTCATTTTTTTCCATATTGGATTGCAAGACTGATACCACTCAAACCTTTACCTATAGCCAGAGGCCAGTGGGATTAACATACGGTCTATAAATAGGGGAAAACCCTAGTTTGGACCTGTCAAAGCTCACTAATTAATATGATGTATCTTGAAAGAACAATTTAACATTTTGTGTCGGCGCTATTTTTGGCTCTGTGCAATTGCCAGGCAACCAGTAGAGACCAGCTTCTTGTTTTCATTTCAGTTTTGTGTAGATTACATAATAGATACAGATGGTAATTAATATGAATAATTAATAAAATGGTAACTTCAGAGATACTAGTGGGTCTAAAATCTATCTCAACCCTTTAGGGTTAGGGTTATATTTTGTAATGAATATCTTAAAAAAGAGAATTTTTCTTAGTGAAAAATTAAAAATTTTATATGGATGAAAGTAGAAATGTGTCTAGAGATGTGTACAGTATTACTTATGAAGCCAACAAAAGGTTCAGAAGCACATGAAGATTTAAATTGACCTTCTTTGTTTTCTTTTAGTGGAGGCACTTCACTTAGGAACTCTGATGGCTGCACATGGTTACTTCTTCCCCATCTCAGACCACGTCCTCACTCTCAAAGATGACGGCACTTTCTATAGGTTTCAGGTAAGCATAATAAATGGAAGATTAGACGCAGCATTTGTGCCTTTGTCTTCCAGGAACGGCTGACACACTCTGCCAATATGAGGCATGACATTGTCCTGCAGCAGGAGGAAGGAGATTTCAAGGACCCATTAACTGTATTTGGTTTTATTATATAAAAAATTATCTATGCCTGTGCATTGGCGGCAACTATGGCCAGAGGCATTATATATCTTGGAAGCCGATCCATCCATCTGTCCATCTTTCCTCTCTTACTTGATTGTGATATCTTGGGAAAAAACTTGAGTGAAATTCAAAATTGGATGTGCTCTTTGACAAAAGGATTAACTGATCCAGTTTTGGTGTTTGAAGGTCAACGTCACATTCACATCACGTCTGCCCTATTTTTGTGAATCCAAAATCACAGCATGGTACAAATGTCCACTTATAAAACATATGAAGCTTCTTGCATGCTTCTAAAATGCAGTACAAATATCCAACTCCAACCAATCTGTCAGGAATATTATATAATCTATAAGTTGGTAACAGATGAGAGAAAAAATTAAATGCTGAAGTAAAGTGAAAACACTGATTAGGAGTTGAAAAAACAATTGAGTGCTTGAGGCCGTTTGTGTCAGTAGCAAGCTTCCCTTTGCTCTTTCCATGTAATCATTCACATCTGAAATCAGTCCATACAATGCTGTCCACAGAAGGCCAAGATTCATGCTGGTATCTGCTCTCAGTGCTCACTAAAAGGAGCTTATGTGCTTTAGATGTTAGCTGAGCTCATTATACAACAAAATCTTTTATTATAACAGCCCTCACATGACAGTGCATACTTTGATTCAAAACACCATGTGGTTAGATGTACACTGTCAAAGATGCAGGGTTTCCTTTAGTTTTGTTTCTTAATTATCTGTTTTTCTCTACAGACTCCATACTTTTGGCCATCAAACTGCTGGGAACCAGAAAACACAGACTATGGTGAGAGAACTGTGCTCTTGTTACTCTAATTTGTTCTTTGTGCACTGTGCAGTATGCACTGTACAGGCTACTGATAAAGTTGGAAAGATGCTTTGTCTAGGGGATGTGTTATATGCTGATGGTATAAAAGGTTTTATGTTTAAGATGAAACAGAAATTATGCAGCTGCAATATCTGTATGGTTGCACATTCAGTTCTACACAACTACTTGGCTGGTTATAGTGCAGTGGGCTAGCGCTAATTCTGTGTGTTTGCCATCTCTTTAAGCTTCCTACCTGGCGATAGCCATGTTTTTGGGTTGTCCATGCGCCTGCCCCTAAGGCCACCCAATTCTTGTGATATATAAGGAACACTTTGAGGGAAGTCTATCAAATTAGACACAAATGTCTAGGGCAATGTGACACCCCCTGTTCATCCTGTTCTTTGCGACCCATTTATTTGATGTGCGAAGAATGCTTTTAAAGAATTTCCTAAAATTTGGTACAAATACCCTCCAAATACAGTAAATAATGAACTGGTTAGTTTTTGGTGGCCAAAGGTCAAAGGCCATTCTTGTTGTTAATGTGACGTTTCAGGTATACCTTAAGGGAATTTCACCAAATCTGGAAAAACTTGTCACTTAAAGTCAAGAATAAACCGATAACATTTTGGTGGTCAAAGGTCGCTGTGACCCCATGTATGTCCCTTCTCATCAATGCTTTATCTGAAATGCCTCGAAGGGATTTTATTACAAGTGAGACGAACATCCACTTGGACACAGAACCAAAATTGAGAATGAGTCTGGACATAAACTGCAATTTCACTGGCTAGAAGAAGCATACAACCGCAATGCGGTAATTCTAGCTTTATTTATATTTTCAATGTTTTACAGCCTACATCGTGATCTCTGACTGAATTTGAAAGAATGCATGTGTGCACCCGCTGCGCACATTTGGCTGAATGTTTCAATAGTGATAGAAGATGAGATTTTAATTGCTTAGAGTGAAGCACAGTGGAGATAAACATTTCCTATTGTCAAAAGTAGTGAGGATGAATAGCCACAGTTTTGCGGGTCTTTAATGTATTGTTGTTGTTGTAGGGGAGGAACTGGACTAATGCTCACTGTGGGAATAATCCTTTGAGCAAGAAGGGGAAGTTAGAGTGTCTCAGATCTAACAGCTGATTCACGTGAATGATGCCCTTAATGAAAACAGTCTAATGGCATAATGAAGCTTCCACGTAATGGTCATTTAACAAAGGAATGAAGGGATGATGATAGTACAGGAAGACATCAAAAATCAGTCGTGTGTGTGCACACACAAACACACACTGTAACAGATGCTCACACCATGCACAGTCAATGACCTTTGTGATTTGCAGGCCAGTTTAAATGTGCAGTTGAGAGGATTAAATGAGTAAACGCAGGGCCACTTAAGGCTGTTAAAACCAAGCTGAGATCCCATTTTCCCTCTCTTACAAATCTCTCTGTCTCTCTCTCAGCTGTTTACCTCTGCAAAAGAACAATGCAAAACAAAGCACGTCTGGAGCTTGCAGACTATGAAGCGGTAAGTAAAAGAGGTCTTTTAAGTCTCAGTCCTTTTGTTCCTCTGTTGGCATACAGGAACAGAAAATAGCCTTTAGGTCATACTGACAGTAAAAACAATTGTTTCTCTATGTATCATTGTCATTGTCATAAACTTAACTTTAACCCAAGATATTAAACCAATCAGGTAAGTTTATACTCAGGGTTTTTCATTTCTATGTGAGAATTTACCATTAAAGAAGGTATTTTGCTGTGCACTTTACACAGCGTATACAATAAACATATACAGCACAGATCCCTTAAAAGGGTTTCTTTTTCTCTTTGTGTTTCTTTCAGGAGAGCTTAGCAAGGCTACAGAGAGCTTTCGCCAGGAAATGGGAGTTCATTTTTATGCAAGCAGAAGCACAAGCGAAGTAGGTTTCTATAAGAACCACACACGCATTGAGCCACTATGAGTGAGTCCTCTTACTCCTTCATTATGACATGAATAAACTTAGCGGTTTACTACAACTTCCCTGTCATTTCCAGCGCACAACTTCACAGTTGAACTGCACATCAAACATGTAATGTAAGGGACATATATCTTGAAATAAACTACAAACTTGGTTTTGAACTATTTTTTTTCTCAGAGTGGACAAGAAAAGAGACAAAATTGAGAGGAAAATTCTCGACAGTCAGGAAAGAGCATTCTGGGACGTGCACAGACCAGTGGTGAGTGAAATTACTGATGCTGCTGTCACTGTCACGTTTGCTGTAACCAATACCATTACTGATATTATCATCCTTTCAATTATTCCTATATAATATATTTCACAAAAAATATTACTGTGAACGCAGACACCAATCCGCCCCCTCCGCACAGTCAAAAGAATAATTATATAGACACGGTAAACCATTTACACCATGGTTATTTTAATCTATTCCACACATTTCACAGGCCGTAGGGATGCATCAAGCAGTGCAAAAAAGAAATAATAATGTAATGCAATTACAAACACTTTATATATCATGTAAATTATATAGAGGCTATAGATTATTTATGTGACACTGAATGATGAAATGTGAACACACCTTAAACCCTTCATTGTGCATTCCTCTGCCACACAAATGAAATGCCACATCAATAACTGTCACAACTCATCAACTTCACTGCTGCTTAGTACCTGTTTATACACATTTGCTTAGCATTAGCATTCGGTTTCTCTCTGAGGTTAAAGTGTCTCATCTGCTGTATTTCTTCAAAAGCCACTGCTCCATGCGTAATTGGAAAATAACAAGTTCAATTTCTGTGTCCTTGGATGAACATAATCAATATTAATTCAAATTTAACAGTGATGCCGTCAAGCAACCTAGCTCTGTTCTTTAGGATGAGAACTAGATTAGAGCACTTGTTCAATCAGCCAGAATTTGCACACTAAGACTGATTTCCTGCTTGTTGTGCTAGAACACATTCCATGGCACATTCCATGTTTAATTAAAGAGCATCTGACACATTGTTCTGAAGACTTCTTAGAATTACTTCACACCCCAGCAACGCATATTGGATTTAATTAAGTGAAACTCATATAATATTAGTGGTACAATTGCACAAAATTTCACTGTTTCTAGCATCATTCTGAAAGAAGTAATTAATATTCGGTTTAAGCTGAATTACCTAATAATTTTCTGTTTTTCTCCTGACTCGCCTCGCAGCCTGGATGTGTGAATACAACAGAAGTCGACATAAAGAAGTCCTCCAGAATGAAAAACCCCCACAAAACCAGAAAGGTACAGTACTTCTTCCAGCTGATACAACTTTTCTTTTAAGGTCAGTGTGGATTACATTTTCTTGCAGTGCTCGTCTTGTACTATTGAGAGTTGTTTTTTATTTTTATACATTTTCTTTGTTTCAGTCTGTGTATGGACTGCAGAATGATATCCGTACCCACAGCCCAACTCACACCCCCGCCCCTGAGGCCAAGCAACCTACAGAAGAGGAACTGCAGGAACAGGTTAGACCTACAGGTGGTGCCTTACCAATGAAGACAAAACCTCAAACTCCATGGTGACTAGTGATTTATGCAAATTGTTCATTACTGTGGTTTCAGATTACCTTTTGGCAATTGCAATTAGACAGACATCGACTGAAAATGTCCAAAGTGGCAGAGAGGTGAGCAATGTTCTTTGTATCTTTATTCAGTTTAGCCATCGATCTGTTTATTGAGCCTTTAAATGAGCTAACATGGCATGAAAGTAAGAGCTCCGACGACCTTGAGGAGTGATTGGCTTTAGACACTGCCTTCAGTTGGTATTAGTGTTGATGATGCGAGATAGCAGCTGACAGTGGCACAGTGTCAATTCAACCACTACAGACAAAAAATGGTCCTGTCCGTTTTCCCTATGTGACTGCTACTCCTTCTCTGTCTGTTTTCAGTGTATTTGTGGGAGAACACATCATCAACAGATCATTTATACCCATATTTTGTCGGAAATTCTCTTTTGTTTTTCTAAAAGAGTATTTAGGTTAATTTTATTTTTAACTTTTTTCTGTTGTATATCCTCTAAATAGTTTACTGGGCTACACAGAGCAGTATGTTGAATACGACCCCTTCCTCACGCCTCCAGATCCATCTAACCCCTGGATCTCAGATGACACCACACTCTGGGAGCTGGAAGCCAGGTGGGTACTGTCCTAGAAATTTTACAATATACAATTCATACTTAGCTCGATAAACATAGCTCATGTATTATTTTCAGCTTTAAGAGTGTGTTGCATTTGTATGTGTCCTCCTTCCCAGTAAGGAGCCAGGACAGCAAAGGGTAAAGAGGTGGGCTTTTGGCATTGATGAGGTTCTCAAAGATCCTGTGGGGAGAGAGCAGTTCCTCAAGTTCTTGGAGTCTGAGTTCAGCTCAGAGAATCTCAGGTACACAACGAAATACTCTCCAACATAAAGAGACAGCATTTGTTCATGCATGTATTGAATTTTATGTATGGTTTTAGATTTTTTGCTATTTGCATGAAGTATTATTTGTAAAAGGTATTAAAAAATGAATGGAAAAATATGTGGTTATAATGCGCATTATATATATGTGTGGTCTGTGGTTATAGTGTGCATTGCCTAATTAAACTATTATCACTGATTCATTAGAGAAGTTAATTCCACATTAAATAATATGATTTTATTTCTGAAATATTTATGTATTCATCACGTAACTGTTGCAGTTGGTAACAGTGGAGATTATTTTAACCACCTTGTATTACATGTAATACATATTCATTTGAATTGCTTTAATATATATAATATTTATTTAAATATTATTATGAACTGTCATCTTAATTTGAGATACCACAGCTGTATTCTTGATTCTTCCAGTTGCCTAAACCTGAAAACTTCAAATTGTATCCTCAGTCACAAACCAATTCTTAACCTACTAAGTAAATACAACATTTTTAACCATTCCACTGGAACAGCACACACACATAAACACACGTGTGAGATTGTTGAGGATGCACATTTAGTAATTATACTCACATGATATGTTCTCATACACCACTCTCTATGCTCAAAGACTATAATAAGTGAATGTCGGTAGTCTGTGATTCTCTAATGATGACGAATAGGATTTAAAAAACTGTATCTTAAACTTTAAAAGGCTTTTATTTACTCCACATCCCTATGGAGGCTCATGGTAAAATATGTTTCTTACTGCAGTTAATTCCTCGTCTCATGTATGAGTAGTAAACCACAGTAGAAAGGCTTAATAAAAGCAGATGTGTCTGATGGATGCAGCTTTTAAAAGAAATACTCACAACTGTAGCTGTGGCTAGAGTAACAGGTGCAGTGAAATATTATGTTAATCTGTTTATTCATGGTAACAGTATAATACTGCAGAGTATCAAAGACTCATGCAAACAGCTAAATATATGCATCGAGTAACAACTGTGTAGGTGGCTTCTCTGCTCCCTCTGATGGTACATGCATGAATTGTTTTTACTAAAATTTGATAATGTGGAGGGTTTGATTATATTATTATAGCTATATATATAGCTACTATTATACGCCAGGCAGTCAGTAGTAGTAGTGCATAGCTTTAATACTGATAATTAAATTTGAAAAAAAAAAACAAAACATACTGAATTATGTCTCTGGTGAGGTGCCACCAAGTAGAACAAACATTGAAACTTATCTTCTTCACAATGTTTTGATCCACAACACAACTGTCGTGTAATGTGTATTTCATACAATAATCTGGTCTAGAGCTACTATGTTATTCTAACTGGCTTAATACTGGTAACACTGGTCTGCAGGTTTTGGTTAGCGGTCCAGGAACTTAAGAAGCGTCCCATCAGGGAAGTTCCAACTCGGGTTCAGGAGATCTGGCAAGAGTTTCTGGCCCCTGGAGCACCAAGTGCCATAAATGTGGACTCTAAGAGCTATGGCAAAACCACCCAGAATGTCAAAGATCCTGGACGCTATGCCTTTGAGGATGCACAGGTGTGTGAGTAATCATTAACAAATTCATTCACATCCATAGATAATTTACTTAGTAATTTACTTACTAGTGTGGTAGTTTATAAACTCTATAAAAAAACACAGAATAGGGTAAACTTGGAACATTGTTAGTAATCTAAACCCAGTGCATCTGATGCCACATATTTAATTTATGACTCACTGCTCTGTTTTGTTAATTAAATGAACATAAAATGTTACCTGTATCTAATGTTTTATTATATTGTTGATATGTGTTTTCACAACAGGAACACATCTACAAGTTGATGAAAAGTGATTCTTACAGTCGTTTCATCCGTTCCAGTGCCTATCAGGAGTTATTACAGGCCAAGAAAAAGGTAATAACACAACTCATACATACATATATTTCCTGGTGCAACCACTAGGTAAATGGCTTACATGGAGGTACATGTATATTAACATTGGTTTTATTTGGACATACACTACCTCTTCCCTCTTAGTAATGGAGAAACAATCTCTGCTAGCTCCCCCTGTCACACCTTTTCAGAGTATATTAATTATTACTTAGGTGCATTCACAAATACAAAAGAGCAAAAATAATTGAGCTTGTTGTAAGTTGTACTCACCTACAGTGACATACATTCTGCTGCACTGGCAGGGTTATTACATATGTGCTCTGAGTTAATTCTTTACTTTATTTACTTTACTTGGCAGACGCTTTTATCCAAAGCGACTTACAAGGAGAAAACACCAGCAATTACCATTCGGTTCCCGTAAAACTGAGATACTACAACAAAGAATACTGATAAGGGCTAACTCGTCAAGACAAAGAACATGCTTAGAAATTGTTTAGTGCTAGACAATGATGGAAGAGTGTGTGTTTTTGTGTAGTAGACTCACTTGAAGTACTTTTTGAACAAGTGAGTCTTTAAATGTTTTTTAAAGGTGGTGATACTGTCAGCCAGTCGAATGGGGCAGGGCAAAGTGTTCCAACAGCCGGGGACCACAAAGGAGAAAAGACTCTATTGTGATCTGAGACCTCGTGAAGACAGGATTTTTAACCTAATTTCTTTCGCAGATCTGAGAGAGCATGAGGGAGTGTAACTTACCAGTATTGTGTTAAAATAAGATGTACCAGATCCATTTAGAGCCCTGTAGGCAAGCATCAAGGATTTAAACTTGATGTGAGCAGCTACTGGAAGCCAGTAAAGAGAGGTGTGAAGAGGTGTGACATGGGTGTATTTTGGCTGGTTGAAAATGAGCATTTTGGACTATCTGGAGGGGTTTGATAGTAACTGCAGAAGCTCTAGCCAGGAGAGAGTAGCAATAGTCAGTTTGTGCAGCCTGTTGGGAGAGAAAAGGCCTAATCTTTCTGATGTTGTGGAGAGTAAATTTAGAAGTCCTGGAGGTCGCGGCAACATGCTCATTCAGGCTCAGCTTGTCATCTATCCAAACTCAAAAGGTATTAGGTTAATTGAGCCAATTTGGATTGAAATGTTTTGCTGAGGGGAGTTGCTGCCTGGGAAGATCAAGATTTCAGTTTTTGATAAATTCAATTGGAGGTGTCGCTCAGACATCCAAGCCCATATGTCTGTGAGACATGCCCGAATTTTTTATTGAGACAGTGGTATCCTCTGGTGGGAAGGACAGATAGAACTGAGTGTCATCAGCATAGGAGTGATATGAAAAGTATAATGAAAAGAGAAGAGAACCAAAGAGAGGAGGGCCAAGTACAGAGACCGGTGGGGCCCCTGTCATTACCTTAGAGATTGTGGATGTCTCACCTCCCCACAATACCCGGATAGACCTATCTTGGCGATAGGAGGAGAACCAGTTCAGTGCGTTTCCTGTAATTCCTAAATCTGACAGTGTAAAGAGAAGAATCTGGTGATTGACTGTGTCAAAAGTGGCAGATAGGTCCAGGAGGATGAGGACAGATAATCTGCCGGCAGCCCTTGCAGCACGAAGGTCATTCACCACTGCCAGGAGGGAGGTTTCAATTCAATGTCCTTTCCTGAAACCAGACTGAAACGGGTCAAGTAGATCATGCTCGTGGAGATATGAAGAAAGTTGAGCCAGAATGGCTCTTTCCAGAGTTTTGGAGAGAAATTGAAGAGAGCGTGGCAGTAGGGGAGGGTTCAGGAGGCGGTTGAAGGTAGAGAACAGTTTGCGAAGTATGCAGTTTTTGCCGTATTAAAAGCAGCAGAGAAAGACGTTAAAAGAGATTGATACTTACTAAGATCCACCAGGCATTTAAATCGTTTCCATTGCCTTTCAGCTGCTATGAGCTGAGCCCTGTGGCGGCGAACCTCATCAGAGATCCACAAGATTGTGGGATAGCATGAGTAGGTTTTGAGGTGAGAGGACAGAGGCTGTCAAGGCAAGAGGTTAGTGAAGAGCAAAGGGTGTCTGTGGCAGGGTCATGAATAGAGAGGATACCTAGGGGTGAAAGCTCAGAAGAAACAGCAGTAGACAGTCGAATAGGGGAGAGGGTACGGAAATTAAAATGGAAAGTAGTAAATCTGATGTGGATGAAGTGCGTGCCCAGGGGGATAGTCTGAATTGAATATAGTAGTGGTCAGACACATATTAGATGTGTTGGCTGTGGAGCAGTTGCGTGTTAGAACAAGATCTAGTTGCCTACCAGCTCTGTGCGTTACTGGCGTGCTAAGAGGTGTACCAGGGGTACCTCATCAACAATAGTGGAGAGAGTTATGTCTAGTTCCTCCACAAAGTTCCCAGCAGTCCTGGGGGGCAATATACAACAACTATGGACAATTTTAAGGGATGTGTGATAGCTACTGCATGAAATTCAAAGTTACTAGTGTGAGTGGCAGAAACTGGAGTCACTGGTGTCGTCCACATGTGGACAAGTTGACTATGAACCCAAAAACACAAGAGTGGGCGTGTATCTAGCTCAGGTGAAACTCACGCCGGACAACGACAATAACAACCACTAGCTAATGAATGAAAGGCGAAACTTGACCCAGGCCCGGGGCGGGAGCTCACCAGCGAGCGCTTTGTGGCCGGACCATGGACTGCAGGGTCCAGTCGGGCTCAGCCCGAAAAAGCGACGTGGTTCCGCTCTCTTGCGGGCCCACCACCTGCAAGAGAGGCCAGAGGGGTCAGGTGCGCAGAGTTTTGGGTGGTGGCCGTTCCGACCCTCGGTTGCTGAAACTGGCTCTTGGAACATGGAATGTCACCTGTCTGATGGGGAAGGAGCCTGAACTGGTGCGGGAGGTTGACAGATACCAACTAAATATAGTCGGGCTCACCTCTACTCGCAGTCTGGGCTCTGGAACTGTTCCTCTCGAGAGAGGCTGGACTTTGTTCCACTTTGGAGTTTCTGTGGGTGAGAGGCGCCGGGCAGGGTTGGCCTTGTTCTTGGCCCTGTTCTTGGCCCCCAGGCTCAGTGCCTTTACGCTGGGGGTCTCCCCGTTGGACGAGAGGGTTGCTTCCCTGCACCTTTGGGTTGCGGGGAGGACTCTGACCGTTGTCTGCGCCTATGCGTCGAACAGCGGTTTGGAGTATCCGGCCTTCTTGGGGTCCCTGGAGACCGCGCTGTAAGGCGCTGCCCCTGGGGACTCCATTGTCCTGCTGGGAGACTTCAACGCTCACGTCGGCAATGACAGTGAAACCTGGAGAAGCGTAATTGGGAGGAATGGCCTCCCCGATCTGTCCATTACGAGCATCATTTTTGAGCATAAGGCTGTCCATAAGTGCACGTGACACCAGGGCGCCCAGGGTCGCAGTTCGATAATCGACTTTGTCGCTCTGTTATCGGATCCGCGGTCTTATGTCTTGGACACTCGGGTGAAGAGAGGGGCTGAGCTGTCAACTGATCACCACCTGGTGTTGAGTTAGATCAGATGCCGGGGTAAGCTGCCGGACAGACCGGGCAGGCCTAAACGTGTTGTGAGGGTCAGCTGGGATCGTCTGGCAGAGGAACCTGTCAGAAGGTTCTTCAACCATCACCTCCGGCAGAACTTCGAGCTTATCCCGAAGGAGGCAGCTGAATGGACCATGTTCCAGGCCTCCATTGCCGAAGCGGCAGTGCAGAGCTGTGGCCGTAAGGTTGTCGGTGCCTCTCGTGACAGCCTCCCCGTACCACCACCAGGTACGGGGAGGCTGTCAAGCTGAACAAGGAGTCCTTATCAGGTCTTGTTGATCAGTAGGACTCCAGAAGCAGCTGAGGGGTACCGGCGGGCCGAAATGAGTTTCCTCCGAAGAGTGGCTGAACTCTCCCTTAGAGATAGGGTGAGAAGTTGAGACTTGGAGTAGAGTCGCTGCATGTGGAGAGGGGTCAGCTGAGGTGGTTCGGGCATCTGGTCAGGATGCCACCTGGACGCCTCCCTCGGGAGGTGTTACAGGCATGCCCCACTGGGAGAAGGCCCCGGGGCAGACCCAGGACACGCTGGAGGGATTACATTTCCCGGCTGGCTTGGGAACGCCTTGGGGTTGCCCCAGATGAGCTGGAGGAGGTGGCTGAGGATAGGGAGGTCTGGGTTTCCCTGCTTAGGCTGCCGCGACCCGACCCCGGATCAAGTGGCAGATAATGGATGGATGGATGGGTGGATGGATGGATGGATGGGAGATGATGATTCATAAGTCCTCTTAAAGCTTACAGGTTAATTGCTAACTGGCAAGATTATGATGAATGGGTTTCCAAGTAGCACCTCAGTCAAAGCCTCTGTCTAAGTAGGTAAAGTCAGGTTATGGCTCAACACTTTGAAGTATTGTTAGTTGCTTTAAACTTAATATTTGTCAATGCAAGATTACATAAAATTAGATCTCTATCCACTACATTAACCTGCCTGCCTGTAGTCCAGATCTAGCTCAAAACTGTTGATCAGCTGAACTCTTTATCCTGCAAGACTTAGCAAATACTCAAATACTTAAAACTATTCAAAACTATAAAACTAAAACTTCAACAATTAGTAGCCTCACTCCCTAAATGATTAAAAAGTCTTAAATCTTAAAAAGAAAGATTATGTAACATAGTGGTAAAGAGGATTCTATTCCAACTGTTCTTGAGTTTGTGCCACATCAAATGCTAAATGCTCATATTTATAAAATACAGCTAAGCTAGTAATAAAAATACTGCAAATAATTTTTTTTGATTTGTTTGAAATTCCTGTTATATATTTTAGCAAACTTTTTTTTCTGAAATGAGTTTTGACATCACTAATTGTGTCTTTTTCTGTGCTTACAGAAAAGTAAGAACTTGTTCTAAAGGATCTTGCTTCAAGGTAATGTGCAGTATAAAATAGTGCGTACTGTTATTTATACTGTTTTTGTAAATATGTCATGATATACAAGTATATGTATGTAATATAATCAGTTCCAGCACATCACTGCTTATATTGTTATTAAACCAGACTGTACTGTATTTATTTAATCATTCCTGCTTGAATATTTACCTTGTCCTCTTTTGTCCTGCCTGTTCTCCCTTCCTTTCTCTTCTCCCAGTGCAGGGGAAACCACTAGCATTCAAGAGGCTGACCAGTTGTGTGCCATCATGCTTAAATCAATGCCACCTCTCTCTCTGGGACATGGAGGGTGACCATCTCATTTCTTCGTCATCATTGTCTATCCATACACTATTGGCTCAGCTGAGTAATGAGCCGGGCCGTCTGTTCGTCTGTTGTCCATTGGATGTTGCATGTCCATGGGGAGGATTTTCCTCTTTCTCTCTCCTCTTACAGTACCTGATATATTTCCAGTATTCCCAGAAAAGACACACTGCTGGACTTGTGAGGACAGTGACAGACTGGCAAAATGAACAATATTGCTCCAGATGGTCAAATCCAGTGTTCCAGTTCTTTCCATCATAACTGCTGGATCTAAGCCTCCTCTCTCAATTCCAGCTGAAACAAATGATGTCAGAGAAAAAAAACACATAGAAAAATATAAAATGAAAACTTAAACTGATCAATCTAACCAATGTCATTGCTTTACATGATCTGAGGTCACGCTATGGGAAGTGTTGTGCAGAATGAATATACAATATATATACATATATATTATTACTATTATTATTTATTGTGCATTTATTTTGCTTTGCATTATTTTATTGCACTACAATAATTAGCACATATGGTTTTCATTGCACTTGTAAAGTCACATTCAAAATGACAAAAATGCTGTCTTCTGTCATATGTAGAACATAATTCTTTGTTATTCTCTCCTGCATTTATTTTTATACCATATTTAAAGACACTTTTACTTACTTGTATTATTAAAGTTGGCCCTCTATCTGTTAATATTGCCTTGATTGTTTTTTTCTCCTTTACTTTGTGGCCACACAAAATACCATATTAGGACGCTGTTCAATGCACTTTTGCTTTCTACCACTAAGGGGTGACAAATAGTTTCTACCTGCAGCAGGAATATGCTTTGTTTCAACAACCAGCACAGCTCAACTAATGCAACATGGTACTCAACAGACAAATAAAGTTTTGTTATGCTAAAGCATCATCATCCTCTGGTCTGCTAAAGGGGTTATTGTTCAGGCCGTACCCATCTGGGGTTTTGCGGGGTCTGTTGATGTTTCAGTTCTTTGATGGCAGAAGTGACAGTCAGGGTTTTCAGTCTCTGTGCCCAGTGGTCAGCCTAGTAAGAGACACAAAACAGACAAACATTATTGTCTCAGTTGCATCAAGGAGTGTCAGTTGTGGCCTTTTTCAAAGCATTTGTCTGGGTTCGTGCATACAGTGATTTATGGATTGGGGGATTATGGGTTGTAATGTGGTGTGGTTACAGTACCAATGACAGAGTATAATTTATGAGGTTTGTAGGAGCCAGTTGTGTCTTTACAATCTTGTCCTTTGTTGTCCATGGGGACAAAATGTCACCCAGTTCCTAAAAATGTAAATACAAATGTCACACATGGGGGAGAAGGAAAAGAAATATTACAATGACAGAAAACAACAAAGAAAAGCCACCGTTCTGCTATATATAGATGCATATTGCTAAATTATGGATGGGTAAACATAAATAAACAGAAAGAAACAGCTATAAATGAAGGAGTAAAGCTTAGTTTGATTCACACAGTGACCAGGGCCAATAGGAAAAACCCTCCCAGTCTTGAGGAGGGACAGGGGGTGGTGGGGATTCTAACCAAGGCAGGCTTTACAGTGAGTCAAGCTCTCTCACAGACAGACTACAGACAGTCTCCACAGAACTAAGATCTGGGCTTACCATGACTGAAACCTGGAGCTTCACTATTAGACCTGAAAACAACAAGACAAGAAAAAGTTAGTGAGAAGACAGAGATAGATGAAAAACTGATCACTTCCAACACTTGTTGTGAATGTTAAGTGAGCAAAGAAGAGGAGCAAGGACAAGCCTGAGGATACTACAGATTATGTTGCCATGGAAACCAAAACCTGGAAGCGGACACAAGGACCACTGAAGGTGGACGACCTCCCTTGACTCCATCGTCGTAACATTACTGTCCTGCTGCACACTGTAATCAAAGGTATATAAACCGTACTTTACAATTGTTGGTGATATGTCTTATTTAACACCTGAAGAGTCAATACGCCAATTTAAGAGTTTTACAAGACAAGTGGGCTATTAAAAGAACAAGGACTGTCATTTTATATAAGAAAGTTCCTGGTGCAGGATGATAATTAGCCTGCATCAGTAGCATTTTATTTTAAATATCAAGACAAAATGATTAGAAAATGTTCTATTTAGAACAAATGTGAGGAAATTGATTGTATGTGTTAAGATACCATTATTTTGATTTGTATTATTTTGATTTGTTGAGAATCATTTAGATCAGTAATTGCAAGCTCAACACACTGTATCCCACGTGAGCGTGAGACTGAGTGACTCAGAGGATGTTTGAATGACTAAGCACAGAACCACGTACTTCAGACAGCAAGATTCAGATTCAAGATTCAAGATTCAAGATTCAAAACACTTTGTGGTCTGCAGCTCCAGTGCTGCAGACCACAGTGTCAGACACACAGTTCATGGCGCATGCGCACTTAACCTAGCAGTATTTAATAGTTCTTTTGTTAGAAAGATTTACACCTTTGAGGTACCGTACCGTGTTTTGGATAATAGTTTCTACTAAATTACTATAATTAGTGGCTGGAGATTCCAGGGAATTAGTGGTGTGAGGACAGAATTAGTGAATGATGACAGTATGCTGTTCATCTGAGATTGAGCGCCATTCTGTTTGTTTTTTAGAAAGAAAAAGAGAAAATGAGGGATAAATATGTTAATTCACAAAGTCAACCCAGCTCATGTGTACAGGTGATTATTCTTCTGTATGTGTGTGCACATGTGTAGACTGTATCCCAACTGGTGTGTGAACATGTGTGTGTGTGTGTGTGTGTGTGTGTGTGTTCCTAGAGTAAGCATGCGGTGAATGGTGGGGAGTTTGCCTTCTGATCCCTCTTACAGCTCTGGTGACTGCGCCTCCTTGTACAGTCTGCTCTGATGTCAAAGAGGATTTAGCACGCAGACACGTTAGTTTCTTTAGCAACAGAAAACACTTACAGTAAGTTTGTAGAGATAGTAAGACTGGAATTTGATAAAAGGCTTAAATGCAAAATTTTGGCCAGTTCTTGCAATGTGAGCATGTGTTAGTGAGCAATGCTCTTTAACATGGTGTGGTTATTGCACATTATGTGCAGAACAACGTTGTAAAAAACCTATTTGAAATTCCCACAGTTTACAAAGAAACCAGGTATATTTTAATATATGCGTACAAGAGCTAGAGTATTTCCTTTTGAATTAATGGCAAACCAATTTCACACAAAAATTCAGTAACCTGGAACAAGCACAGTTACACTGGGTGACATAAGGCCACTTCAGCAAGTTTGGGGAAGCAATGTGCGAACACTGAACACAAGTAAAAGGATCAAATAATTTAATTCCGCTTTAAATGCAGGTGTTAATCAAGTGTTAACCTTTAGCTAAGTAGTGTCATCCCGATCTACTCTGTGAAACCATGTACTACCATGGCACCTCTTATTGCCCCGCCATCCTCCACCAAAGCATGTAATGTTGCTGGGGCAAAGGAGTTTCCTTACATTCTTGCCAGTACTTAACTTGGAAAGCATTATATCTGGGCTGCTAGTCATTATCGAGATGGATTGTGGTGACAAATGGCTGCCCAAACTGCCTAAAGCAGCCTCCTGGCATTGTTGGCATTAGACACATTTACACAGCAAAGCCCCCAAAAGGAGCCCCCACCAATCCCCCAACTGTTAATGAGCCAGCAGCCGAGTGTAGTTTGGGAAAATACAATCCACAAATGCAGATAATGACATGGTTCCTCTTTGTGTAATTGGCTGCAAGTGAAAACATTTCATTTACCTTTCTTCCCCTTCTCTTTATATCCTGTGTATGTGTGTCTGTGCATGTGTGTGGTTACGTGTGTGTGTGTGTGTGTGTGTGTGTGTGTATCTGGCTGGCTGTGTGCGATTGAGGTTTGAGCTGCACGGTGAATTAAATGCAGTTCTACTGTAATTAACTGCACTTACCAGTCTGTGTATGAGACTTTCTGACGCACCAATAATTGAGGCATCAGATTTTGTTTGTTTTAACCTGTCTTTGAAGACATGCTGGGAAGATGTTTCACAGCGTTTAGTGGATGTACATCTGTGTGTACAAATTTTCAGGTCTTGTAAGAATTCCTGTTTCTTTTGTCAATCATATAACTGAATATCTGAAATATTAGACACTTTAGCAACAGGGCTGGGAATTTTCAGACCTAATTTTGTTTTTCATCTCACTGAGATGTGAAAAAGACCCATTGTTGTGCAGACAGAAAACATTACCATGGTATTATAATGTCATTCTGAGAAACAAAATATAACAAGTTCCCACTGATGATAATAGTTGTTTTCAAAAAGACTTGTGTCTAGTTTAGCACCCTCTCTGGTATTTGTTTCTGGTATTTGTAATTTCATTAGAGGTCTGAATTTTGGAACCAAGGTCTGCCACAGTTCAGTGAAACATGTCTCCCAACTATTTGTGGTTCTGGTAAAACATAAAATTGTGTTTTTGGACGATATTAGTGTTTAGCAGACAGAGAGGTCCAGTTCAGTTCTGTCTCATTATTAACACACAGAACCACAGTCTCCTTCCGTCTCCGGGACTCGGTTGATTAGTGCCCTGTGTAAAGGAGAGACAGACATAGTGACAGAGAGAGACAGATGGGGAGAGAATGTAATAAAGCTTAAGGAGAGATATACAGTTGTGGGAGGAGGGTCTATGCCGTAGATGAAGCTAAAGTGGAGCTGGTTTTGTTTCCCAGTAGGTCATTTGTCCCCAGCCGCAGCACATCTACAAACTCTTTCTCCTGTCTCCTAGTCCTAACCACTAATCACCCACCCATTCACCTCAGAGCTCCCCCTCAGAGCCCCTGAATCTCTACCCCAAACTATAATTTGTCTTGTTGCAGAGATGGATGACAATAACTTGGCAGGGCCAGCACTGTCGTACTTAGACTGAATTTGGGAGTGTAGAGAAAGCACGGCTGGGGACTGCCGAGGCCATCTGTCATGCCCTATGTACACAATCAGTCAGGTCATCCCTCCAGAGTCCCCCGGGGCTTTACAAACTGTAGCTCACCAAAATCACAGGGAACTTCTTTGAGTGATGAATATCATGATGAACAGGAGCCTACACACTGGAGCAGAGCCTGTTCTCCTGACCATCGGTTCATGCGTGAACATACAGAGTCAGCAGGATTAAGATGGTGCACTTAAGATAGATGGGATTGCGTGTACATGGAATGTAAATCACTGGAAGATGGAGTGGGGTCATGACTCCCCGATGATGTGGGTGGTGGTATGACCCAGCAGGAGTTTTGTTATTTAGTTATTCTAACCTTATGATGGATGTGTGTGGGTGTGTATGCTGGCTTGTTGAGTTGTGTGTTTGCTAAGATGTATCTGCAGAACAAGCGCAGAACTGAGCTGCAGAGTTTGGTGGAAAAAATGCATATTGCTCTCAAAATGTATTTCAGAAAGTCTGAACTGAAGAAACAAAATGTCAACTATAAACTCAATTGTAAGTGCACAACACCTAAATTAGATTTTTGGACATTGCATCCAAAAAAACAATATCCATTCTATTCAGTTTTGATCTTTAGAGACACTAAACAAAAGGACAAGATGTTAGATCAGTGTAAGAAAGTGAAAAGTAAAGAAGGCCTTCTGTGTCTACTCTACTCAACGTACAAACCTCTCTCGTAGTATGATCGTTTGAGTCTGGTTAGAATACTAATTTACTGCAAGATAGACAATCTGCTGTCTAGCTGTAGGCAAGTTCCACTGGGAAGGACTCATGCAGCTTGGACAGGTGGCCACAACCTCTGGGTCAAGGGCAGAGAAAGAGGGCAGAAAACAAAGTAAATTATGATAAAGTAATTTGTTCCATGACAGAGTGAGTTACAGCTCCAGAAAACCAGAAAAGGAAGAAAGGGGAAATACAAATTTGCACAGCAAAGAAGAGTATGTGAATAGAAACAGCCAATGGCCTTGAGGCAGTTTGGTTCTCTGTCAGAATTTCTGACTTGATGTCATGCAATGCTTGTCAAGAGCAACATCTGCTGAAAAGATGCTTGAGTGATAGTCAAAAATGTACTGGCACAAATACTGACAGCATACACACAGGCGCATCCCCCGTCCGTGAGAGGTGGAAAAATCATTTCTCTATATCATCTGTTTTCTAATATTAGCATGATATATAAGGCAACATGGGTCACGCTCAGTTCAGTTTGTCCATAGTATATTACATAGAGTAGAAGGGTGGACTCCCAAAGGATAACGTAGAGCTCCCCAACTCTTCCTTAATAACATGCAGATGGGCCTCTCTAATGCCTGTTTACATATCTGTGGCATAGTTCATGTCTAAAGTAAGCAAAGCCCTAATTATTTTACCCGCCGACGGGACCAATAAAATCAACTTCCCCTTCTCATTCTGGGCGTTTAAGTGTATCCTTTGATGGCAGGGCTTTGCTTATTTTTGGAAGAGTCGCGTAGCTGAGAGGAAAGCAAATAGAAGTAATGACACAGAGATGCTGACAAATGGGGGCCTGGTGATGGATTCATTTCCTCGGTTATGCCTGGGAGGCTAGAATGTGAAGGTAGTTCAACGTGAATGCACCTTCACACATTAGCAAACATGATTGGCCATATTAATATAATAGTCACGTGCTCGTTGTGACATCATCATGACACAGTCCCTAAAGTGACACTTCACCAGCTACAGTGTTAACTGCTTCGAGGAATCTGTCGAGGAAACAAAAAACATCTATTTCAAAAATAGTAATGATGACACTAACACAAATGTGTCCGTCTCTTTTTGCAGAATGCTGTGGCGAATAACTATCCCGGTCATCCTGGCTGGTGTGCTCTGCATCACTGCTGAGACCAAAAAGCCCCGGCCGCAGGGATCTATTCCATCCCCACACAAGACCAAAGGGAATCTGTCTACAGAACGACACCACCGGCTATTGCAGCAGAAACCAGAGGTGCTATCCTCCAGCCGCGAGGCCTTGGTGGTGACCGAGCGTCGCTACCTCCGCAGAGACTGGTGCAAGACCCAACCTCTCCGTCAGACAATCAGTGAGGAGGGCTGCCGCAGCCGCACTGTAGTCAATCGCTTTTGCTATGGCCAGTGCAACTCCTTCTACATCCCTCGCCATATGGGTCCCAGCTCAGGTCAGGGCCAGAGTAGAGGCCAAGCCTCAGGCTCTGGCAGGAAAAACCACAACAAGGCACAGGAGCCATTCCAGTCCTGCTCCTTCTGCAGGCCACACCGCATCACACAGCTCACAGTGCAACTCGAATGCCCAGACCTGCAGCCGCCTTTTAAATATCGTAAGGTGCAGAGGGTCAAACAATGTCGTTGCATGTCTGTGGACGTGAGCAGCCACGGGAAACTGTGAAGGTCTTTTGACAGGTCTTAGAAAACTGAAGAAAGAAATGACCATCATCATCACAGGCAGAAATAAAGTACTTTTACCAAACAAGGACTGGCTTCAAGTTGAACTCTTCTGCACTGTTAAATAATGGCATGCAAAATGAAACAAAGTGATGTAAACAGAGATCATATCAGCCACGTTGGCAAGCTAACGATGTTAATAAAGACTGAATCAAGCGCAAGATGAATTGACAAAAGAGCTGCCATTTTTTTAACTTTATTTCAAAAATAAATCTGTATGTACTTGGACGTTAGAACACTTTGAGTTATGCAACTATAAGAAATGCTGATAATGCAGAGAAAGACTGTATCGTACGACCACTTTAAGAGGTTTTTTTTTCTGCAGGAGGAATCTACGGTACAATAATCAGTGACTTAAAATTTGTGGCATTTTAGAAGCATTGTATCAGTCTTTCTGTATCTATTACTTAACTTATGTGTTCAGAGTGATACACAAGTTGATTTTGAGGAAAGAAATTCAAGAAGCATGAACAATGCATTGACCAGTGGCATCCACCAGACACAAGTAAACTGTATATTTGCCACAAATATACTGGCCGAGTAGATAAAACATACTGCAGCATTTGTAATGGAGGTGCAATGCACTATATACAGTATATATATATATATATTATGTATGTGTGCAAATATGTATGTGAAAAGTATATTAAATCTATTTCCTGTTAATAGCTGTTGAGTGCATGCAGTTTTGTACCAATCATAGTACAGTTTAACAAACAAATCACCAAACGAACAGTTTCTATTAAAATTGTGTAATTTCTTTTATTCAATAAATATATTTTTCGTGGTCAAGGGTATTCAGTCAAACATACAGTTGGTACTGCACATAAATCTCATATGATAATATCGTAATGCTTCTTAGCATATAGGATCACACGTGCGCACACACACACACACACACACACACACAGTAGGAAAAGGAAACTACTGCATAGGTTTTCGCTTAAAACTAAGTAAATTAACATTATGTAAAACACATACATGACCTTTTGGATGAAAGAAATAAAAACACAAATCTGTATCTAAAACAATAATTATCACTACATTATGAAACACACTAAACTTTTACATGTAAATTTGTCAGCTGATTCTTTTTCTCTGTTACATGTAACATTTAATTACAGATGTCTTAAATATAGTTCTGTTTTGCAGCAGTCATATTACTATTTCACCGTGTGATTAAGGCACTTTCCGTGTGGCAGGTGATTCAAATCTACCATATAGAAATGGCAAAGAACTCTGTGCTTTACACCATTAACAGCGATATAAAGGGGAAGGGCTTATGCTTTCCCAGTAAACAGCTCAGGAAAACAAAACTAGGCTACATATGGCTTATGAAATACTGACAGAGCTTTAATTTAGTTTTTCAAATTTCAGACTCCAGAGTAAATTTCTAGTGTGTGACTGAGCTTTAATCTCAGCTTAAGCATGTTTTTTAGTAGCAATATTTCATTTAATTGTGTGAGTGCTGTGAAAAGCTAGCTGAGAGTGTAATGTTTCATTCCACTTTTAAACAATACATTATCCACATAATATCCACTTTGAACCATTCACAATAAACAACAGCTCTAAATCAATTGAAAACAAATACTGGAAGTAAATAAATGGTAAATGTTAAAAAATGACTGATGAGTCATGTCAGATTGTACAAACAGTGCTTGTGCAATAGGCTTGATGATTGTAATTTTCCATTCTCTGCATCAGATCTTCTGACCCAGCTTTGCTTTCTGTGGAAGAAAATAACATGTTTGAGTTATTTACAGCTGGTAATACTGGCACTCATCTCAGAATGTTACTGTAGGCCAGGAGTGTTGTTTCTTCAACACCCTGACAAGGTGTTTGTAAGGAACACAGTCTGCTAGGCGATGATTTCATATGCAGTGACGGAAGAAAAAATGGAAAGAGCAGGTATCCGACTAATTTCACTCAAAGACAAGCGGAGCTTAATTAATACAGTACATTTAGGAGGGAAGACATACTATTCCAGTTGCGTGTTTGGGTTTGACACTGTAGGAAGCCTTCTCCCTGGCCTGCTTGAAGCACTCTTCAGCCATCTTGACCCTGAAAAAGATCAGTAATGCGCACCAGTCATCCCATGGATATTTAAATAGCAAATGTCTGCATAGACCTACACAGACTTTACTAAAATTAAAAATGCACAAAAATGTTTTAGCTTGGACAGTCCAGAATTTGGTTGTGTGGTGTTTGAACACAATGATCTCAATTTGTCAGAGGGGCTGGTCCTCCTACTGTGAAATGACTCACGAGTTTACTACTGCATGGAGAGAGCCAGCAGTGTCACTATTCATTTGTGCTTGGAAAAGACAAATCAGCATGTTGGCATTGACTGACTGCAACAAATTCGAACAGCAGACTTGCATGTTGCCTCTTTGTCTTTCATGGATATTGTGTTTCAGCACAGCATTTCTGTGTGGTGCAACATCACATTTCTGCATGTTTGTACTCCACAGGTGAGGATTAATATCTATAGTTCCAGTGGAGTCAAAAAAGAAAACCAGCAGAGAGAGAAATGTGATGATTGCCTATGGCAAGGACCATAGAGTTAATGCTTTCAAATTTGTTTTATTCTATCCTACTGAACAAGCAAAGCTTGTGACATTTTGCTTCTCTTACAAATATACAGGTCCTTCTCAAAAAATTAGCATATTGTGATAAAGTTCATTATTTTCTGCAATGAACTGATAAAAATTAGACTGTCATATATATTTAGATTCATTACACACAACTGAAGTAGTTCAGGGCCTTTCATTGTTTTAATATTGATGATTGTGGCATACAGCTC
>JAUMTR010000007.1:12837063-12864412 GCA_032270685.1 Microctenopoma stevenorrisi | reverse complement strand
TGGTTGATAAGGAGGAGGTGATATTTTTATAAGTAAAAATGTTTAAATAAATTATGTGTAATAATTTATTAATAAAAAGACCCCCCCCCCCTCACACACACACACACACACACACACACACACACACAGACCTCTCAAAGCTGTGACAGTCACAGCTTTGAGAGAATCTAGTCCCAGATTCTCAAGGAGTCTGGGACTATAACAACTGTTATAGTCCCAGACTCCTTGAGATCATGGTCAAGTTCCTCCTAAATAGTTCTGGGTGGTTCCACATGATTCTCATTGACGATCAATGATGAAGGAGCAGTAACCTGCAGTAAAACAGTATTGTGTATTGTTTTTATGACTTGGTATTCACGAAGCTCTCACGTGGTTGCTGCGTTTGCCTAGTAACCTTTTGCTTAATCATAAACACTGACCCTAAGTGAGACCTGCAGTTCTCAGTTCTTTAGATGTTGTCTTTTATGACCTCCTGGATTAGTTGCTGTTGTGCTCATGGAGTAATTTTGGTCGGTAGGAGCCTGCTGGCTTTCCACAAAATGCAGTTAATTACAGTTTAAAGGTGTGTGTGTGGTGGGGGGGTGTTACTTTTTCACATAGAGCCAGGCAGGTTTGGACAGCTTTTTTTCATCACTTGAAAACTGCATTTTGTATTTACTATAGTTATCTACCTATGGTTATCATTGAAGTGTGCCATATATGCAAAGAAGCAAGTCAATCAGCCAAATCCTTTTTCACACCACTGATTATGTCCTTAGTCCTTTAGTTCATCTTTTAGTCTGTTTTATAAATACTGTCCTAATCCTAATTTTTTAAGATAGACTTCATCTGTACCTTTTAGGGTTTTATAACCTTACAAAAGACGGTGTGTGGTGTGTCTGAGTGATTTGGTTGAAGTAGAACTCCTATCCAGATCTCTCTTCCGCCACCTGTCACAGCCAGCTACCATGTGGCCCTCTAGAGCACTTAACCATTGCTGTGTTTCCAAGACCACCAGCTAAATTAAGGGCAGTGCTGAAGCAAGACTGAATTAAGAATCACAGCTATAACAACTAGCGCATTGTGGGTTTTTTCAAATCTTTTCAAATCATTATTTCCTGTTGGGCTTTTTCCAGAGGATATTTTAAATATATTTAAAATCATGTCTTTGATTCTTGGTGTAGCATGATCTTCTAATGAAGGGCTGGTGGAGACAGCTGATGCATCTGCCAAATGACTTAGACGAGATGGGTGTGGTACTGTCAAGGTAAAGATTTCAGTTCAGTTAACTCATTAGAAATAGTTTCTGTGTTCAGTCTCTATGATGCTTCAGAATTAATGACTTGAAATTGCAACGTGTATTTGTCTGTTTATATATCAGAGTGAATAACAATTGTAGAGCCACCTCCAGAGAGCCCGTCAACACCTTCCAAACAGTTAACAACATCTCTAAGAAAGAGGTCAACAGTACAGACATTGACAATTCCTCCATCACGCCTATTCAGAACAAAGGTTAATGGTGCATTTTAACTTCTGTTTTTACATGCAACATATGCAAACAGATCCACACAAATGCAGACAAACTACTGTTTATGTGTCTCCTGCCTGTAAGCAGTGTACGAGCCAGAGGAGGTGCTAGTTCCTGCTCTTCCAGAAACGTCTTGTGTAGAGCGAGGCTACATCACCCCACAGCAAGTCTACAACCAGCTGAATGCCGAAGAAGGCCAACCTGCCTTGTACGATCCAAACTATATTCTCATCCTCGACTGTCGCAGTGCAGAAAGGTGGGTCCTGCTAATGCACCTGTACAGTGAAATACATCTAAAAAATGTTATTTATATTATACTGTAAAATATATACTCTGTTTTTCTTGATGGCTTAATCTCATATGACTGTCGAGCTATGATACACGTGTGCTTGTATAATGAATGAACATGTTAGGTACAAGGAGAGCCACGTGGTGACAGCGCGGGCTGCTGTGACAGTGATTCACCCTGATCTGGGCTGTCTTATCAGCTGCATTGAGCTGCAGAAGTATTCTATAATATTGCTGTACGCAGAGGAAGGATGCAGCCCAGGTCAGCAATTCCAATTCACATACTCTCAGAAACAGACTTGCACATATGCGGAATCACAGTATGCTAATGCAATCGCTCTATGGATGGCAGGGTCAGTCAGTGCTTCGCCTTGTTCCACACTAAAATATTTAAATGAACTGATGATCATGACGTTTTCTACAGACATTCATAGTATAGAGAAAGTGACTTTTCTAGCACCGCAGCATGTTGGCATTTTAGGCTTTTTCTGATTTGTTCTTACAACTAATCAGGAGAACAAGGGTTTACGTTATACTCAGGACACCTTGGAATATTGATGATGATGATAATGATAATAATAGATACTTTATTGATCCCATTGAAGAAATTGATTAATTAGACAGCTGCCGGATATATTGTTTTAGTGTCTTGTATTACTTAGTTAGTGCTAATTATTAAATGTTTACATTGTCATGGTAACACATCATCTGCATAATTTTAGCATGTTGAGCAAACTCATCATCTTGAAACATACCAGGCTGGGGGATTGATTCCTTATTGCCCTATTTATTCTATCACTGTTTCTGTCACTGCACATCTTTCAGTGGGCAGTGTGAAGGCCAGGGCTGACTCCCCGGACCTCCAGCGCTGTTTCTTCCAGCTCAGTGCTTTGGGAATGGACCCTGTCATCCTGCTGGGAGGATACTGTGCCTTCCATGCCCTCTACCCTTTCCTCTGTACACCTCGTATGGTCCTGCTTGAACCAGAGCGACACAGCCTCATCATCTATCCCTCAGAGATCCTGGAAGGAGCTCTGTACCAGGGGTCTGCCTCTCAGGCTTCTGACTACCACATCATCAAGAATCTACACATCACACATGTGGTCAATGCTACTGTCAACTGCCCTAATGCTTTCCCCAACACACTGTGCTACCTGAGGCTGCCCCTGAGTGATGACGCCCAGCAGGACCTGGTGGAAGCTCTGCCACAGGCATCTAGGTTCATCAATACAGCGCTGAAGGCTGTGCCGGCAGGTCGTGTTCTGGTCCACTGTAGTCTGGGCAGGAGTCGCAGCTCAGCACTAACACTTGCATTTCTCATGGAGCACCGTCACTGGACACTGCTTCACGCCCTGCGCTGGTTGAAGGAGAGGAGGGCATGCACAGCACCCAACGTGAACTTCCTGCGTCAGCTGTTGACCTACGAGGAGCAGCTGTTTGGGAGCAGACTCACCTCCTTGGATGACATCCGCCGGTGACTGAGAAATAACAAGAACTAAAAGGAGGAAACGCTGGATATTTTTTTCTACAGTCCATATTAAGAAAATATGAAAACTCAGTTAAGAGGTGGAGTTTGTACTTCAGAAAAAGCCTCTGAGGTATAGCCCCCTACATAATTGACATTCATCGTGCTTCACCTTTAATACCAGTGTTTCTTGTGCTATGCCTGAATAACAAGATTTAAAATACAGATGTTTAATTGTCTCTAATCTCTGTTATGACTTTTGCTTGGTTGACACAGTAGAACATGTATATTAATAAAGTGTATTTGTTAACTTTTACATTAGAAAGGTTTTTTCTTTTCAGTTTTATTATGTGAAGCATTGATATTCTGGAAGCGTGAGTCACGCAAAAAATTTAAGTCAATATAACCGTAATAAAATATTCTTTAAAAACCTAATGTGGGCTTGCAAATGGGCGCTGTTTATCACAGACATACAGTACTGTCTGTACTGTCTGTACTTTATATAGGGCATGACACTGAGATTTAGTGAGATTTGTTTCATGTGGAAATATTTGCTGTCACCTTAATTGTTTGCTTTTGCACTCTCACCACACACACACACTCTCACACACACACAAACCTGTAGCTCCACCCTGTTGAACTCAGTAGCAGGCTGCAGGAATTTCCTCCCTCCAGTCACACTTTTTTTGGGTTGGGAGGAAGAAACTTTCTGGAATGTGGTAGAAATGGGAAGAGTAAAGACTGTGAATGTAAATTCCAAAAAGTTTGTTTGACTAAATTAAACACTGTAAAACCACACAAATCACCAGCGTGTGTTAAACATGTTTTATTACTGCTTCTTTTCAATAAAAATATAACGCACAAAAGGTTATTCATAGTAGGTGAACATTTAGGTTTAAGCCAAAATAAAGTACACTTTGACAATGTGGCAAAAGATGACGTTGAGGTTTTTCAACACTGAAATGTAAAACACCTAACGCTACTCGCCCGTGTCCGTGTCATCGTGGGGGGAGAGCAGCACACCCCCTAAAGTCTGTGGTAGCAGGAGGAGAGACTACGCATGTGACTGTCTGCACGTAGCCTTCTCACTCCCGACTTTTAGAAAACCAGCCCCGAGCAGCAGCGGGCCAACAGTACAACGGAACCTCACAGACAGGACGAGTCACCGGAGGGTTTTCTTCTTCCTACCGACAGCAGCCGTTTACTGCACCGCATCAGAGGACCGACACACTCCTGCTAGCTGGCGAGATGCTCACTTTTAAGTAAGTATCCACTCCGGAGTCAGAGGAAACGGCGCATCCATACACGTATAAAAACACTGTCACTTTTCAGTTGTTCATAATGTCAACTCTGCAGTTATGGGCCGTGTTTATCGCGGTATTTTCCTTTTTTCCACACTACGACCGTTAGACAGAGCGAAGTCGTATTTTTCCCCAGATTCCGTTTAAGTCGCGTTAGCTAACGTTAACGTTATATTAGCTAACGTTAGCTAATATAACGTTAACGTTAGCTAGCTGAATAACTGGCTAACTGCACCAAACTTTGTGATGGTCCACAAAGCAGCAGCAGCAACGAATACGAAAGCGAGAATTTAAAGAGTAAAATTGGCGAACTTCAGGTAGTCCATGTGGAAAACAGCGAGAAAAGAAAAACAAATGTGTCAAGTGTCGCCTGTGAAACTCTTAACTTAGCGTTAATGTTGTGGCATTCCGATGCAATGCAGCGTGGGATGCTGCTCTGCTCAGGCTGCATGCATTCATTTCACCCTGTAAAGATTTGCTCTGACAACCATATAGTCTCATATGGTACACGTTTTGAAATGAACAATTATCTAATAATCACTGGAAACCTTGCTTTCATATTCGTGTAGGCTAATTGCTGCAACGCTCCTTCATGCTAGTTTGGGAGCAACGTCACCGTTGATCACACAACTCTAGTTGCCTTCCACAAATTACAAGCACAGCTAGCAGCAGTGTGTTTATTGGGGTTACTGGCGGGTTACTGCAGGTAAAATGATTTCAGTGAGACTCCATTGGAGAGCGAGCAGTCCTCACATGAGTTTCCCCGGTGGGGAGGGGCGAAGACGTGGCAGTCTCTTCTCTTCCATCCACATCCAGTGATATCCGACGCCACATCTTCACTCCCTGCACGACCTGGGAGGGTAGAAGTTACAATGAAGGCAATTATGAGTGAAAGCGTTGCTTAAATACAATGCAGACTGGGAGAAGAAATGTTTCTGTTTACTCCAAGTACAAAATATGTGCATGTTTGTCATATATCATCATAGTAACAGTTTTCCTCTGTAACCACTGGATGCAATGTTTTCATTCATATTCTGTGAATACTTCTTTTATAACCTGACACAACTTGTTTCACGACATGTTACACGTCATTTCTTTTAAAGTGTTCAGGCATGTGTCATTTGCACACACACACATCTGCCCATCTGTCAGGCAATTTATACGCAGAATAGTTCTCTATAATCTGTTTAAACAAATGCAGCATCTGGAATGTTTTGGAGCCTATTTTGAGTATGTTAAGCACAAGCATGTATGCACATGGCCACTTTTCCTCATGTGTGGCATGACACATTAATCAGATTTAAATTATGATTGTTATTCTTAAGGCTTTTAACTCTAGACATTACACTTATATGACTTTATAACAAGATAGACACTGTAGCTGTCACCTTGTAATTACAATAATCACACTCTACTGAGTCTTTATTTTGAAAATATATATATATATGTGATTTTATATGTGGCTTTCACATTTTTATGGTATTTTAGACAGCATGGCACCACAGAGTCTTGACATTCACAGTTGTTTTTTACTTAAATAAACTTGTTGTAAATGTTAACACATTTATTTTCCTTTCTTTCTGCTTCAGACCTAAATTGAAATCCCATATGAAGTAAAAGTCAGAACCTGCCTGAGCTTGTTGGCTGCCTCCAGTCGTTATACATCTGACAGTACTGTTGACACAGGACCTTAAATATATATTTTCATGATATACTTAGTTATGTTATACATACCGGAACATTTTAGAAATCAAACTAGTCCCTTAGTGCTTTTTATCAATAATAAAAATGTATGGTGTCTTTATGTTTCGTCCATTGACTGTTAGTAACAAACCTGGCGCCCCCACTTTAACACAATAAAACAGAGGAAATATTTCATTCCAAATATTACATGGCATGTAAACTTAAAACAACCTCAGAGAAGTTGTGATTCTGTAAGAATCACTTCTTTCCACCACTTTCTTCCAGGTCCACTTCCTTTAATAGTTGCATTGAAAGCATTTTTATCACAATATTCTGCAAGTTCAGCAAAGTAGAGCTTCAGTTACTTTTTCAGTCCTGCTTTTTAAAATGATACCGTATCTCTGGTCAACAGTTTAAGTAAAGTTTGGTGAAGTGATTTGTGTGGAGCCTGGTACAGGTGTACAGGGATTTGTTAACATGGCATGATACAACATGTTATTAAAGCCTGTGTTGTTCTCTTATAATTTATTTCTTTTTGGCTAGAAAGATCAAAGTGCCACTCCTCACAGGCCTGGATACCAGTAGTATTTATGGTTGTGCCAATCCCAGCCAAACAGGACACAGTCACAGCAGCCAAAAACTTATATTTGGCTTTGTGTGGTGGTTAGTAGGCTGCACGTCTAAAAGGTTTAAGCTCTTTTCACTTCAATTTTAGTTTCATCTGAATATATATTGTCTTTTCTGCCTCTGTGTTTGCTGAATAGTCAGTTCACACTATTCCTACAAAAACACATTTTCCTTACAATATTTAACTATGCAGATAGTTTGGGTTTCATTTGACCACATTTTGAGAAACTGGTTATGAGACTTCAACAACAATGTCATTAGTTACAGAAATAATTCGTCAGTTCTCTGAAAAATCTTGCTGCCAACAGTTAATGTGAACTGTTTTCTATTGGTATAAAAATGGTGAACTGTCCACAGTAGATATGTGACCTTAAAGGGTGATAATTATCAGCTTTGGAGTTAAACATTAGAAGCAAGGGCAGCTATAAACAAAGAGGTTCAGGACAACGGGGAAAGCAGTACTCCAATAAAGTTTACGTTATACTCAGAAAGCCTAAAATACCAAGATGTTTGATGTGGGTCACAGTCCAGACAGGACGTCCTAACATTTGTCTTGGTTTCACTGAAAACAATACATACCTACTCTCTCAATATATAAAAGTTAATCACCTGAATCTTTTCTAACCTTTTCTGTTGATCTCGTTTTTTTAAGGATGGAGCTACCATGCTTTTGTTTGCTGTTGCTGAGCTGCCTGCAGTCGCTCTCAGCCCACAATGACTTCTTCACCTCCATAGGTAAAACTATCAACCTATGGCATTTATGTCATAAATAACTGGCTCTGTGTGATTTCTCTTTATGAGCTGTTTCTCTTTGGTAAGGTGTTTGTGATTTGAATTCCTCAGGCCAGATGACAGATCTGTTGTACACAGAAAAAGACCTTGTCACTTCTCTAAAGGATTACATTAAAGCAGAGGAAAACAAACTAGAGCAGATCAAACAGTAAGTATAGACCATAGCACATGGACTGATAGACATATATGCATAAATATGGACAAAAAAAGAAAGTGCAGTCTAAATAGACCATTAGGCATTTACCAGTATGAAACACAACACGCAATATATTAGTATACTTTACATAAACAACTGATCATTTCTTACTGCTTGTGCATATAGATGTGAGCTTAAATCTGCGTTTTATAATAGGTGGGCTGATAAGTTGGATTCCTTGACACTAACAGCCACACAGGACCCTGAAGGCTTTTTGGGGCACCCCGTGAATGCCTTCAAACTCATGAAGAGGCTGAACACAGAATGGGGCAACCTGGAGAGCCTTGTACTTCGTGACACTACTGATGGTATGGATAAAGACAATCTGAATCTCTAAATAATAAAAATTATATATGCATCAGATATTTGGTATGTTGGTCTGCAAGGTGCTTCATTAAATGCCCGGAATTTAGTAGTAAATATTACTGGAATATTTGAGTGATTATTTTGCCGTTGTGTTATTTTGTCCTTGACTTTCATATTTGTTCCCAATACTCTTTGACATTATTATGGTTAATTAGCACAAGAGGGTTTCTGGTTTGTTTGTGATTTGTTTGTTGCAAGAGCCAGTGACTATTTCTGGAAAAGCTGTTTATGTTTTGATATATCTCAGTAGTGGTGAAATGCATCAGTCTATAACCTTCACATGAGTTACTGAAGAAACCAATTCCTTTACTTTAATAGTTTTTTACTGTCCACTGCTCCGGTGTGTGATGTGAATCTTTCTACAAAATCTTTCTGTTTCCTTCTGTTCAACGCTATTAGGATTTATTTCTAACCTGACAATCCAGAGACAGTACTTCCCCACAGATGAGGACCAGACTGGGGCTGCTAAAGCTCTCCTCCGGTTACAAGACACTTACAGGCTGGATGCAAACACCATCTCTATTGGAGACCTCCCTGGTAAGGGCATTAAGAAGTGCATCAGTGTGTACCTGGCACAAAGTTTAAATCTCTACACATATATTTTGTGTCATGAAAGTCACAGTAAATAGTAGCATATGTAGACGAATAGAACATTTCTGTGTGAATTAGAAAGGAGATGGTTTTGTTCTGTTCAAAGCCAGTCTTTTAATCGTGTTTACTCTGCTTACTAGGTGTGAAACACAAGAGTCGTATGACAGTGGAGGACTGTTACGAGCTGGGAAAAATCGCCTACTCTGATGTCGATTACTACCACACAGAGCTGTGGATGGCTCAGGCACTGAAACAGCTCGATGAGGGAGAGGAGTCCACTTTAGATAAGGTGACAGTGCTCGACTACCTCAGCTACGCTATCTACCAGCAGGGGGATCTAGAACGAGCCCTGGTGTTCACTAGGAGGCTTCTTGAACTGGGTGAGTCTCTCCATACTATGCTAAATATGTTACGTTAAAAATATACTGGGAGGTTTATTTTGCCATGAGACAGATACTTTGTCATGTTTGAATCGGTTCTTTTTTTTTTAAATTAGGTAGATACAAACATTCTTCTATTTAATTTTATTGACAGTAGTAATATGTAAGTAATCAGAGATTACACGTAACTGCTCATTATATCAAATGACAACATGAGTTTTGCGATCTATATAAGGCCTTATCTTTTGTGTACACACGCGTACAGGTTGAATAAATAGTGTACAGTGTAATCATGTCGTGTTGGAAGCTCAGTTTTTTGTAACAGACACTGATATTAATAGATAATATTGCTGCAGTCATCGCTGTTTGTAGTCATCACTCACATTTTCCTCTTTCAGACCCGGAGCACCAACGTGCCAAGGGCAACCTGAAATACTTTGAGTTCCAGTTAGAGAAGCAGAAAAAGGCTGAGGAGGATGAAACTCCAGAACAGAAAGAGCGAGAGAAAAGAGAAACTGCAGAAAAGAAGATGCCCGAACCTGTTTCCGGTCACCAGATCCCAGAGAGGAAGAAGTACGAGATGCTTTGTCGTGGGGAGGGCATCAAATTGGTGAGGAAACAAAACAGAAAAACAACAATTCTAACTTACAAAATAAACATCAGTTTCACCTACTTGCCTTTTTGTAAAATAGACCCCCCGAAGGCAGAGCCGGCTGTTCTGTCGTTACTATGACAACAATCGCAACCCCAAGCTATTGCTAAGGCCGATCAAACAGCAGGATGAATGGGACCGCCCGTACATTGTTCGCTACCTTGACATCATCTCACACACAGAAATTGAGAAGATCAAGCAGCTGGCGAAGCCAAGAGTAAGCGATTCTTAAAGGTTTTTGTGCTCTCATTATGTCATAGACTTGCATATAATGCATGTGTAAAGATAAACTGCTCATTTTACAGTTGATTGTTATCCATTAGCAATTGTTAGGATGTTTTTGTTCTGGGGTTTAGTGTGTTGAGGGATGGTAGGTCAGAGCTGTGAGGCTGGTTGATGTGATGCTGCTAGTCAGGCAAACACACAGACACACACATCTGTGTATGTAGACACACACATCTGTGACACACACATAGACACACACATCTGTGTATGTGTGTGTCTATGTTTGGGTAAATCATGTCCCTGGCTTCACAGCTACGCAGGGCCACCATCTCCAACCCCATCACAGGAGTGCTGGAGACGGCTTCATACCGGATCAGCAAAAGGTAAGGCAGAGCCAGGATCTGCCACAAACAGAGGATAAAGGAGAGAGTTGAGAGGGAGAAAGTGAGATTTTCTCTCTATCTTTCCCTCAGTAACTCATTCCATTTCTCCTCTGTATTCCCGTCTGTTCATCTCTCCACCCTTCCAAAGCTTGAAGGCTCTTGAGCTGAAGCACTGGGTCCAACTGAGCATGTTCCAAGCAAAGAAACCAACAAAAGTTTAAATTAGTAGTAACTTTAATTTGACTACTTTTTTATAGCTAGTTTTAAAAATACTCAAACATAAAGCTGAACAAAAAGCACACATAAAACGTACTGGACATTTAGTTCTGTAGAAAACAATTATTTGAGTTACTAGTGTGAATGCCTTTCTGCTCAGGAGTCTGCTACAGAAAAGTAACACAAAAAGACAGCTAATATTAACATAGTTGCTTTTTGTGACACGGCAGGTGTATCAGAGGCAGTCACAAATTCCCTTTGTTCAATTCATTTATTTTTAAGAGGAAATAATTATAATTTTTTTTGCCATTGCCTCATGTAACACTTTCTTGGCCATTTTTAAAAATAACACTAGTGATCCAATCTGCCTCTCTTTTTCTCTCTTTGTTTCCTCCTCTTACTTTCTACTTGTCCACCTGTGTATATCACATATTATTCTTTTCTCCTACCTTTTCTTATCTTTTCCTTATCTCAACCTTTGTGTCCCTGTGCTCCGGGAACTACTCTAGTTAAGGCGAGCCACGGTGCATGACCCCCAAACTGGGAAACTTACCACAGCCCAATACAGAGTCTCCAAGAGGTAAGGGGTCACAGGTCACCAGGAGGGTCACAGCTTTGCTTCCCCTCCTCTTCATCTAACATCTTTATTTCTGTGCCCCTTATCTGAAAGGCTCATTCAGCCCTGCAGGAAGCAAACTTTAAATATTTCACTACACCTGGAAAACGTAGCACTAGAGGAGGATTCATTTTGTATTAAGCAAAAACTCGAGGAATTATTTGAACTACATGAAAAGGCTAAATCTAAAAATGAATTAGTCCTGGTTACAAGCGTGTGAATAGCAAATATGTGGTGTGTATTGCTCTGTTAGGCTTTTAATTTTGTCTGAAAGCTAATTGCTGCCCTTTGTGACATTTATTCAATATAAAGAATGTGGGCAGTGCAGTTTATTTTGATTTGATACCTCACTACTCCTTAAATCTGCCACTGAACATGTAGGTGGCAAAGTCAGAATGTTTTGAGAGACCTTGGCCTTTTGAACAGATTTTTTTTTAACTTTGATTAAAATATAGTTTAAACCAAGCTTAACAATCCTCTGTTTTTTGGGTGTAGCTGAAATAATCTGTGTTCCTTCTTTAGGCATTTCCATAGAACTGCACAGTTGTGACAGACTATTTTCTGTCCCCCAGCTGTCCTTACAGGGTTATTTGAAATCCATAGCGCTGAATCTCTATTCCCCATTGTGCTTTCCAGGAATAATATGTATCACATTCTTATATGAACTTATTACAGCTGCTGCAGTTCTGCTCTTCTTCTTCAGCTTCCATATCAGCAGTAGAGTGAAAGTGGAACATTTTCAAATACACTAATAGAGTATATATAAACATGAAAGTGTTCCGTTGCGTTTTATATAGACATTTCTCGTTGCCCACTCTAAAAATAGCATGCTTACTAACCCAGCAAACCCCCAAGTTTCTTTGGTTTTACTGTTGCTGGTAATTAATGTTTGGGTGTAACAGTGTGGTGTTCCTCGTGCTGGTCGGCACGTATTCCCAAATTCAGTAAGCATTTTGTGATAGAGAGAACAGACAGATGGAGTGTGAGTCTCTGAACTGGCCACAGGACATGAAACAGAGATGAGTCATATTTTATTAATTTATCAGTAAGGGCTCATTGCTATAGCTAAGAACAGATTATTTAATGGGGGTGCTTTCTATTCACCCTCTTGTGTGAAGGGCAGATAGTATCAAAAAAAAGCTGTGAAAAAATTCCCTGGAATCTTTCACTAGGCTCTTGTGTCTCAAGTGCGCTACCCTGTACCCTGAGCTGATTGGAGATTCTGAATCTTGGACCATGTTCCTTTTTTAACATTTTCCTCATACTTCCGCTTCCCTTTTCTACCATTTTTATAATTTATAACTTAATTATCCTTTTATGGCAAATGTTCTGCATGATGCATCTCGGTGACCTGTTCTTGAAGAAATCTTTACTACCACCTACTGGACAATATGTACATCACTGTGAAGCGTGTTCATCTTTCTGAATTGTTCTGCTGCTGTATTCCAGCGCCTGGCTCACTGGCTATGATGACCCTATGATTGACACGATCAACCAGAGAATTGAAGATATCACAGGACTGGAAATGGACACAGCAGAGGAGCTACAGGTAAAGACTTTTTTAGCTGAGTGTTGTGAACATTGAACCTTGTTTATTCTTATTTGACTTTGTTTGACCCCCCATGACGGTTAGAGTTTATTTATGTGTCTGTCCTTTGGGATTTACATTAACATTTATTATTCATCTCTTTAGGTTGCAAATTATGGTGTTGGAGGTCAATATGAACCTCACTTTGACTTTGGAAGGGTAAGACGCTTTAGAATGAATTAAAATAATTTGTGTAACTAAACAATATCTACAGTGCTATAATAGGACAGGACATGAAACCTGATTTGTTTTTCCACAGAAAGATGAGCCAGATGCCTTTAAAGAGCTGGGCACTGGGAACCGTGTAGCAACATGGCTCTTTTATGTGAGTAAAATCTTTCTTTGCAGGAGCATGTTGTGTGGACAGTCTGACTAGGAAAATTCTTATTGTATTAAATTATATTTAACATTCCACAGGGTGTCTGCAGAGTTTTTAAAAGTATTAAAAGATAGTAAATCACATAATCGAACAATCAGGCCATCATAAAGTAGTACAGAGTAGTTCCTGTTTGTTTTTTTTTCAAAATGAAATGACATAAGATAAATATCATGAGGCTGTTTAGTTTATCAAAAGAACATGATGTAGACCTGCTCTAAATGGAACCTTAATTGAGTTCTGTTGTGAAAATGAAATTAAATACCATTAATTTGAGCTTTTTTGGGGTGGGTGGGGGGTGTACCTTCCTAATATAATGGTAGAGACCTTGATTATTGATCAGTCAGAGGTTTAGAGTTTCAGACCTGAGACATGAGTGCAGATGTCGTTTTAGTGATGCAATAAGCTTTGACATGATGTATTCTGTAGAATAATCTTCTTTTGTGGAGCCAACAACTGAACCAGATGTTAGATCAGGTGAGAGTTAGGTTTCTCCCAGCGTGCCCTGAGATCTTACATGTGCTGAATGTGCAAAACCTGAATTGTTTTGACTGATTTAGAAATTTGCGACAGCATTGTTGCTCAAAACTAAACATTACTCATCTCTGCATTCTGTGCTGCTGCCACCGTTGCACCTCAAACCAAACACATTATTAGAGTAAACATTGCCGTACTGACTGACTGAACTTGCATGCGTATGCTACACCAACACGGCGTTTGGAGATTCTGTGGAACTTGGACAGTAAAAATCCTCAGATTTGAATTCTTATTTAATTAAATGCAAGATATTCTCAAATTAGTGTGTAAAGCTATTGCGTTGACATTTTAAATTGTGTTCTGCTGGACGAGAGTGTATCAATCAGTTTAAAAGTTAGAAAGGTTGTTGATTAAAAACGTTGCTGCTCAGTGTCGTGCTGGTTTCAAAAAATATTCAGGAGATATTGAAAAACGTATTAAAAAGTATTGAATTCAACCTTAGGATTTCTGTATATACCCTCCTCCAGATGTTTTCCAATAAACCGGATATCTCTAGAAAAATGTTCAGATCTTTTTTTTTATCTTCTTACTACACTAAATCAGATTTGTACAGTTCACAGTCCAAATGAGTTGATGGGGGATTTGAGGCCTGGTGTTTAGTAAGATTTTGTTATTGTGGTTAGAAGTGCTGCATAAGAACTGACAAGTCCCATACTGATGAATGAAACAGAAAAAAAATGTGTGGTAAGACAATGAGAAAGTTCCCCTTGCTGTGAAGCTATTTTCAGAATTGATCTAAGCCAATATCTCAATGTCTAAATATCAAGTGGATCATAACCATGTAAAAAATGAGCCGATTCAACAGTTAAACCCTCAACCCTGCTTTTCTGTCTTTGTTTTAGATGAGTGATGTATCAGCAGGTGGAGCCACAGTATTCCCAGATGTTGGTGCTGCAGTTTGGCCACAGAAAGTAAGTGCTTATGTCACACCACTCGGAAATTGTGTCTACACTGTTCATATTACAAACTGAATATAATCTCAGTCAAACATCACATACTCACATATTTTTGCCACTCATACTATTACGTGGCACATTTGCTATAGTGGCTCACATTCCTCAACAAAGGCAAATAGGATTAATTACTCAAAGCAACTGCTTATTCGTGCAGTTTGTCAGAGAAAGAAAGACTCTAAATCCAATTAAACTGCTCAACATTTTACCTATCACTTAACAACCACACTTAGATATAAACAAAAAATTACAAAAATCTTTTACTCATTAGGTTTTTTAATTGACAGAAAAACAGGAATATGAATTAATTATGGAGACTAAGGCTGTGCGGGTAGGCCCTAACTACCTTTTGTTTGTGTGTCTTCCAGGGGACTGCAGTGTTCTGGTACAATCTGTTTGCCAGTGGGGAGGGAGACTACAGCACTCGACATGCAGCTTGTCCAGTGTTGGTTGGCAACAAATGGGGTGAGTTCCTGTTTGTTTGTCAGGTTCCTTGTTAATCATCATAAAGACTGAGTAATGAGGCGGTGGTATTTGGTTTTAGGTTTGTGAGAAAAGAGGGAAAAACTCTTGAACTCATATGGGTTTCTTCTCTTTTAGTATCGAACAAATGGATCCATGAACGAGGCCAGGAGTGGCGGCGACCTTGTAGCCTAAGTGAAACTGAATGATGGAAAAAGAAAACCACCTCATCACCCCTCAGTCTTTCTCTCCCATATATTATGACCCACCCTGAACCAAAGAACACTCTTGCAGACCACAGATGAAACACAGAGATATGTGTGGTCTGACAGGCTCACTCTTTCTGTACACACACTACTTTTACTCAGCTGTTAGGCTTTGAACCCTCAGTTTGTTGGGGTTAATGTCGAGCCCCTGGTCAGTTTTGGCAGACAATGTGTTCTTAAGGTTGGAGAAACACTCCACACCCTTTTAATTCCTGTGTGTCTTTCTTTGCACTCTGTATGAACCCCAGCTCTGTGGTGATGTTATTCTTTAGTAGTGACTGAAGGGACCAGTTCACATTTTCAAGAGGCCTGTCTGATTCATTACATTTCTTTCATTTCATTAACAGAGCAGTCAGCTCTGTGGTTTTTGAGACAGTTAAATATTTTATTTTTACATTTTAAACTGAGGCAGAGCTGTAAACAATGTCTTTGTACAATTACATGCTCTTTTAAAACGGTTAATTTGGTTTGTTGAACAGTCTCATGACTCACACTAGACCTTACATGTGACATTACAAAGGGCTGGTAGCTTCACTGATTTAGTTTTATTTTTATCTACACATAGTAATAATCTCAGCTTCTAATAACAGCACTGAAAACTGTAAGTGCTACAGTATATGAAAGGAATGAAAGGACAGCACAGCACATCAGAAAACAATCAGACCACAGTCCAAAGTAATGTTTTTTGCGGGGGAAAAAATATTTCTTTTAAATTGCGTAACTTTGAATAAATTTAAGTTGCACTGCAAATCTACATCTATGCAGCACAGTATCATGCACCTTGTTGGTATGCCTCAAAGGTATAGTATTCTTATACTATGATATGTTGTTACATTTGTTGCACTTAAACAAATGAGAAATACAAATTTCATGGGCTCACTTGCACCTTGTTGCAGGCGCAACTGGATCCAGTTGAATATGCTGCATAGAATTTAGTGTTACATTTCATTTATTTGATTTCACAGTATTTGTGCAGATTGTTCTATTATTGGATTTTAACTGACCGTCAGCTGCCACTGTATCAGCAACAAAGGAGAATACAACATAACCATCAAGACACAGAAGACACAATTGTGCCATAAATTGTTTTTAAATAGTGATTGATTCTGGTGGGTAACAAGTTAGTTTCAGTGTCAGAATAAATGCGTGTTTTTTAAGAAAGACATTTTATTTATATGTGCTGTTTGAAATGAAAAAAGTCTTAGATTGTTTGTTTTTTGTACAATAAAGACTTGTTTAACGACCTGGCGGTGTTAAAGTGTCCTCCTGCAGTTGGTGCGGGTGGGGTGCAGGATGGGGTTTAGAGGGTAGGTATGAAGGCATCACGTCACTGCCCAGTATTAATGATGCCGTCCCTGGCTGGTCTGTGGCAACCAGGACCAGGCGTCAGTCAGGTCGGGGGGACAAGGGCGAGCGTGAAAGAGCGACAAAGACAAGAAGAGAGAGTCAGGAAAGTATCCAGTCCTCAGATTCACCGTGAATTATTACCAGAGGATCACACGCGTTTGACTGTCGGAGGTTCAGAAAGTATCGGCACAATGATGACCCAGATGGAGACCACCGTGCACTACGATAACGGCTACGAGGATGAGTACATGATGCAGGAGGACGAGTGGGACAGGGACATGCTGCTGGACCCTGCATGGGAGCAACAGCAGAGGAAAGTAAGACAGTCTGATTCAACTTTAGAAACAAAGAAGAAAACTTACTTTCAGAAACATAACGCACGGCGTGATGAGTAAGAACAGAAATAATTAATAATTACCAGTAATTTACTCAAACTTACATTGTAAAATTACATTTGAACTCAAACACGTTTATATATAAATTATATTTTAGTAATTGAATTACTTACACACAGGTTTGTACAGACTAAAGTCAAGCAGACCATAATAGAGGGATACACTTCCGGCTGGTATTTTCAAAGTAAAACTTTCTTCGCCATTAAAGTTTTCAAGCAGGTCCAGTGGATATAACGCTTAGCTAACAAAGTTTTTTATACCTCATAATTATCGTAATGCACATTTGTTGTTATAAACGTAGCTACACATGAGGAACATGTAAAAAAATGTTAGCCTATATTTTCAAAAACTTATAAGGGTTAATAATGTAGCCAGCATGTTAAATTATATCTGTTTAACTTAACATATAACCTTTCTCACTAAAGAAAGTGGGATGTAAAAGCAGATAAATAAACTGGGAAGAGAAGGTACCAACTTTAGCTAGTTGGACTAACAAATAGCCAAGCTAACTACAGATGACTAAGGTTAGGTGCGGATCTGAGTAAAGGACAAACAAAATACCCTCATATCTATCTGGACAGTTGGTTGAAAAAATGAGAGAAAACAGGAAAATGAATTGTCTTCTATATTTTCCACACAAACTGGTAACCCCGCCTGGAGGTTTATTTTGAAGGGAATGCTCGCTGAACTTCCGGCGTGGTTGTAGTTGCGTGACGCGGCCGGGGTCAGGGAGGATGGTTTGACGGACGGATGCGGAGGGTACCAGCTAACAATAGCTCTGCCTCTCCAGACTGCTGCCTCTCCGCTGATACGCGAGGAATGCGAGCTGTCAACAGACGCTTCTAACACATGATGACACTCTTGGGATTAGAATGGACGCTACATCTAATTTTAACCTCGGGACCAAAAGGCATTATAGTGGGGTTAATCCAGTGTCCTTGGTGCGGAATTCTTTTGTTTATAGGAACCACGCAGAATTTTTGTACCAGCACCAGCTCAACCCAATATAGCCTCGGCCTCCCACACTGTCAGTTGGTTTTAGAGCTTAGGAATTGGCCTAGGCCTTAAACAACGTCTTTGCACAACTGGAGGCCATCAGTTTCATGTTCATTCCCACCTGTGGCCCCCACACGGATGACGAAGCTGTGTATTTTTGGTGACACAAGGCAGCAACATAACCGTCAGGCCCCTAGTTCATATACGCAACAGTGTTTCCAGTGTTTGTCTTTTTACTGATTAGAAGTTGGAGTTGACATGTGCCAACTGGGGAGTGGTTTGCTTGTGAAAGAGTCGTGAAAAAGTCAGGATTAAATAATGAAAAAAATTCTTCATAAGACTCTCTCATGTTGAAGATTTTCCATCCTCTCCAATAAAGACAGACAGCCTCCACTCCTAGTAAAGCCCCTAAAGAAACCAGCCAGTTATGTGGCGAGGTCGGTCCTCACTGGATGTGATTCATAAATATTTTTAACTTTAATCATCACTGGTCAGTAGTGCTGGAGAGGGAAGCGGTGGGGGGACTTGGAAAGTGGGGTGCAGAGTTCTGCGACTGTGTCTGAGTCAAATTTGGAGGTCTATGAGGCCACGTCTGTGGACAATGAGGGCAGCAGTTCAATGTCACATACACCCCGGGGACTCTCTCAGTGTGGAATGTGATGGCCTTTACTCTAATGCCTGTGAGGTTCTGTTATTGCACTGGCACCTGGAGGGGAAACCTCAGTAGCTGGCTACGTACCTATACAGCTGGTGAAAGAGCACAAGTAAAATCTCTCTATATAATCGCATATAAAAACATGTAAAAGTTCAAAGTAATGTGTTTAAACTATTTTTTTTTTATAATATAACAAAGTGATTAAAAATGCAAAATAAGCCTGCTTCTTCTTTCCCCTTGTTTCTTCATGTTAAAGTACATTTTATCAATAATTTAAGCATTCAGTTTATTCACAAAAGGCAGATCTAAGCAGACATCGTATAACATGTACTTAACTTATAATTATAACCTATTTAAATGTATTATTGTAAAATACCGATAAAAGAACATAGTCATCCTTAATATATCCTTCATGTGATTTTAAATGTATTTTGTATTAATTCACTTAAATTTAATTTAATGTCATTTTTGAGTACCCCCCCCCTATGCTTTGCTGTCTTCATACCTCAGCATAGTAAAAAGTGTGACCTGAAAGAGAAGCATACATGTACGGTTCGCTGATAAAGCTGTCTGCTCGCAGCTGTAACCAATCACATTATAAGTGGCGAAATAGTGACAGAGAGTGACGTGAGGGGAAAACATGCTCTGTATCCATGTGACGTTTTCACTCATGTTGACGTTTTCCCTCTCAGTCTCTTATCACAAGGCCCCGCAGAGCAGTCTAAATTTAACACCTTATATCAGTCGGAATGTGGTCTGTGGTTGGCGCCCAGCTCTCATCCGCATGGTGCTGAGCTCCTCTGAACTCCGTTGTTAGCCATTGATATAAAATTTATAAATATACCCCACTTGGAGTACAGTTATTCTAATATAGAGCTATAGAACTTTAAAAAGTTCAAACTCGACACTGGTGGGTAAGTGAAAGGTAACCAGAAAATACCCCACAGTAATTCAGTCATATTCCCAAACTGAGCAATGTGTGGTTTTGTAAATTCCCTGTATTTTTCCTTTCAATTGTCTGTATTATATTAGCATTCCTTCAGGTGTTTCATGAACGAAATTGATGTGGGATTCTCTTTTCTGTCAGACCTTCACTGCCTGGTGTAACTCCCACCTGAGGAAAGCCGGTGTTCAAATAGAAAATATTGAGGAGGACTTCAGGAATGGGCTGAAACTCATGCTGCTCCTGGAAGTCATCTCAGGTATGTGTAATAGCTTCGCGTTTGCTTAATTTCTTCAAATTATTTACCTTCTGAGCACGTCAGGCGACGTACAGACTCTGTCGCACAATGTTGTGTTTGCAGGAGAAAGGTTAGCCAAGCCAGACAGAGGGAAGATGCGCTTTCATAAGATCGCCAATGTCAACAAAGCGTTGGACTTCATCACAAGCAAAGGAGTGAAACTGGTCTCCATCGGAGCTGAAGGTAGCTGTTGCCTTCCTGTTTATGTTACCATACTACAGGTGTCCAAAATGAGCTTCCAAACATGGAGGTTACTAATTGCTGTGATGCGAGCTGATGAAGCAAGTTGTTTGTCTTTCAGAGATTGTGGACGGTAATGTAAAGATGACTCTTGGAATGATCTGGACCATCATTCTCCGCTTTGCCATTCAGGACATTTCTGTGGAAGGTGAGTTAATAAAACAACAAAACGTAAAGCTCACCATGTCATCATGTAACAGGCAGGTTGTGACCTGAGCTGCTTTATACCACATGACCTCCACTGTGTAACCAGTTCTTGTGTATTCATTTTCTCCTCAGAAACATCTGCCAAGGAAGGTCTTCTTCTGTGGTGTCAGAGAAAGACTGCCCCCTACAGGAATGTTAATGTTCAAAACTTCCATGTCAGGTCAGTGTTTAACACCTGAACTGTACACATGAGTCCTAATAAAGGTTTGGTTATAGGTAGGCTGATCCATCTCTACATCATATTTTAAATTTCAAACACAATAAGCATCAAGACATGTTCCTAAACGATGTTTAAATTTCACATTAACATGGTCGTTGATGGCATTTTGTTAGTACTAGTTCTTCCTAAAATCAACTTTAATCAACACATTCAATTAAATGAGTGTGGACAAAATGAAGCTACAAAGTGTGGCACCTCTAAAGGTTAACGCCGTAGCAGGGACTTTCTCAGTCAAATTAGCGTGCTACCACTCTGAACTGACATGTCCGTTCTCTCTGTGAAGCTGGAAGGACGGCCTGGCTTTCTGCGCCCTGATTCATAGACACCGACCCGACCTCCTCGACTACTCTAAGCTCAACAAGGTGTAATGTGATTTCATTTGTAACAGGTCTGCTGTGTTTCAGCCAGCATTACTAACAGACTAATTCCCACAAAACTAACGTCACCGTGTGAAGTGATGAAACAAACACACACCAAAGGGAGAATAATGGGACTTTCTTCGTGATGTTTTAAGTTGTTACTGGGTGTTCGCTCGGTTGCCTCCGCTGTCATGGGAAGTCCGCTTGGTTGTCATTTTGCTAATGCATCTCTTGTTGTCCACAAACATTTGGCAGCTATTTGGCTAATGGATGTGATGCAACTTTAATCGAGGGATGTGTTTATTCTTCTTCACAGCACAATGGTTTTAACATAAGTGCAGTCATTTATGCTCACCTCATGCTTCATTGTTCCTAACTACAGCAGTTTTCTTGGTGCACAATGTCAGGATAAGAACCAGGAAGAACACTGAATCACTTTTTAAGTCAGTTTTTTGCTCCTTCACTTTGTGACCATTAACTTTTCTCATACAGTAAAAATGCGTCATAATGTTTAGCATATCCGGCTGTGCACATTACTTTTGATTTAAAAATTCACTGCTCATTTGAATGCTCTGTGATTCTCAGTACCTGTATATGGACAGGTGGGGGCCTCAGTGAGCTGCGCTGCTTATCTGCAGAAAGCGCAGCTGACAGCCCTCCTGTGCTCATCAAGTAACAATAATGCACAGCTAATGTTCTCCTTCCCTCCTGGAAGATGGTACCAGATAGAAAGACTAAGATGGTTCTGCCAATATTTGACTCTTTTCTTTGTTTTCTTTTAAGAAGAAACTGACGATGTTGAATTTGCCCAGTGAATTTCTGAACCACACACCTTTCCATACCATTCAAATCTGACCGTGTATTTATGAGAACCATGGGGAAATGTAGCCAAAAGCCAAATTTGGTGCAGTTCTGTATGTACAGTGTATATTATACTTGCAGGAGCACTCACGTTTCAGCCCACTGAAATTCACTGGCCTGACATGAAGCGAACCCTGAATAGTCACAGAAACATGAGCCTAGATCCCGGAGAGCTCAGGCTTAGCTTTACCTCTGTCATTGTTGATGCTGTCACGTAGTGTTCCTGAGTTAGAGGCTGAAATTGTTACTGTGGTATTTGTTGTTCTGAGCTTTAACACTATAAGGACGGTGTTGATTTTCATAATTAAGAGAGGCCACACAATGTAAACACGAGTGATGAGACGCTCACACACACACACACACACACACACACACACATCCATCGTCCATCATATCGGTTCCTCTCCACTGCTTTTTCTTACTCTTTTCATTTTTTTGACGTACATATTCACACACTCAGTCACACCTGGGCTTTTCAGTTCTGCTCACCCTGCCAGGAGACAGTTCCATTGTACGCCAGGCAGCTGTTGAGTCTGGCTCCAGGTGAGCGTGTTCGCTAAGCTTGCAGTGTTATAGCCTGCTGAGACAGCTCTGGTCAGGGGCGGGAACACACTCACACATACAGAGGCCTTGGAGTATTCTTCCATATATCCCTCCCATCATCAATTTAACATCCTGTCCATCCATCTATCTGTCCAGCACTGGATCTGTGAGCAGCTGGTCCTGTCATGTAATGCGCCCCTCCTATCTTTACAAGATATTATGTGTTACAGAGATAGGGACAATATGATAGCGATCCCTTCACCCCACTGCACTCTCCCTGACTGTCCCATTAGTAGCAAAGGGTTTACTGCAGCTGTTGGCTGAAAGTGCTCGCACCTCTTTTGGTTTCCTTTGTCTCAGTGGTGTAGTCTAATAGTGCAATGGTTAATTGAGCCAGTTAGTAGTTGATTCATCTATGACAATCTTATCAAAGGAGCCATTCAAGTTTTTCGAGATCTATAAATGTGGAAATGTCTCAATCATGTCAGAAATTTGACATGTTCAGTGAAAAGAGAATATAAACAAATTTATAGCAATTGCCTTTTCTATGTAAAGTTTCCTTAAAGAACAGGTATATAATGTTCTCATTGTAGTAACATGGAGGCACAGTGACACTGTAAGTCAGACATTGCTGGTCACTGAGGAAGAATTGTGTTTCTTTGTTTAGGATGATCCTCTAGGGAACCTGAACCTGGCTTTTGACATTGCTGAGAAACACCTGGACATTCCCAAAATGCTGGACGCAGAAGGTAAAACTATTCAATGAAGCAGTGTTCAGCTGTTTTAGTTACACTGCGTGATAAAGTGATTTTGTACGTAGCTAGAACTTCTATGCAACAAAAAGAGCATAACCCATAATAAACCCAATGTTCACTTTTTTCCCTCTGCTGCCACCTTGGCTCCGTCTCATTGCCATAGATATCATCAACACCCCCAAGCCTGATGAAAGAGCTATCATGACCTATGTGTCCTGCTTTTACCATGCCTTTGCTGGAGCTGAGCAGGTAACATACTTTTTTATTTTTAGATGCCTTAGCCATCTTTTTGGTGAACAGGAGATATGTATTCAGAAAGTGGCACAGAAATCAGTTGTCAGTTTGATTTTGACATGTCGTTTTTTGATTAACAGCGTGGCCTGCTGTGTTACTTTGCTGATGCAATTACATTGTTCTCGTGCCCTGTGCTCTCAGGCAGAGACTGCTGCCAACAGGATCTGTAAGGTGCTCGGTGTTAACCAGGAGAATGAAAAACTGATGGAAGAGTATGAGAGATTGGCCAGTGAGGTAAAATAACGGAAACGTCAGTAAAAACACTCTTTTGTGATATGATGACACATTGTGTAATGAAACCTTTGATTTTTCAAAGACAAATTAAACTTTAGAACTTTAACAGTACATACTGCATTACACTAAGGTCATTTGTAGTTCAAAGTAAAATTACAGACTTAAGTTAAAAAACTACTTTCTTTCGCCCACTTATGTATCCCATTACTGTGATAAGCCTAGATCCATCTGCTCAAAAATTAATAATTCAGAAGGCTTCCTGACACACTGCTATCTTAACACGGAGCTCTTCATTGATTCCCATACTTTCTATGTGTTCCCAGCTGCTGGAGTGGATCCGCCGCACCACTCCCTGGCTGGAAAACCGGACCCCAGAGAAGATCATGGCAGAGATGCAGCGGAAGCTGGAAGATTTCAGGGACTACAGACGCCAGCATAAGCCCCCTAAAGTGCAGGAGAAGTGCCAGCTGGAAATTAACTTCAACACCCTGCAGACCAAATTGCGCATTAGTAATCGCCCTGCCTTTATGCCCTCTGAGGGGAAGATGGTATCTGTAAGTCTCCAAATTCTTCCTCTGCTTGTAATTCACCAGTGAGAAAAGGGCTGTTGATTCTGTGCACTGCTATTTATTTGGAGTCTTCTTAGCAACGCAGATAAAAATGAGGTTAAATCCTACACAGGATTAACGAGCAATGACGCTGCCTGTGTAGAAAACGATTTTAGGTTAAAGTTGTGATTCTTTATTGTCATTGTGTGTATAGGATATAACCAGTGCGTGGCAGGGCCTGGAGCAGGCGGAGAAAGGCTTTGAGGAGTGGCTGCTTACAGAGATCCGTAGGCTTGAGAGGCTGGACCACCTGGCGGAAAAGTTTCGCCAAAAGGCCACCAATCATGAGAACTGGGCCAGTGGTCAGTCAAAGCTGTATTTCTTAGTTTCATATCTGTCTCTTTCTCTCTCTTGTTTATCCCTGCTTCTTTGTCTGTGCTCATGTTTTACAAGTTAGTTTGAATTTGTATCTATTGATGTTTAATTAGGGTTTTTTAGAATCTGCCCAAGGCAATCAATCTATAGCAACAGGTCCTTTTTTTCCACACAGGCCTCAATTGCAATGACAAGTAAGACCTGTGTTTAGATCTAACCTATTGATTATGTTGTTGTTCCTTTCTTTTACTTCATTCCTCCTTTTCTCTGCGTATGTATGATATTCAGGTAAAGAACTGATCCTCTCCCAGAACGACTACGAAACAGCCACCCTGATAGAAATCAAAGCACTGCTTCGAAAACACGAGGCCTTTGAGAGTGACTTGGCAGCCCACCAGGACAGAGTGGAACAGATTGCCGCCATTGCACAGGAACTAAAGTACGCAATCCCTATAGCAGACATTTACAGTCATTTATCATAGTGGCCCAGGAGTGTGTTTTCATTCCTGCCAAACACAACGCTGGGTGGGTGGGGCAGAAACCAAAATCAACTAAAGAAATCTCTTAGTTTTTCTGTTGTAAATATAACTTAATTATATTATATTATATAAACGATTATTACCTGTGAGTGTGTTGCCTGTTTAGATTATTGATGACAAACAAGACAAGGCTCACCTGGAGGATGCAACAGCTTAGTGGTGCTATAGGCATCCGTTCTCATGTGAGACGCGAGAGTCAAGCCCTACAGAAAATAATATTGCTTAGTACAGAAACTGATTTGATACTATTCAGAATCCCTTTGGAAAAGGTATTCATGGAAATGTAACTCTCTCCTGCCTCGTTAAGTGCACTTTGCTGCAATAAATCTGAACAGAAAGGTGAAATGTGTGGTTTACAGACGTGCTGACATTTCCAGTCAGCAGTCACTGATGAACACCTGTCCATTGTTCCCTTCTCCGTCTGGGATTGGCTGCGGAACATTTGCTTTATTGCATTTAACCAGTGCTCTGCAGGAGGAAGATAACATTTCAGCTGACAAGCAAAATGGCTGCTTGGTTCCCGCATGGTATGTGACAGTCAAAAGACTATGTTTGCTTGTTCACCTTCTATTTATGGCTCATTTATTTTATTAGCTTTTTGACCATAAGGTTCTCTTTCACAGGCAGTTGCTCCTCAGTGTACCGTTAAGCTGCCATCCATTGCTTTCCTGCTAAAAAAGGTACAGACTGCGACTTCCCTAAGACTACATGTGTTCTCAGATGTTTACAGAATTAAATGGTTTGAATGTTATCACACAGTTTCTTGGCCTAATAAATTTTACAGATAAAAATTTCCCTTCTAGGTTGTAGCCAGCATAATCCGTATGAGGGCGGTTTCTCTAATCTGAAGACATCTGACGACCTATTATAACTCATCCCAAGGTGCTCTTGCTCAGACTACATTCTGCTGTATCCAGCATGAACCTCCAGTGGAGAGAGTGTATTCAGCTCCTAAAACCTATCCAGCAGGCTTCCCTCCTTCTCCTGCCAGGTCTAGTGTGACTTCATGGAATGGTGCTTTTGGTCACTATCCAAGAGTCACTTTCTTTTATGTAGAACTACCCACACCATGTCCTGAACATTTCAGCCTTGACCTCACACTCCTGAATCCACCTTTCAATGTTAAGAAGTCTTCCAGCATGGTAGTTTGGAAAAGGGAAACTGAGGAGCTAAGCTTTGCATTTCCTGGCTGGTGAGTTAAATCACTGTGAATCCATCTATGAGCGTGGAAATGAAGAGCGGGAAACTGAAGAATAAGGTCTTATGCCACCGGAGGCATAACCGAAACAGGCACCACTTGGACAGAGCCAGCAACACCTCTTCCCAACTTTTAGCTTTCTCCTGGCGGTCTGGTATTTCCAGTCAGGCTGTAAAACTGAAATAGACCACTGTGACATCTCTAGTTATCCCTATTCTGTCCCAGGATGTTTCTAGTGATGGATGGATGCACATCAGAATAAGAGAAATGTATATTTTGTAACATATTACACTGTACAATGTAAAGTGCCATAAGATTACTTTTGTTGTAATTTGGTGCTCTACAAATAAAACTGAATTAAATAGTAGTCTAAAATATGTATTTTAATCTGTTCTGTTTGTTTTTTAAATAAATGCATTTTTTTCTTTAATGATCTCCTAGACTTTGCTTTAAATTTGCATTTTGCTAAGCTTAGCTTTCAATGTTAATTGAAAATTCAAAGATCAATGTGGGCATGCAGAGAAATTCAAATATTCCCTTGTACACTGGAGCATCTTGCTTGTCATTACTGCCTTGGGATACTGGTGTCAATAACAGGCTTTTGATGGACCAGTGCCAGGTTTATAAGCTCTCGCCACAAGGGGAGACAGCGGAGAACTGTGTTCAGTTCCGTTCCATTAAAAAGCAAAGGCACATCCCAAAAAGCACTGTAAACAGCTCTACGTGCTTTGTTTTTGCAGTGAGCTGGACTACCATCATGTGGCTGCTGTGAATCAGCGCTGCCAGAGCATCTGTGACTTGTGGGACAAGCTGGGAACCCTAACTCAGAAGAGGAGAGAGGCACTGGAGGTGAGAGCAACTTTCAAGACTGG
>JAUMTR010000007.1:12807227-12836678 GCA_032270685.1 Microctenopoma stevenorrisi | reverse complement strand
ATGCATATGTTAGGTGAACAAGATAAATCCCCTTAAGGATGTGCTAATGTCCTCCAACAATAATAGGTGCAGAATGAAGTTCTAGTTAAAGCTAGTGAAATGTAAGTGTAACTAAATGCAGGTCTCTGTCAATGACATCTGAAAAGTGAAGACACATCTGATTGATGAGCAGAGATAATTGGGTCCCTTTTAAAAAACACCTCACCCAGATAACAGGGTAAAATTGGAGAGTGGAGGGGATAAAGGAGCTATAGATGTTAGGAGTCCTGTCCACCAAGCGACTGGCTTAAAGCCCACTAGCCACTTCCTCTGATCCATGCTGGCCATTCCAGACCTGCAAATGTGTGAGGCCCTGGGAAAGGGGCCAAGGATTAAGTCTGAATGACAGTGACAGGGATCTGTTTTCTGTCTATTTCCCACTCTCCACCACCCCCTGCTGAGGGGAGAGACTGTCACAAACAACCTAGAAAAGTTGGGGATAAATGCTATGCACCATGGGAATAATCAATAGGTGAGTGGCTGTATGGGATTTGTTCAGGGATTTGTGTGTGAGATATAAAGATGACGAGTCATTCATAATTCACGTGTCTAATGCTGAGTTATATGTATATTGAATGTTATAGGGTTTTTAAAAATATATTAAATATGCATCTTACAATCCTCGCAGCGGACAGAGAAGCTGCTGGAGACTATTGATCAGTTGTTCCTGGAGTTTGCCAAGAGGTCGGCACCTTTCAACAACTGGATGGAAGGAGCCATGGAGGATCTGCAGGACATGTTCATAGTGCATACTATAGAGGAGGTCCAGGTAGGCTTGTATTACTTGCAAGAAAGTAGACTCACAGTACTCAAAGTAGTCACAGTTCACATTTTACAGTTCTCCCCAGGTTAAGCTCACATTAGTAAATCTATACATCAATAAGTATTGATGTTTAGATTATTATTGCAATATAAAGCAACATCCCTGTGTGGGGTTTAATATTATATTACATACGTACATAATGTTGGTAGACCTGTCACACTGAAAAGAAAACGAGAAAATAATATACTTCTTGGAGAAATGTACATTTTAAGAACATTTCACAATTTCCTTTTTCCCTTTCAGAGTCTAATTGCAGCTCATGAGCAGTTCAAAGCTACTCTACCCGAGGCGGATTCAGAGAGACAGGCCATCTTGGGAATCCACAATGAGGTGCAGAAAATCTCCCAGAGCTACGGGATCAAGGCCAACATTATCAACCCTTACAGCACCATCACAACTGAAGAGCTCCTCAACAAGTGGGAAAAGGTATCCACCACGTCCAAACTCTTACACGCTCTTGTAGTACATCGAGGAAAAAAGTCATTATTCACACAGTGGCCACGTGTTACCAGACCTAAGCTAGACCAACTGTGAAGCAAAGAAGTGCTGCTCTGTTTTATCACTGAGGTAAAGACTCCAGTAGTAAAGGTATAATAATAATTCATATACACCAGCATATATTTCTTAATGTTACTGACACTTTTCATTGGGAACCAGCTTCTCACAATTCTAAATAATCCCTCTGTGTGTGTGTGTGTCTTTTCCAGGTGAAAAAGCTAGTCCCTCAGAGAGATGGTGCCCTGCAGGAGGAGATGGCACGTCAACATGCCCATGAAAGGCTGAGACGGCAGTTTGCTGCCCAGGCTAATCTCATTGGACCTTGGATACAGGCCAGGATGGAGGTTAGACATACAGGCTTCATAAGAAATTTGGCAGTTATCTCCATCTAATTAAATGAAGGCCTGAAAGGGAAGATAATTACACTCAATGGCAAGGTACAATGATGGTGACAGTCCTGATGATGGTGATGACTGAATAAGTAAAATGACTAAATATTATTATGCACATACAATTTTCCTGTTTAATGCTATATATCCTGACAGAATTTACTCGTACCCACAGGTAAACGACTCTCTGTTGTATCAGTAAACAAATCATCTGCTATTTAGACCAGCAAGTTATTATCTAAATTGGCCCAAAAATTAGGCTGACCTTGTTGTGTGTGCTATGCGAACAGGAAATTGTCCGCTGCTCCCTGGAGATAGGAGGCACCCTGGAGGACCAGATGACCCAGCTGAAGCAATGTGAGCATGTCATTGTTGCCTACAAGCCAAACGTCGATAAGTTGGAGGGAGACCACCAGCTAATCCAAGAGTCCCTAGTGTTTGATAACAAGCACACCAACTACACTATGGAGGTAATGGGTTGTGCCAAATAGTCCATGCATGTGCACATGGATGGACATACACACAGTAGACATATTAATGTCTACATATGTTAAGATAATGTTTACAGCTGTGCGTGGATACAGAAAATCAAAAATGTGTGTAAATGCAAAAGTTTAGTATAAATTTCAATTCATCTTTCATTAAACCGCTCACATCAACAGCATATCCGCGTCGGGTGGGAGCTGCTCCTTACTACTATCGCCCGAACCATCAATGAGATTGAGACCCAGATCCTGACCCGGGATGCCAAGGGCATCAGCCAGCAGCAGATGAATGAGTTCAGATCCTCTTTCAACCACTTTGACCGGGTACTGCTCTCAGCTCTCTTCCATCTCACATCACTGTCCTTTTTTCGTTCATTTCAGTGACAAACAAAAAGCAATTGGAGAAATCCAGAAGCAGAGCAGGGGGTAGGAGTTAGTTCTATGAGCAGGGTGACCTGAAGAGAGAGACAACAAATATAAAGCTCAACACAGAACTACTGGCCATGTAGCGATGTCATAGATACAAACCATTTTGTGCTTGTGTACACTTTTAAGGCTCTTAATCCTAATTTATCATTACTTCTTCACCATATGTTTTATCACTAAAGCTAAAAGCTCACATACCTACAGCTGCAAGTATTCTGCCATAGTGGTGTTTATTTTATCACAGTACCAAGCATTTACTTGTCAGTGTCAGATTTAGAAAATGTTTGAAAGCGCTGCAACTTTCGTTTTTCAACTTACAGTTCGGCAGTCATATTTAGTGCCTTAATGAATAGTGTACAGACTGAACATACTGTCTTTATTTGTTGCGTGGTGAACCATTTTTTCCTGTGACTGTAGAAGAAGAATGGAGCAATGGACACTGATGACTTTAGAGCCTGCCTAATCTCAATGGGTTATGATTTGGTATGTTACTAAACATTTGAAATGTGAATGATATTTGTTGTTTCCACATTTTTTTATTTGCTGCGTATTTAACTTTCTAATATAATTTTCCTTCCATGCCTTTCTCAGGGGGAGGTAGAGTTTGCCCGTATAATGATACTGGTAGATCCCAATGCTACTGGAATAGTCTCCTTCCAATCCTTCATCGACTTTATGACAAGAGAGACTGCTGACACAGACACTGCTGAGCAGGTTGTGGCATCCTTCCGGATCCTGGCAGCTGATAAGGTATGTGTTTGTCTTAGTGTGCCTTACTGCGCTGGAGGAGATATTCTTAGCCACTTAACACTAATCCATTCTAGTCCAGTCACTATTTACAAGACTTTTGCTATACCTCATTTATTTATCTTCTACAATTTTGTTCCTGAGCTTAAGATGCAAACCACATGAATCTCTCAGGAGAGATGTCTGTAACACATTATCTTTTCACCACTACAGCCGTACATACTAGTGGAGGAGCTTAGAAGGGAACTTCCTCCTGAACAAGCGGAGTACTGCATCATGAGGATGCCACCTTATGCCGGCCATGGAGCACCACCAGGGGCACTGGACTACACCGCGTTCTCCACTGCCCTCTATGGAGAGAGCGACCTTTAACCCAACGAGAAAACATTTGATCCACTGACCATTTACCTAACCACTCACCCCTCTAGTCTCCATTTATCTTGGTACTCTTCTTTCGTCCTCTTGGTTAATTGATGCCCCTAAACTAATAGATATTTTTGTGTGATTGTATTTGTGCAAGAATGTGGGTTCCGGGATTAGGGTAAACCTAGAAAAGAAATTCATGCCAAAAAACATATGGTTTTACTTCTACAGCAACAAGATTGGGGTTTTTGTATATTTTATCAGTTAAAGAAATTACATCTAAAAATTCAGTTTCTTTTAGCACTGTCATGAATTACTTTCATATTTCCCCACAGTGCCTTTGTTTTGGGGAGATAATCTACCGATAAGGAACTTTGACATGCTTTAAGTGAACTACAGTTTGCAAAAGCAATTTCAGATCTACTGCCATCTACTAATAAACAGTGAGGAAATGGGCTCCCAAAAGAAAAAAATATACAGTGCCATCAGAGGAAAAGTGGGATGAACATGAATGCGGAGTAAACGTTTACAATTTCTCAGTGCTTTAAATGCTAAGAACACAGAAGAATGAATGTGCAGCGTTGTGTTTTGAGATAAAATGTTTCCTCAGCAGCACTGAATGCTCACATTCTTCTAGAAGTAATTAGACCTAAATTTCAGCATCTACTAATATCAAGTGATATTCCAGATTTGCTCTGATACATTTTGTTTTATCCTTTTTTTCTTTATTTGAAACCTGAAATGTTGTGGAAGTTTTCACAGTAATGTCATTTTCTGTGATAACTTGAATTGTTGTGTGAATTGTTGGCCACTTGATGCAAACAGAGCCCATGGCTCTGGAGCACACTTTTAATTGAATACTCTATTTAGATGCAAGCTTTAAAAGAAAAGTTTATTTCCGCTTGCAGTAATGAACATTGCTTCAGTCTTTGCTAATCTCTACAGGTCCAAGAGATATTCTCATTTTGGTGAAAACCTTAATGTGTTTAGAGATTTAAAAAAAAAAACATCCTTAGGCAGTGCTGACACCTTGAATAAATTAGCTGACTGTTATCAATAAATTCAGTAAGATAAACTTTGTACTTTAAGGTACCGCATTAATTAAATAAACTTCTGGTGACTAATTCAATTCATTGTCTGTTCCCTTTATTTACAACTTGTTGCCATATTGTTATTCAGAATTAATGATCAGGTTTAGTTGAAGATTTGTTTGCATCAAGAGTAGTTGGAAAAATGGCATGTCTATGTTCTGTATTCCTTATATCTAAATTAGAGTCTGGTGTAATATTTATGTCTCCATCACAACATGTACTGGTAGTACTTCAACAATACAGTACATCATTTATAACTAGTACAAGACCCTGGTGAAATGTGTTGTGTTGTGGTGCTAGGAGAGCTAAATTTTCCAAGTCAGTCCAGTTGTACACGCTAAAAATAACATCAATATTCTTTTGCAGAGAGCAAAGCTTACACAATGAAAAATATAGATTTTTTTTAACTTGGTAAAGTGGTTTCAGACTTTTTGACTTCTGCAAAGTCATCTACAGAGCCTGGAATTATTGCTTCACCCTTTGATGTAAAATTGTTGGATACAAAGAACAATGTGTTAATGATTAGGCTTTTCATACAGCAGATGCCTTTCAGGGACAGAAATACAGAATTTGATCTCGGGGTGGTATGGACAGTCCAGTGAGCCAGACACACAAGGCTTCTCCCTTTCAGGAGCATGAATGTCATCAGCAAATGTCAGGGTAACCATCCTATTACGGTGCGCAATACCAAGTGGAATTTTATTGCAAGGGTGATATTGAAAAACAGTCTTATAGTTAAGCTGGATTGAGATCCTAAGTATTTTGTATAACTTAAAATTTGTATATATTTTGTGTACAAATTGAACTTTAGTCAGTAATTCAGGGGGTACCATGGGTACCAGGAATAATGAAAGTTTGTTGTTATTTGTTTATTTCCATGTGCAAAAGAGACTAAAACATTATTTTAGTAAATGTGACCTAATATTACAACAACAGAAAGAAGGGATAAATATGTTGTGAGCTGAAGTAAATTACGATTCTGTATATTAAAAAGAATATCTTTTACTTTCTGCATTAAGTGTAACAAGAAAGAGAAAATTTGTCAGCGACTGTGAAGTAGCTATGCCTGAAATACTTATTTATAATGTAATATTTAATAATCTACAGATTTGATGGTAAAATGTAATGCCATGTTATCAATCTAGTCAATTTCGCCATTTATCTAACACGTGACCTACGAGCCTCTACATTCCCGCCAAAACACGAGTTTAAAGATGGAGGTAGCCGTCCTAAGCTGTAGACCACGCCCCCGCGTTAACGGCCGTACACCTTGGTTGGTCGGCGGCTCCAGTCATCCTCTCTGCCTCTTTCAGTGAACTCCTTCAACAACTCTGCTAAAGTCTGTCTAATGTGGCTGGTTTAAGCCAAAAATGACAGACCCTGGAGATGGTGACGATGAATTTCAGTTTCTGCGAACGGTGAGTGAACCATTTTTAAACTTACCGGCGATAATTGGTCCAGCTAAACAATATGCTGACTATCTTAAACTGAGCTAACTTAGTTCCAGGGGTGTCAACAGCTGGATGTAGTCTGAACTTGTTTGTTGGGGTTGAGCTAGTCTATATGTGTAGTTAGAAATGTATTCGGACTTGCTAAGATAATGTAACAAGAAAGTAGAAAAAAAACACAAGCCCAGAACATCAAATTAAATAACATAACGAGCCATTGTAAATAAGAGTTACGTTTTGTAAATGTTAGGATATGTATGCATGAACACTATTTGCTATGGAAGTATAAAATGTAATTTACTGAAAACATTACAGTTCACAATGATGATTGATATCAGTTATTTTTGCATAATTATTTGTCTTGCCAGAACTTTGGTAAAGTGCCTGTTGACCTAATGTACTATGTAAAAAACAGTACAATAATAAAGGCTAAATAAATAACACATAATTTCATTCTCGTGAAACCAAAATAATGACATTACTGGTACAGCACCTCAATTCTGAATAATTATATACTGCAGTAATGACTATTTTCAGTATAGATTAGTATACTGGCTGCTCTTGAAATTCAGAAAATGGTGACAAATTCACAAATTATTACATAGAAGAAGGACTCGAAGAATACGCAGAGAATCTGAAACAACAAAGTGTTGTTTGAAAAATGGTTTATTGTCCTAAGAATAAAATTTGTGCTAGTAGAATATTGTTTCAACACTTAAAGGTATATACTGTTAGATAATATGAAGAAAAGGTTCATATTTAATAAAGTTTCCAAAAGAGGGGAGAGCTTAGTGCCTAGTTATGGATTTCATACACTTCTCAAAGAAAAGTCACAACATTGAAAATAACCAGTAGATGTGAATTAAAAATAGTTGATTTCATGTTCTTTCTTTTAAAATTATAATATTTATTGATGATTCATAGTCACATAAAGAACAAATGGTAATACATTTGATAGCCATTGTAAATGTATTAGTGCCAGCATATTTCTTATCTTTGTCACTTTTTTTACCTGTCTATAAAGAAAGACATTATGTTTTTTTCTGTCCTCACTGCAAGATGCTATCGTTGTTCCCTGGTTGTAAGTTGTCCTCTCACAGCTTGTTATCTATGTACTTTGATAAGGGCATGTCACAGGGAGAGTGACTGGTGTGGATAGGAGACCCATAAACACACAGGCAGTGATACTGATTGTTACTAAACCTAGTACGTAAGTCATTTTTGCTGGGAACTACATTAATCCCCTATATAAAATTACACTGTAGAGATATCTCTGTGTTGATATATTCTGATTAATTGCAGAATGTCCCACGGGAAATTGTTCAGGTGAGGCAGGAAGCTACCCAGATCCTGGCAAATCTTTTCTAATGGTCTGTTTAGTTAGCAGATGACAGGAGAAACATAAATAGCATTTTATAATTATTACATACGTGTTAATATCTCTGCTAGTAATGGTTCATGGATATAATGCACAAACATAGATCTGCACATTACGTGTTTGAATGGTTTATTTTTATTTTCCAAATTTGACACCCATTGTTTCCGATTGCAAGGACTTTTTCATCATTCTCACTTGACAAATGTTCTTTGAAGAGCTGAGTCCTCCAGCTATCCGAATGTCCCAAAGTGCCCCAGCATTCGGCGGTGTGTTTGACTGATTGCAGAATACTACTGATATGAAGAGTGGAAAGAAGGGTGAATCCAGGGTTAGATAGTGCACTAGCTTCCCAATATAGAGGCGTGCTGCCTGGGTACAGAGAGGTGTTGGTAGTCTTGTCTGAACTTAAGAGACGACCTGTCTGTTGTCCCCCTCTGCAATTCCTTAAATAGATGTGAAAAGCCTAGACATAGTTATGTGACATTTAAGTTGAGATAAGATACAATTTACATTCATTTACATGCATTTACAGTAAGGTTATTGTGTTGCTGATATACAATTCACCCAACAATGACTGAGAATAGTTTGCATTGGTTTGCATTAATATAGTGATGAATTGATCAGCTATCAGCTTTGAGCTTTACAGACAAATCAAAAAAACCCACATGTTAAAGGCTCTTATATGCACACGAGAGTGTGTGCTTGCTGTCGTCAAATGTGTTACCTTTTTCCTTTTTTGTTTTTAGGGGGATGAGATAGTTTTGCAGAGTACCTTTACCTCTCAGACAGAGCATGTGAAACTATGTCTTGCTGCAGAGGGATTTGGTAGCAGAATTTGCAGACTCGAGCCCACCTCTAACTGCAAGGTAAAATATCTCTCCCTCAGTGTTTCCTTATTGCCAGACCACTTGCTCACTCTTGAAGTACGGGATAATGAGTAATACGTATTTGAATAAATATGCATATGTTCACAAAAATGTTTCAGAATATTTATGTTGGAAATGCTGCATCTGTGGTGTATGAAACAAAAACTTATAAGAGAAGTCGATCTCTGATTAACTGTGTGTGAACAACATGTTGTTACAATACCTAAAGTACCTAAAACCTTTTATTCTTATTGTTCAATTCACATCTAAAGGAATACTTTCTGACACATAATATTTTATTTAGGTTTAGTGATTTTTTATTTTTTGTGCCACATTTGTGCTGCCCACTTTACAGTTTGACGTGGTCCTTGTTGCTGCTAAATGAACTGTTGTTTGTGGAAGACAGAGATGTAAAACTAACATCTGACACATACTCTGTTGTCCTTTTTATTTCTTCCAGAATATTCCACCAGATCTGTCTGTATGTGGCTTTGTCCTGGCTCAGTGTCTTTCTGTCCGAGCGCTGCAGGAGATGCTGGCCCACAGCACCCACCTGACTACAGAGGCGAGAGATTTTTTTCTTCCCAGTACTGCCTATTAATATTCCTCATTCATATTATACAATTCTTAAGTATTTTTTTCATTAATGTTTGTTATTGTGCCATTCACCTCCTCACTGTTGAGTGAGTTGAGCACCACCTGCCCCCCCCAAGGTGGTCAAGTTAATCTTATTTAATTAGATATGTTGTACAGCGCCAGACCACATTAGAAGTCATTTATTTACCTTGTCCTTTTATTAAACAAGCTAAGAGCCTTGTGTTGTTTTTCTTGTTTACATGACTGCATCATTTGTGTTAATCTTTATGCGGCGGACTAATACCATGATGCGCACACACAAACATGCAAGAACTACGAAAATATGATTAAAAAGCATAAATGCCAAAACACTCACACACACACTGGGAGTGGTGCAATTTTTCTATCAATCATAGATCCTCTATACAGCTGATCTTTACTTCGCTTGGCAGACACTTTTATCCAAAGCAACTTACAAGGAGCGAGCGCTGGGTGTCTTGCTCAAGGACACACCTAGTGGGGGATGGACTAGGAGTCGCACTGTTTATGACTCAAGTGAATTTTCCTCTTATGTTATGTTTCAAGCTCCAGTTTGGAACTTTCCAAGTGTAGATTTATTTCCTGTGTTTGGAGACATTGCATAAAACCTTTTCACAGAAAGAATGCATTTCTAGGTGTTCACACCGTATATTCATGATTGTTAATTGTCCTCGATTCACAATCTGTCAGAGTGTGTCTCTCTATATATAATACAAAATAACCACTAAACTACAAAAATAGAAATATTACTGAGAAAAAGAGTGAAAGTACAGTGGCCAAGAGGTTCAATCCAGAAAGTAAATGAGAGTTAAACACTGAATGTATTTGCATTTTAATGTAGCAAGGTGAAACTGACCATGCATCAGCCTGTAATTGTAAGTAACATACAAATGTACTGTTGAATACAATATTGATTGTACATTACTTTCCTATGGATTTATTTCTCAAGAATACGCAATTGATGTTTATATAAAGTAACAAGTGAACAAAATGATTATAAAAACATTTTATAATGGTTTTGTTTCTTCAGTCTTTTTTTTTCTGTGTTGATTTTTCCTTTGTTTCAAATGATGACTCTGATTATGTATTTTAATTCTGTATTCTGTATTGTATTTCTGTTGCTTTTCATACTAGAGTGGTATTGTAATGTATTTTCTCTTGCCGTGAGTGAATGTGCCACATGTTTGTACTTCACAGGTGGGTGCTGGAGGAAGCCATCGCACACTTCTGTATGGCCAGGCTGTGTTGTTCCTACACTCTTTCAGTGGCATGGTGAGTCACCTTGATATATGCATGAGGTTTTCAATCTTACTTTCTTATAGTTTTGAGTATTTTAAATGATTGATTCCTTAAAAAATTCTGTAATCTTGTATAATGCTCTTTTTTTTATATCACTCTTAGTATCTTAGCTGCTTGTCTTCATCTCCGTCTTCAACTGACAAGCTGGCGTTTGATGTTGGTCTGCAGGAGGATAAAGCAGGTATTTGCTTTTGGACCCTTTCAAACAAATAAATTGTAATAATCTTTATATTATGAGTATATATTTATAGTACGATTTTGTTTATGTTGCTCTAACTGAATTAACTTTTTAAAACATTCAAACATGAATTTATTTATATTTTCTGTGGCTCAGGGGAAGCATGTTGGTGGACCATCCACCCGGCATCCAGACAGCGATCAGATGGTGAGAAAGTGCGTGTTGGAGATGACCTCATACTGATAAGTGTATCCTCAGAGAGATATCTGGTGAGTCAGTGGAAAAGTTGCATTTATTTTATTTTAAATAACTAATCGTTTCTTATTATGAAAACCTAGAACACCCCAAATTCTAATAAATCAAATATTTTTTTTTGGGGGGGGGGCAGGGAATTTATGTCATTCTTCATTATGATGATTCTTTTTCTCTTTGCTATAGTGGAATAATCAAATATTTTATTTATTTTTGAAGAATCCATTGTTTCTATTTTGTTTCTCCCCAGCACCTGTCCTTTGGCACTGTAACAGACAACAGAAGCTTGAGTGACAGTGTGATTGTTAATGCAGCCTTCCAGCAGACTCTCTGGAGTGTTGCTCCCATCTGCTGTGGAGGTGGAGTTGCTCAAGGCAGGTTCCTTTCATAATGGGGAAAAAAATAACAAACTATCAATCTGTAAAATGACATCATCCAAATGATTGTGTCCCACAAATGTGATCATTCAAAGAGGTATTCCAGCTTGATGTGATGACCCTTTTTGCAAACTGATGCTGGTAATTAGTCAAAAGCAGGTTGCAAATGCTTAAACCTTTAACGATGCTGCTTAGTTACTATAAAGCATATCTTATGTGCTATTTTGTTCAGAGTAGTCATCCTTGGTTACACATCAGTTGTAGCTACAAATTTACGTTTTCATAGATTATGCAATTGAGGATGTAGATGTTGTATAATGTTACTTTTAGTAAAGAACATGCCTGGAACATGTCTGTTGTGCTCATTCTAGGATACCTGAAAGGGGGTGACACATTGCGCCTACTCCACACCCATAGTGATGCATGTCTGACAATTCCCTCCACAGAGCAAGGAGAGGAGCTGCAAAGGTCAGTCAGCTGAAAAGACTAATCACTTTTCATGTCAGCTACACAAAATGTCCTTTTGTTCCAGGGTCATATTTGTTTTCCCCATATAGGATAATGCATTATGAGATTGGATCGGCCTCTGGCTATGCCCGCTCTCTCTGGAGGCTGGAGATTCTGCGTGTTGTGTGAGTATGCGCAGGACATGATGATCTTGCAGTTTAAAGTTTAATTTGCCCTATATAAAAGCTTTATAGTTTGAAAGTTATTGGAAACAGCCATACAATATTTCTATAGTCTAATTTACAGAAATATTTGTGGAATTGAAAAGGATGCAGCCACACTTAAGCTAGTTTACTATGGTAAAGACCATAATTGGGAGTCTGCACATACAAGGTTGCTCCTGGTTGAGCCTGTGTGTTTGTGCCGTCAAGGCTGTACAGAGTTGTTGGACAATATGTTTAAAATCACTGGTCCAGAATGGAATTAGAGTTGTGTGTTCCCTGATGGTTCCCTTGGCATTTAAGCAAAAAAGAGAGCAGACTCTTTAGTTTCCTTTGAAGGAATACAAAACCAACAAAACCCAATGCACTTGATGTTCCTCAGATGGAGTGGTAGACATACACGCTGGGGACAGCCATTCAGATTATGCCACGTGACTACTGGAAAGTACTTAGGTCTTACAGAAGAAAGAGGCCTGCATCTAGTGGATCGAGACAAAGCGGACATTAACACAACCTCTTTCTGCTTCCAGTCCTCAAAGGTCAGGACTCCTATGTGAAACACTGAGCTTTCTTTTATGACTGTTATCAATTTAGATTGTTAAAGTTTACTGCAGAACTGGCAGTCACTAGTTTAGTACAGTTTTCAGGTTTCTGACCAGTTTAGAGAAACACATCTGTTACATGTAATCATACTTTTTTTGCCTAACAGGAAAAGCTTGACACTGGCACAAAGCCTTATATAGATGGCATGGGGATCCCAGAGATCAAGTATGGCGATTCTATTTGCTATGTTCAGCATGTAGACTCTGGGCTCTGGCTCAGCTACCAAGCCACTGATGCAAAGTCTCCGCGTGTGGGGGCAGCTCAGCGCAAGGTAACATTATTATTATTTTGTAAGAGAATTAAAGCATTAGTTTAGTTATATTGAATATTGGACTGAATCTTGCTTTGAACATAGTGAAAGAGCTGTTTGAAAATGTTTTTCCAGGTCATTCTGCATGCTGAGGGACACATGGATGATGGGCTGACACTGTCACGTTGTCACAGTGAAGAATCTCACACCGCCAGGCTCATCCGAAGTGCCTTCCTCCTCCTAAATCGCTTCATCAGGTAGTGGATGCTATATCTAGACCCTCAGCTACAGAGTGACATTTTTACACAAATGGTGTCGGTCTACTCTTCTTTGCCGTAACATAGGTTCACATGTTACATGCAGCCCGTTCTGTCCTTAGACCTTTGATTCACATACAGATGGTATGATTTCATACTTTTTTTCTGTTGCTTTTTCTTTAGTAAACTCGCTGGTTTTAGTCAGCAAGAAAACCAGTCTTCAATTAGTCTGCCGATGGAGATTGTGATGTGCAGTCTGCAGGATCTAATAAAGTATTTTCAACCACCACTGGATGGACTAGACCATCAAGCAAAACAGAATATTATTACAGGGCTAAAAAATCGGCAGAACATGTTTCAAGAAGAGGTAAATCTCTTTTTGAATATGTACCAATGAACACTTTGTTCTTACATGGGACTGTTTCTTAAGTGTTTCTCTTTTTTCTGCTCAGGGTGTGATAGAATTGGTCCTAGATTGTATTGATCGTCTTCACCAATACTGTAGTGCTTCACATTTTGCCGAAGTTGCTCAGAGTGAGAGGAGAGATGAGTGGGAAACCACGTTGAACCGTTTGTATGATCTACTGGGTGAGAATTTAAACACAGTACATTTGGCCACAGCATGGCTTATCTACTCATTTGCATTTAGCTTAAAATGCCACTCTCAAATGAACCATGAAATGCCAGAAACTCTACTCGAATTCTGCCATTTTACATGAACCACATGTTTGCCTCAGTGCCTAAGTATTGTTGATTATTCCTTTTTTCAGCTGCTATGATCCGTGGAAACCGTGCAAACTGTGCACATTTCTCAGGATCTCTTGACTGGCTGATTAGCAGGCTAGATCAGCGGGAGGCTTCTTCTGGTCGGTTGAATTTCTAGACATTCCAAATATTAATCTTATTTTTAATTAGCTGAACATTCAGAAATGTATTTTTGGGACATGGATCTTGAGCTGTTTTGCGTCACTGATTATGTACTGAAATACTTGTATTCCATGTCATTACTTGAGGCGTTATCATTTATCAATATTGTAATTACACTTCATGGGTTTGTTCCACATGCTAATGACTCTTTCACTCCTGTTATTTACAGGAGTCTTGGAGGTTCTGCATTGTGTCTTAGTGGAAAGTCCTGAAGCACTTAATGTCATAAAGGAAGGGCACATTCAGGCCATTATCTCTTTCCTGGACAAACATGGATATAACCACAAGGTAGTGTGTGCTGCATTTTTGTGTGTTTGAACTCAAATTAGTGCAAGCTTTAACAAAAATAAGAGCAAAATAAGCAATAATTGTGGTTATGTTCCTGCTGTTGCTGCATTTAATGGCTGACATGCAGCCTTTCACCTGATTTTAGTTATCAGTGTAATTCACACTGTCATACATTGTCATCACACAATGTATCATTTCATCCAAGGCACAGAAGCAGTTGCAGCAGGTTTTGATCTATTATTCCCTAATGTGGGATCATTTCCATGTGTTTATCAAGCAATTGCTGGATGGAAGTGCTGACAGGTTGTGTTCCAGGTGCTGGAGGTGCTGTGCTCCCTGTGTGTGAGCCATGGTGTGGCAGTGCGGTCCAATCAGAACCTCATCTGTGACAATCTGCTGCCAGAAAGAGACTTGCTGCTCCAGACACGTCTGGTTAATCAGGTCACCAGGTACCATTTGGAGTGTTTAGAAGACCACCTTGTTTTGTCAGTCATGCTTCTCTCTTCCATTTGCTCCAGTTCATTTTAATTGTGTGTCTGGGTTCTTCTGCATCTAGATATGTCTGTCGTTGTGTCTGTTTGTGTTTATAATAATTGATATAATCACAATAATATATTTTTTTCTCTTTCTCCTTTGGAGAATTGCTGAAGTAGTTTCACCTCCAGCTCATGGCTGCTCGTGCATTTGTTTAGTTGAACACTATGCTACAAGTTTTTCATCTGCAGTAATGTCCACGTCCTTGACACAATATATACTTTAGATTTCACAGTACATATCTCTTTGCTGTTGGACTGAGATAATCAAAGAACTTGTCTCTTCGTGTGCTGCTCCAATTATCTTTGTGTCAGTAGATCAGACCAATAATGGTGATGTCAGGGCATGGATGTCTTTGCCTCAGCCTCTTACAGTTTGAGAGTCTGGAAAGATTATCCACTACCTAAGGTGGTGTGGCTTAACGTGGACAATCTTTCAATATTTTTTAGCCAGTTTTATCGTATTTCATATTCTTCCTTCTCTCAATGTTTTGGCTCACTGCACCACATTAATATTGTAGGCAGTTTCCATTTTTCTTTTTCTTTAAGCTTGTTCTTTTTTTCTTTTTTATTCCATCTGCCTTTTCTTCCACACCAGCTGCCTTCTTTTATCATCCTCGTCTCTATCAGCAGCCCATTTTGTTCCTCAGGCCGTATAGCTTATTTTGTTTCTTATTGTTCACACCTGCTAAGTCCATTTCCCAGCACCCTCTTCCTCAAGCTATTTCACTTTCTATCACTTTTACTTCTTGTTCAACTAAATGCCTCATCGTTCCTCACCCCGCATCTTTTATTTTTATTACTTTTATCTCGTTAGTTTCCTTTATTTGTCTTTTCCTCATTTCAATAATTTTTACCTATTCTTTCAGGTGCTCTTCATATTTTCCAAATTCAATTTTCATACCCATTTTTGTCCAATCTCTTCTATCACTTGTCTATTTGTGTCCTATCTACATTCCCTCGCTGTCCCCTTTACGTTCTCATGTCATGGGAGCTCTAACAGGGACAATGTTAATGTCACAATATGAACTGGTGACACTGTACTCAGACTTAATTCCAGCACACTGGTAGTTGTACTTATCCACATACCTCTCCATGTTGTTGTTTTTCATATTGATTCCAAATTATCTTTAGTAATTTAGTTTCAGTAGTGATATTGGGAGGTCAATAGGAAAACCTTTACAACAGTTTGTATACTTGTAACAGTTTTTTTGTCTTGTGCCCACTGTCCCTTTAAATGGCTCCAAAAAGGAGCCAACGCCGTGTGTTTGAGGCAAATGAAGAGTCCTCTACAGAGCAATATGTTAAAAATCAAATCAGCATCTGCTAGAGTGACCTTTGGAGAATCTTAATATTCAGTTTAATGATTACCTTCGGAACAAATACAGCATCTACACCTCTAACATTGTTTCACTCATTCTAGTCCAATTTTTCACCCAGTGTCTCTAAAGGGGTTTTGGTTTGTTCTACGTACTTGATTGTATTTTTAGGGTTAGGGATGATTTTTTTGGGTGAATTTGTAAATTATCTTGTTTGTGTAAATGCACCACTGTCTTCTGTGTAAACCTTACTATGACAGCATGAGACCAAACATCTTCCTGGCTACGGGGGAAAATTCAGCTCAGCATCGGCGATGGTACTATGAGTTGGTTGTGGATCATATTGACCCCTTCCTCACTTCTGAGCCCACCCACCTCCGTGTTGGCTGGGCTTTCACCGATGGATACTACCCCCGGCCGACAGGAGGAGATGGCTGGGGTGGCAATGGTGTAGGAGACTGCCTCCACTCCTATGGCTTTGACGGACTTTACCTCTGGTCAGGTGAGGATGAGATCGAATGGGAAGAACAAGATTCAGTAAATTTTGAAACAAACATCAGTCTACAAATGTCCCAGAACAGTACAAATTGTGATGAAGAGATCATATTTACTTTAGTTCCATGTAAAGAGGCATGCAATTAAAAGAAACAATGATTAAATTCACAGCATTTTTTCATTCATGTTGAAAGCACCAGTAACTAATTTCTAATTGGTCATTTTTGTATGTTCATTTATTCCTGCTCAAAGAGAGATTGTGATAATATTATCAATATTTTCATTTTGACAAAGATTTGTTCAAAACACACACAGATCTGATTCAGCAACATTTTAGTTTTGGTAAAATGCAACTACTTTTAATTTAGGAGTAGACCCCATCAAAAGAAAATTAAAACAAAATGTAAAAAACATAAATGACGTTGAAGGATGTTTCTCCTGAATCTCAGGCTGTGTTGGCCGGAGAGTGAGTTCTCCGTTTCCTCACCTGTTGAAAAATGATGACTTGGTCAGCTGCTGTGTTGACCTCACGGCTCCCTGCATCTCTTTTCGGGTCAATGGACTGCCGGTACAGGGCATGTTGGAGAACTTCACTGCTGGTGGATTTCTTCATCCTGTGGTCAGCTTCTCAGCTGGAGTCAAGTCAGTAGTGGATATTTGTTTGTTTTCAGGAGTCTCTTTTTTAAAATAAAGGCTGTCAGAGTTTGTTTTATTTTCTCTATTGATTCACTAATTACCTTCCTTGTGTTACTTCTGGGCACCAGGGTTCGTTTTCTGTTTGGAGGACGTCATGGAGAATTTCGCTTCCTACCCCCACCAGGTTTTGCTCCATGCTCAGAGTCTTTGCTTCCAAAAGTCAAACTGATTATAGAGCCTTGTCATAAATACATGCTTGTTCATGGAGAGGGGAAACAGGAGCTTTTTGGCCCCTTAGTACCTCCCACTCCAGTTACCTTTACTCCCACACCTGTAGATATCAGCAAGGTAAACATGCTTTTTTGTGCTTTCATCATCATGCTTTCATTTTCTATATTGTATCTAAATAATTTAGAATTGTATCTGTCCTCCACTGCTACCATACAATCATAGGTGGTTTTGCCTCCGCAACTTGAGGACATCAAAGAAAAAATGGCTGAGAATATCCATGAACTGTGGGCAGTGGATAAGATTGATCTTGGATGGGTATATGGACCTGTAAGAAAAGGATAAACAACAGCAATAACCACATATGTTAAACAATCAAGAATTATTTTAAACATATTTTAGTACTCGATTGCAGTTTGATAAAAATGTTTCTTTTGTCAAACAGGTGAGAGATGAGAGTAAGAAGCATGATCCTTGTCTGGTGGAATTCTCCAAGCTTCCAGAGCAGGAGAGGAACCAGGATCTTCAGCTGGCTCAGGACACCCTTAGGTTGACTCAATTATCTTATTATTTTAGTTTAAAATTATACAGATACGCATCAACAAATCTTACAGATTGAGTGTAATTACTAATCAGTGTCTGACTGATTAATCAATGTTTATTTTTACTCTGGAGGACTCTACTTGCCCTTGGTTTCCACATTGGTTTGACTGATGACCATGCTGAGGAGAGAGTCAAATACATGAGACTAGCTTCCAAGTAGGTACTTTTTACAGTGTACAACAAAGTGGTCAGTATCTCTATAGTGTTAATTAATTACCTTTCTGTCCATATAATACAGTTCTGTTTTAAACCAGTAAAACTATTATGAAAGATCCATATTTGAGAACCAATTGCTTCAAATACATTTTTTGATGAAATTTGGAGCATCGAGTCCTTTTTTCAAAATAATTTTTGTTACAAATGCAGTTTTAAAACAAAGTTAATATAAATGGGACAATTTGAGTTTTAAAATGTATATGAAGTCACCCAGAAATAATTAAATCAAAAAATTTAAATCTAATTTTACCAGCCTGGACATGAACCCTGCCGCATGCTAACGCATTAACTTAACAACTGCCTTTGCATAGTCCGCATAGCGCAAGAACCGGTACTGGGGTTATTCATTGTGTTAGGATGGTGCACTACATGATTGTATATAACCTTTATTTTCTGAATGTCAATTCCAGTCTTGACATACTCATGTTTGTATATGATACCCAATTCTCACTCTCTTTCTTAGGTATGAGCAACCCAGTGGTTTTAGACCTGCCCCAATAGACTTGAGTCAGATTGTTTTGAGCCCAGCCAATGAGGAAGTGGTTAACTTGCTAGCAGAGAATGATCACAATGTGTGGGCCAGAGAGCGAATCAAGCAGGGATGGACATACGGAGCCCAACAGGTTTATGTTCTCTTTTTGAAGCTTTGGTCATGCACCAGGAGTAATTTCATCAAATGTTTTTTTTCATGTAGTATGAAAAATTCAGCATGTGTAAAAGTGCGATCTTTTTTTTCATTAACATACAGTAATCTGTCAGTGACCATTTATGCATTTGGATCTGTACCCTCAGGATGTGAAAGGGAAACGGAGCCCGTACCTTGTTCCCTACAGCCTTCTTGATGAAAGGAGTTGGGGAGTGGGCAGAGAGAGCGTCAGAGAGGCTGTCTCTATCCTGCTGGCCTACGGTTACACCTTGGAGCTCCTTAGCCAGGAGCAGCGTATGTCTTAGTCCTGTTATTGATCATCTCATTAGTTTTTACATTTCAGATCTATTTATTGTTTAATTTATAACCTAAGATAATGAATGTGGAAAATTAGTGGAGGTGAATCTGATAAAAAAAATAAATCATCAAATCGGAAACGTAAAACCAGTTTTATTTTGTTTCTTGGGTTTACAGATGCATTATCAAAAGCATGTCTCTTTTCTGCTGAGAGGTGCAGAGTGTTCAGACCAGATAAATCCTACGCTGTGACCCAGGGGAAGTGGTATTTTGAATTTGAAATACTGACAGCAGGGAATCTAAAAGTTGGCTGGGCTCGACCAGGCTGCACTGCAGATAAAGAACTTGGCTCCGATGATCAGGCATATGTCTTTGATGGATCTGAGGTGAGATATTCAAACTTGGTGCCTCAAATGTGCCTTTATGCCTTTATATGCCCACAGTTTTTAAACATTTCCTGCTTTACCCACTTCGCTTCAATTACTACTTCATCTAGTAAAAAAAGGATATTATAATTTGAAGAGCAGACTGAGGTTGTCTGAGTCCTATAGTTGCAGATAAAATGTTCTGAGCCCTAAATGTTTAAATTAAACATTTAAAACGTGAAACATTAAGTGTAAATGTTGCGTTTCCAACAGTATAATCTGGATTCATTTTCTTCATTGACCAGTATAAACAATCAGGACAAAAAAGACAAAAGCATTTGTTAAATTTGTTACTACATAACCTGTCATAGGTTGAATCTGACAAAGCCTGAAGATAAATCATCTAGTTTAAGTTTGTCCTGTGCTATGCTGTGCTGATATCATTACACTTGTCTCTTTATCTGTCTAAATTGTCTGTTGCTTTTAGGCTCAGTGGTGCCATCAGGGTGGTGAGCCCCTGGGATGCCTGTGGCAGCGAGGTGATGTGGTGGGTTGCTTGGTGGACATGGTTGAACAAACCATGATGGTCACGCTCAATGGAGAGGTTCTGTTTAATGACAGAGGATCAGAACTTGCTGCCAAGGACTTCGATATCAAAGACGGTCTGGAAGTGTCTCTGACTTTATACAGCAAATTGCACAGTCACTGTACTGTCTGTTGAATTGAAAGACAAAACGTTTTAATAGTCCGTTTCAACCCATGTACATTCATTTAACAGTTATTTTTCCTTGTCTCTTCCCGTTTTTACAGGTCTGTTACCTGTGGTTAGTCTTGGGATAAACCAGGTAGGGAGGCTGAACCTAGGCCGTCAAGTGGACTCCCTAAAGTACTTTACTGTGTGTGGAATGCAGGAGGGCTACGAGCCATTTGCTGTCCACATGGCCAGAGACCCGGCCCTGTGGATGAGTTGGAAACAGCCTCAATTTACCCGCATACTGCCCGGTGACCACAACTTGCAGGTTCGTTAATATTATTGTATAGACATTTATTGTTTATAATACTGGTTAATTTATTCTCATCGGGATTTTGTTCATATCAAATTCAAGGTCACTAAAGTCAGTGGCTCGGTGGATTCCCCATCAAACCTGAGGGTCTCTCAGCGGTCCTTTGGACACCATGGTGGAGGCAGTGACATGGACTTTTACAGACTCAGCATGACTGTTGAATGCGCTGCCATTCTCACTAGTCCTGCTGGTGGTGTACTTCCAGTGACCTCAAATGTTCTTTCTCCAGGTTAAGATATTATATAATATACAGTTGGTTCATATTGGCATGTAAAATTGAATATGCATGGTATGGTATGCAAGTACGGAACTATGCACATCTACTGTTATGACATTGATGAGTTGTTGTGCTTAAGCTCCCCAGAGCAATGCTATAATTAATTCCCGTTGTCCTTTCAGGAAGGAAAGAGCAGGAGGAGATGGACTCTGACTTTGAAGTGCTGATGAAATCTGCTCATAATTTTGTTGGCTCAAAGGATGATCTCAGTTATAAGGATCATAGCCAAGACAAAACCTCAAGGCTGAAACAACGGTAGCGGAAGCTAAAATTAGGAAAATAATATAAAATATAAATAAAATATATGATTTTATTAATAGTAATAGCACATATAGTAAGGTTATGAGGTACCACTCAGACAATGCTTTATATTAATGTGTGATTGTAAATAGACTTTTTTTTTTAAAAAAATGAAAAAAACAGAAAAAATGAATAATGTAAAAGAACGCTAAGAAACAGACTGACTGTCCAAAGTTAAATGTGCTGCATACACATTCATGTGTTTCCTTTCTGTAAGGTTCATGCTGAAGAGGACGAAACCAGGCCTTGTCAGCAGCAACTCATCTGCACGTCTCTTAGAAGATGTTGTAGTTGACAAAGATAACTTTGATCACCTAATCCAGAGTTCCAGAGTAAGGCATTACTTTCCTCATCTAAAAATTAACAGAACTGAACATGCAGACCACTAATATAAAAATAAAATATTTGGTAATGTTATAATTGAGCACTCTTTAGTCTCAGGGCTAAAATGAAACCACTTGTAAAGCAGGGCTTATGTGCTTCCATTCTGTCTGAACTCTGTCCTGCTAGATGTTCTGTAATTACCAGCCACAGTTAAAACATGCAAAATTTAAATGCCAAATAATGACACCAGTTGACCCCTCTGTTTTAGTATTATTACTCAGTGAGGGTTCTTCCAGGCCAGGAGCCCTTCAATGTGTGGGTAGGATGGGTGACTTCTGACTTCCATCTGTGTGACATGGCATTTGACAGCGATAACATCCGCACTGTGACTGTCACCCTGGGAGATGACAGTGGCAAAGTGCAGGAAAGGTTAGTGTGCACTGGGAGTTCATAAGTGATTCATTTATAATCGTTAGAATGGATGAATTTAAGCTCCAGTTGCAGTAGGAGACGATGTTAATTGTTTCACTGATCCAGCTTGCTTAACTGTCTTGCTCAACACCTTTGTTGTAATAAATTATCTAACTAGCAACTATCCTTTTGCACAGTGTGAAGCGCTGCAACTGTTACATGGTGTGTGCCGGAGAGGCAACAGGCTTGTCTCAGAGTCGGAGAAGCTCAGGCTTGGAGATTGGCTGTTTAGTAGACACAGCTACTGGGCTACTTTCCTTTACTTCCAGTGGAGTAGAAATGACCACCTACTACCAAGTAGGTCACCCAGCAGTAGTTTAAGTACTTGAGTGGGATACTTCTGTATCAATTTGATTGGACATCGTTAACCTTTTGGACAATGACACAAACCTGTGTGTTTCATGACCCAGAACTGAACTGATAACATCTGACAATTGGAAGCCACACTTAATAAAACAAAGCATTTTAAACTGATTTCATATCTTTTCACTGCTAATCAGGTGGAACCCAGCACAAAGCTTTTTCCTGCTGTTTTTGTTAAGCCAACCACCAGCAACATGTTTCAGTTTGAACTGGGACGCATTAAGGTAAAGAAACATTAATAATTGATCATGTGAGGTAAATGTCTTTTTCAGCTTGATATACTGTATAATAAGCAACATGTGTAATTAATGCTAATGAATCTTGGTGAACAGAGTGGATCAATAATTAATTAGTTTACAGCCTGACAAGTTAGGGAACACTATGGTCTGTACAGTACCTTTTTCATCTGTTTTCCAACCTGTTTTATTATACAGTAGATGTTTGGTGGTGTGGTACTCTATTGCTTGTTTTTGTCTCCCTCAATCCAGAATGCAATGCCACTTTCAGCAGGATTACTTCGCAGCCATAGAAGAAATGCAGCTCCTCAGTGCCCACCAAGGATTCATGTCCAGCATCTCAGCACAAGGTCCTGGACCAGAGTACCAGATCGGGCATTGAAGGTGCTGGTAGATCGGCCAGATGACCATCATGGCTGGAAGGTCCAGTGCTCTGAGCCTCTTCAAGTCATGACCCTACAGATTCCTGATGAAAACAGGTTAACAAACAGGAATCAGTGCATTATTAGTTGTCGTAAATTTAAAGTGGGGCAAGTTAATGTGGCTACCATTTTGTCACCTTATCCACTTTGATTAGCAAGCCCCAAGTAGAACCTACATGTTTGCTTTATAATATCCAAAATGCAACAAACATGCAGATTTTGTGTATTCCCTCCAGGTGCTGCTAATATTCCTGTTTATCAGCTGCAGCTTTAGGTTGTTCTTGAACAAGAAAATTGACCATATCTTTAATGACTTTTTTACCAGGTGTATGGATATTTTGGAACTGTCCGAACTCAATCTCTTGACCTTTCATTACCACACTTTGCTACTCTACTGCTCTTTATGTGCCTTTGGCAACACTAGAGTTTGCCATGCCCTCTGCAGTCATGTGGACCAGTCTCAAATCTTACACGCCATTCAGAACCCCAGCCTCCCTGGCCCACTGCGCTCCGCATTTTATCAGCTACTTATTCAGGTAATTGCTTGTTGGAATTAAATGACCAAATAAGGAAACTTTTATTTTGGAAGGGTAATTATTTTTTTGTGTGTTTTGCAGATTCACCTTAGCAGCCACACAACAGCATGTCTTTTAATGAACCATGAGTACATTGTGCCTATGACGGACGAGACCAGAAAAATCACCCTTTATTCCAGATCTTTTAATGGTCATGATGGTGTAAATTGTCAACCTTTGCAAGACATTTCCAATATCAGACTTGGCACGTCACTTAAACCACAAATGTATTTTTCAACTCCTTGTTTTGTCTGGAGTTGGGGGATACAAGGAGAAGGTGAAACTGAAATGGCCTTCACAAACAGCCCACAAATCCCACTGGACATCCTGAAGAACTTGACTGTGGAGATGTTGACTTCAGCAGTGTGGACTGTGGATCAAGGTGTGAGGGATCCTGTAGGGGGTAGCGTTGAGCATCTGCTGGTTCCACTAATTAGACTGTTTTATACCTTACTGATAATGGGGGTATTTGAGGATGAGGACCTGGTCAAAGTACTAAAACTAATAGAGCCAGAAGTCTTTTGCAAGAGAGATGAAATTCACGAGGAGATGGGAGAAAAAGAGGCAAGTGATGTGGATGATGGCGAAAACAATAAAAGTAAAACTTTTAAACAAGGACTTCTTCAAATGAAGCTTCCAGAAGCTGTCAAAGTTCAGGTAAATAAATAATCAGATTTGTTTCTTCTCTTTGGATGCTGCTATATTTCTTCAACCAATTCAAAACAACAAAAGAACATTAACGCATTTCTTTCTCCAGCTCTGCTATTTGCTGTCCTACCTGTGTGATTCCCAGGTGCACCACAGGGTAGAAGCTGTGGTTGCCTTCTCTGAAAGCTTTGTGGGTGAACTTCAGGAGAACCAGCGACTGCGCTACAGTGAGGTCATGCAGGCACTGAACATGTCTGCCGCTCTCACAGCCCGCAAGACCAAAGAGTTCCGCTCACCACCACAGGAGCAGGTTGGAGGGGCTGACGTCATGTCCAATTATGAATATTACCTATTACCTATTAGAGGAGAACAGTTTCAATATTTGTGTTTGTATTCTAGGACCTGTGCACTCTAAATATAATAATAAATAAAAGAAATGCTGAGTCATCATGGGTCTGTCTTTAGGTTAAAATGCTGCTGAGCTTCAGAGAGGGTCAACAGGAGAACTGTCCCTGTCCAGTGAAAATCCAGCAGCTTTTAGAAGACTTTCATCAGCTCCTCAGTGCACATTGTGGTTAGAGCACTATTTATCTAGAGTGAGCCAGGGAACTATAAAATTGTTTTCACTCAGGAAATCTTATTTAATTTTGCTCTTGTGCAGGTCTTGAATTGGACAGTGACTCAGAAGGTGAACAGGATGTTGAGATGTCTGTAAAAGATCGGCTTCTCAGTCTAGTGGCAAAAATTACTGGTCTGAGAAAGACGCCTGTAGGAGTAGGACAGTGTATACCGCAGAGTGCCAGTAAGTGCATTCAATTTATAAAAAATTCCTGTCTCATTTTGATAACGTGCTATTTTTGCATGTTCTTTTTATGTTTATAAGGGGTTCATAAATGTGTTTGGTTTATAATCAAGTCAATGAAAACATAACATTATAACCTTTTATTAGAAAGTTTGAATCAAAGCCAGTGATTTACTTATTAATTTAGGTGCTTTTTCAGAGTCTCTCAAAATGATGATCTCTGAGTTGATGGTACGCTGGGCTCAAGAGAGTGAGATGGATGACCCTGAGCTGGTTGGGGCCGTCTTTTCATTGCTTTATCGCCAGTATCAGGGCCTCGGTGGGCAAATGTCAGGGCCACTCTCGAGAGCCTATACCATCAACCAAGCTTCGGTGGAAGACACCATGACTCTGCTGGCATCTTTGGGTCAAATTCGCTCTCTCCTCAGTGTCCGCATGGGTAAAGAAGAGGAGAGGCTGATGATCAGAAAACTAGGGTAGGATCAGATGTGCAGTGTGACATGAGGTTGCTTTTGACAGTTCTTAATTGGTGCCTGCAGTGCAAAGCAATGCACGGCATCTATTGTTATTCATTGTCATTTTAGTGTTATTTCTTCTGTAAATTGGACATTATAGAGTAAATTGCATCTAATTGTCCTTGTGATTGGAGAGTAAAGTATGTTGTTTTTTGTATTTGCTGTACAGAGAAATCATGAATAACAAAGTTTTCTACCAGCACCCCAACCTAATGCGGGCACTGGGGATGCATGAGACTATTATGGAGGTGATGGTGAAAGTTCTAGGAGAAGGCGAGTCAAAGGTGAGAAATAAACATTTATAGCGATCATATGGAGAAAATGCATGTATGCCAAAGAAACTAATACTTGAATAGTAATAGGCCATATTTAACCCTTAAAGTGAAAAAAAAAATGATGATCAGATTTAATGTACATGGCCAAATATCACATATTTGCCTCATTTAGATTTTATTCTGCTCAACTTGCTTGAGGGAAAAGTTCACCAAAAAATAAAAAACAATTACTGGGGAAAAGGAAAGAAAACAAAAACTAACATATTATAAGATATATATTATATATCTTTTTTTTTTACACCTGTCTCCTATTTTTTCCTGCTTTTCTTTGTTTCTACACTTTTATTTTCTTAGGAGATTGCTTTTCCAAAAATGGTGGCCAGCTGCTGTCGATTCCTGTGTTATTTCTGCCGTATAAGTTGTCAGAATCAGGGGGCGTTGTTTGACCATCTCAGCTACCTGCTGGAAAACAGCTGTGTTGGATTAGGTTTGTATAGTATTGTATAGTCTGACTTTTGTGTGTGTGTGTGTGTGTGTGTGTAGGTATATATCTATTTTTTTATGAATTTGTTTTCTAACAACATACCTTTGTCTCTTAGCATCACCATCAATGCGTGGGGCCACCCCTCTAGATGTGGCAGCAGCTTCTGTAATGGATAATATTGAACTGGCTTTAGCACTGAGGGAGGCTGACCTAGAAAAAGTGAGTTTGCACTCTGTGTCCTCTATACTGCTATTTAATATGCATTATGCTACGTATGCATACAGGCGTGGACGATTTTGTTGGTACCCTTCTATGAAAAATACCTCACGATTAACTTAAATAAGTAAATAAGTAAGTAAAATGAACAGAATAATAGTTAAAGAATTAAGAAACACAGGCACATATGTTACTACTTGTAAAGATTATATTTTATTTCAAGAATAGTTTTTCCTTTAGCATCACATGAAACTTTGTAATCAGTCGTTCAGCTTAAGTATTAAAAAGTAGTAGGTCACTTTGCTGTTTGGAATCACGGTGTGCTCTATACTGGACATGGATCAGATTAAGCAATTTTTAAACAAGAAATATTGGGTCATGTCAGGTAAAATGAACACTGTAGGCCAAGTCGTGACTATATTTACAAATACTAAGAACTGTGAGGTCCTTGAGCTTGTCCCCAACCTCCCTGGAACGTGACTGTAACAGAAGGATAGTGTGAATGGTAAACAAAGGCAATGGGTAACATCTGGAAAGAGCTGAACGCATGCTGGTGAAGGCTCCTTTCAAACCTGAAACAGCTGCAGCAGTTGGCTCAAGGAGAACGGGCCAAGCTACCTGTCAGCAGGTGCAGATGTGTCTGAGAGCTGCAGAAATTCCTTGTTTGCCTGTATTCTCCCTAAAAGTTGAGCAACAAAATCTGAGATTTTCATTTATTTAAATATTCTAGTGAATCAAAAGTTGATTTGTTATTTTATTTGTATAAGTGAGGCATAGTTATTTTGGAGATGAGATTGTGGGTTTTTAATTATAGTACATCTCCAAATGTGTCCACTTCTGTATCTAGATACTGTATCTAGATTTACTCTGCATTAATTCATCTGCTTTTGCCTTATGTTTTTCAGTGTCACTATTTTTTCACCCACCTGGTATTTATGTTCAAGATAGTGTGATATAGTTTAGTATGTAATATTACCGCCTTCCTAAAATGTAAGTCACATTCATAGAGAAAAAGTCCTCATGTTAAGGCAACACGTTTGTACCAACAGATGAATAAAAATGTTCTTTTCAGCTTTATTTACCAGAGTATTTGTAACTGCAACATCTCATGATCTAATCTAATCTTCAGGTGGTGCAGTACCTTGCTAGCTGTGGTCTACAGAGCTGTCCAATACTAGTGGCTAAAGGCTATCCTGATATTGGATGGAACCCTGTGGAGGGCGAGCGTTACTTGGACTTTCTACGTTTTGCTGTCTTCTGCAATGGTTGGTTGAACCAATCAAGTTTCTCATTCAGAAGATATCCTGTGTTTGAAATGGCAAAATTTAAATTTCTTTAGATCCTCATGCTGGTCAAATGTAGATTTCTCTTTCCAGCATTTGTTAGGCAACATGTATTTCATTGCATTTTCTAATATACACTTTTTATTTTGTGTGTTTCTTGATCAAAGGCGAGAGTGTAGAGGAGAACGCTTACATGGTTCTGAAACTGCTCATACGTCGTCCTGAGGGATTTGGCCCTGCCCTGCGAGGTAATGGTGGAGAAGGTCTCCTAGCAGCCATGGAGGAGGCCATTAGGATCTCTGAGGACCCTTCTATGGACGGACTTACATTCCAGTCCAACAGATCCCTGTCAGTAGTATGTGTGTGAACATAGAATTTAATGATGTAGGAACATAATCAGGTGTCACCAGTTTAATAATGTTGCATAAAAATAATCTATGTACTGTATTAAACATAAAGACATGTCCCTAAAAATCTGTTGGAAAAAATGTTTTGAACACAATTGCTGGAAAGAAAAGCCGAGACAAGAGCTAGTGCATTTCATGTTTATATTCTATGGTGTAAAGAAAACACATATGATTTTCTATTTCGTTGTCTTTCACTCACCAAACTGCAAGATAACTAAATGTGTATTGAGAGTTTACTGGCAAATGGGGTCAACGTAAAGTGGTTAAAATTACCCGGCATTAAGAGATTTTTTTAATGTATGTGGGTTCTAGTATTCTTTATTTCCCCTGTTTTCAGACTATTGATTCTGGAACACAACATTTGTGTTCAGCCAACATTCCCTTAGCAAAAAGAGCCTAAACAACAAAATAATAAATGGCAAATGTTCAGTGACATTGCTTATTTCAATAGTTTCTGTCAGGGGGCTGATCACTGAACTGTCTGAATCACTTTTGTAATTGTGAATACATACATATTCATTTAATTAGACATGTTCTTGTTAGGCTGTCAGGGTATTTTATTTAGGGAATTAGGGATCAATTGTTTCTTATTTTATTAAATATAAGCTTTTGACTGTTGTGGTTGCTTCCTAAAACAGAGACGCTGTTCAGGACAGTGATGGTGACCTCATTCATATGGGGCATGCCATTATGACCTTCTACTCAGCCCTTATTGACTTGCTCGGACGTTGTGCTCCAGAGATGCATGTGGGTATTTTCCTGGCCTTTAGCATCTCTTTCCTATCCACTCATGTCTTCAACAGTTCTGGCCAGTTGTATTTATTGTATGGTTATTTTATGCCTTTGCAAGTTGGAAATAAGTGATGAGTATTTTTTCTGTGTGGTCCAGTTGATACAACAAGGCAAAGGGGATGCCATTCGCATCAGAGCAATTCTGAGGTCACTCATCCCCATTCAGGATCTTGAGGGAGTCATTAGCATCTCTTTTCAAATGCCTTCGGTTTCTAAAGGTCAGCGCGTAAGATTTATTAGTAAATTCAACTTGTATTAGGTTGTTGCACAGAAACCTGACTTGCCTGTTATTGCTGCATTTTTAATCATTATATATCCTGTTAACACTAGATTTACTAAAGCTGCGCAGGGAGTTTTTCCTCTCCACTGTTGCTCAAGTGGGATTGTTGGGT
>JAUMTR010000007.1:12700773-12805517 GCA_032270685.1 Microctenopoma stevenorrisi | reverse complement strand
ATGTAAAGTGCCCTGAAATGACTTTCGTTGTGATTTGGCGCTATACAAATAAAGATGAATTGAATTGAATTGAATATTTAGGATCTCATTAGTCAGTATTGCATCACTTTACTATTTCTTGTTGTGCCACCATGCTGTATGTGTATAGATGAGTGTTCTGTGCATTTTAAAATGACCTTTAGTTACAGTCTAATCTTTCCTATTGATTTTTTTTCAGATGGTCAGGTGCTTAAGCTGGACCTATCTACAGTGTTTTGCCCAGACCACAAGGCAGCTATGGTTCTTTTCCTGGACCGGGTCTATGGCATTGAGCACCAGAGTTTTTTTCTCCGCCTACTAAAAGTTGGCTTTCTGCCTGACCTTCAGGCAGCTGTCTCGCTTGACACTGTGAGGAGAATATTTCATTTTGTTGCCTTTTTCACCTGCTCGAAGCATTCGGCGTAACACTCTTAGTGACCTGTGACTATCTATTGATCCAAGCTATATGACTGCCACAGATGAAAAATATCCACTTTTCTCTCATCTTGTCCCGAACATTCACTTTATTATATCATAATATTACAATGTTATTGTTGTAAAAAAAAATTAAATATGACCTATAGTTTAATTGATTATACTGATTGTATTTCAAATATATATTTGTAATTCGTTGTTTAAGTGAAACATGGTATGCATCTCCTTCTAATAAAATATAAAAACCTGTTGTAATATGCATGCACCTAAATATATAAGCAGTTTTTCTTATTATATTCTTTACAGTATATATTTTAAAATTTTAGTGGAAACTATTGTTTAGTCTTTGTTTCCTTCTGCATCCAGTCTTGCCGTCTCCTCACTCATCACGTCTCTTTTGTTCCACTTAGCTAATGTGTAAGTGTAACCTCTCCTTTTTGATTACAGACTGACTTAGGATCCACTGATATGGCCCTGGCCCTCAATAGATACTTGTGTACAGCTGTGCTTCCCCTGCTCACCAAATATTCGTCTCTCTTCGGTGGATTAGAGGACCATTCCTTGGTGGTTGATTCTCTCATGCAAGCCATCTACAGCCTCTCCAAGGCTCTTAGCTTAACTAAGGCTCAACGAGACTCTATTGAAGACTGTCTGCTGGCTGTGTGCAGGTAGAGTTTTAAGGTGGAATGGTAAATTAACCAATTGTTCTGTTCCCACATGGTTTTTGCAGAGATGCAATTGCTTTCTGCAGATGGGGTAAATATTTTATTTTTAGCAAGTTACTGATAGATTATAAATACAGTTATAATACAGTGATATTTATCCTAATAAATTATTCCTAATTTCTGAATTGTTACCTTATTATACGTATTGTTTTTAGATGTTTGTACAAGCCTCGGTTTATTTTTTTTACTTATATTTAATAAATTGTTAAAAACTCTGTTCTTGCCCAATTCACATGTAATTTACCAAATTCTATCAAAATGCTTTTATTTAACATCTTGCACATGGCACTGTCTCAATTTTCTGTTTCAAGACGCAGAAAACAACTGCGTGTGTGTGTGTGTATGTGTGTGTGTGTGTGTGTGTGTGTGTGCGCACGCGCGTCTGAGGTTTGACGTGCATTTGCACATGTGACCTATTTAACTAAATTTGTCCTCAGTAAACTACAACCATCTATGATGCAGCCTTTTCTTAGACGCCTTGTCTTTGATGTTCCTTATCTGAGAGACCACAGCATGATGCCACTAAAGGTGAATAAGCAAATTAAAGCTACATGTACAATATTTGATTAATTTAATGACTTTAATGACCAAAATTGTTTACTAGATGTTAACCAGTCACTATGAGCAGAGATGGAAGTACTACTCGCTAACTGGAGGCCAGAGTGACCAAGGTGTAGCCTCGAAAGAGGAGCTCCACCTGTCTAGAAAGTTATTTTGGGGAGTGTTTAAAGGCTTGGCAAAGAAGGTAAACCTTAGCGAATACCTGTGTGAATCTGAGATCACATTGAATTGATTTAAATTTGCAATAATATTTCCCTGGAAGCCACATAAAGTTGCAGAAATTGAATATGTCTAATATTTGGACAGTCACTTGTTGCTTTTGTTCCATCTTCAAAGTCTATTTGAGGAGTAATAGCAAAATGCATATTTGGTGTTCTTCTTTAGAGTACTTTTAGGAAAAGTGTAAAAAACTCCAACCATCCATCCTTATACAGGTCTGTTTGAAATGTGCGAGAACTATTCAATAACTGGATCGTTCACTGTAAGCATGCAACAGAATATGTCTGCCAGACACTCACCTGACTGATTCAAAACATGAAAACATCTAAGGAAAAAGCTCGAGGTCATTCCAGGCACATGTAGCCCACATAAATCGGCCTCAAAAACAAGGGCAATGGGCAGTCACAGTCCGCGTTGTCAAAGAAAATTAAACTTGGTGCATAGTTGTTTGTTTGTAGCTGTTTTATGTGAGGTTTTTTTACTTGGGCATGTGCATCAGCCAGAGGTCACTCTAAGGAAAGGTTTCTGAAACAGGAGTGTGTATTTGTAGCCAAAGTAATTAAATCAAATGCAGTATTGAAATTGAATGAAATAAGCCTATTTTCTCAGCCGCGTAGTGTTTTATAAAATTCAGGCACGTGCACAGTAAAACAAAAAATACGACATGCATTCTGTTGTTGCAAAGCACCCAAGACATTCATTCAATTATATTCATTCATCATTCAGTTGTGCATTCTCATTTCTGCAATTGTATGCCAACTTTACAGTGTGCCAGGTTTGGGTCTGAGGGTAGTGGTTTGGAAGAATTCAAATTACTCACCAGCTTTTTATAAATCAGGACTTATAGTATTTGACACGTTAATGCTGTACTAGTTTTTAAATATCTTTTACCCAGAACTCCTGCACAATTCCATGAATATGGCAATCATAGTATTCCTTTTTAAAATGTGGAGGTCCTGACAAGAATAGTTTTTATAATCTTTTTGAGAACAGCTGGTTGAGGAAGATCTGTTCAGTTTAAACAAACTGTTCAGTAATTCATATGTTTAACTTTGTTACATGTTCTCTCTGTCTTTCCCACACTGTAGCCCTTTGAGCCTCACTTATTTAGGCTGTGTGTCCAGTGCCTTGCTGCAGTTGCAAAGGCCCTGCCTCCTGCACACATGGACAAAAGCTGTGTATCTCAGACGGAAAGAAAAATATCCATGGACACAGATATACACTTTGACCCCCAGCCAGTAGATACCTCCAAGTAAGATTCTAAAAATTTAAACTAGATTTGCTGCATTGCAGTTGGATGTCTCCCCTAACCAAGAACATTGTAGACACTGACCTTTGAGCATCAAAATCTGATCACTATATCCTTGATCCCGAGACAATTGGAGATGAAGACCTCACATGCACAACAAGAAATGGATGAACAGGAAGCGACTGTGACCATGACCTTTAACTTTAGGCCACACATCTAATCAATCTAAGTACTTAATCAGAGTCCAAGTGCACAGTTTGCCAAATTGTAAAAATTCTCTGAGCATTTCTGACATATCCGTTAACAAGGATTGGATAAAGGTGACGTCACTATGACCTTGATCTTTGGCCACCTAATTAGTTCATTGCTGAGTCTGAGGAGACATTCTTTCCTGAAGCCCGGGAGGGGACACAGGAATTTATTTATTTTTTTAATTCCTCTAGAATTTTTTCCCCTCCCATGTTCCTTCCCAGGCTCTTTAGGTCTGCCACAAAGTGTAATCTACAATTTGGTTGACAGAATTGACCCACAGAAACCTAATAACATACAAAACAAAACTAACCTATTTACACGAGCAAGAATAATTTTTGTTTGATACAGCAAAATGATTAAATACTTATTTCTCTGCACTAGCGTGTCATTCCCAGAGAAACTGGATTTTGTGGTGAACAAGTACTCGGAGCACACACATGAGAAGTGGTCACTAGAGAAGGTACTATCACCTATATAATTCATTTATTTCATTCATATATATGTGCGTTGATGCAGTTTCCAGTTTGTAAACTCTTACTGAATCTCTGTTATCTCCTTTAGTTTGGCAGTGGTTGGGTTCATGGGGAGCAGCTATGTGAGAACACCAAAGTTCACCCTCTCCTTAAGCCATTCAGGGCACTAGCTGAGAAGGTAAAGTGAGAAGATTTCTTCAGTTTCGAAGGCAGTGAACAATTTATTGTTTCATAATAGTATTATTACCTTATTGGCCTCATGCAAAATGTGGTGCATCGAGTAGTCGGCATGTTTCTTTTCAAATTTTTGAAATACGTTTTGCTCTGCTATCCTTTGATGTTCTGCTTGGTTCAGTGTTACATGAGAGTTTATCAATATTTCTGAGTTTTCCAGGATAAGGAGGCATACCGTTGGGCCATAAAAGAGACAGTAAAAAGTATGTTGGCCTTTGGGTGGAGTATAGAAAGAAATAAAGAAGGAGATCCATTTGATGCGCACACCTGTACACGCACAGTCTCTCAGTCAGGACAGGTATTGTACATGTGCCGTTGCATTCTTTTAGTAACTGGACATCAGTATGGTCTTGCAAAAGATCGTTCGTAACTAAATTTGAACTCAATGAATCAATTTGTTGAATGTCCTAGCTGTCATTTGAAGGAACATCAATCTTTAGCCCGAAACCTGTGGACATGAGCAGTATCACCTTGTCTTGGGAACAGTGTGTAAGTATTTACATTTTCCTCTGCTTTTTACGCAGTTAAACACATTTGGCTCTACTATAGTGCTGTCACACAATCTGTTGTGTCTTTGTTACCTACTAGCAGTGTCTGCCAATCTCATGTCAGATATTTTGGTTTGGTTTCATTGAAAATAAATAAATACATTTCTTTTCTATAGGCTATGACCGAACAGTTAGCTGAAAACTACCACAATTCCTGGGCTAAGAAAAAGAAATTAGAACTTGAGAGTACAGGTAAAGCTCATCTCCTCTTCAGAAGCACAGAACAGCCAACGACAACTACAATGTATTTGACCCGTTTTCATTTTAGGAGGGGGTGGCCATTTTATGCTTGTGCCCTACGACACTCTGACTGCCAAAGAGAAGAACAAATTCAGAGAAAGAGCCCGGGATGTCCTCAAGTTCCTTCAGCTTAATGGCTTCTCTGTTTGGAGGTGAATGAGGAGATTATTCCAAAAGTGTGATGCAGTGGAAATAGGGCAATGAGAAGTTCTGTTTTAATGCCACAGTGTTGTTTAGCAAGCATCTTAGCAATCAGTGTCATCACAACTTTCATTACAGGTCACAGCTAGTGAAAAAGTCTTTTCACTGCTCAACATTGCCTTGATTTAGTTTTTCAACTTTTGAAATACAATTCTGAATACTTTAGTTGATAACACATCACTTTCGGTTTAAAGCTTTAATAGCCCTGTTTGATTTCACTCCATCCTAAGGGATCGGAAGACGGTGGAGATGGACTTTCCAGCCATAGCCAACTGCTTCAGCTACACTTTCCTTCAGCGGATGCTGTTTTACACTGAGGATGCCCAGGAACATATGCTGGAGCTGGGTAACATTACAGTGTTTATACATTTAAAGGGAAAAAAAGTCAGACATAAGGTACAATGTACAAATGAGACATTACATTATACAAAGAAATGCTCTGTCCATTTTATTAGAAAGAGTTTCTTGTTTATGTTCAGCCAGTCTGCCTCAGGAAAGTTTTGAACCCTGTAATAGTTCAGTTCAGCCCTGGGAAAGTCTTGCATGAAAGTATTAATATTATATATATTTTTGTCTGTTCTGTCTGTGGTGTATTGTCTTTGATTGCATAGGCATCAGTATTATATTGTGTTTTTCTTTCCAGAGGTGATGCAAGCAAGAGGACAGATGTCTAAAGGAGATGGAGTTCCACACCAGCAACCAATACATTTTTTTTCTAAGGTTTGCCTCAGATCAAATGCAAATCTGAACGATTGAAATCTAGCATCTGATAAGGAATCTCCTACACTCGTTAATCTCACTTCCAATTTCACTTTCTCAATGCCATTTCTTCTTCTCTGCAGCCGTTTTTTCTTATCTCATTTACGTCATCTAATTAGTTTTGTTAGATTGTTGCCATGGGCAACACCTCTAAGTAAAACCCCTTGTCACTGTGTAATTTATTGAACCATTTTGAAAATCTATGTGGGCGTGTCGATTGCCATCAGGACATTGATTAAAGCTCCCCACACAGTTCTGCTTCTTAGGAGGCAGCAAATGAAAGGTTTATTTTTCATTGATGTGACCCCCTGAGTGAGACCCATTCACCCAAAACAGCATACAGCCATGGTTCATATTCCTACACTCCCACTCAACCACACACATCTCTGTCTGGTGATTTGTGCCTGTGAAATTGTGTTGATTCATTAGAGGAAGTTATAGAGTGTAAAATGTTTAACCTTCCTTCCCAACAGGTTATGTTTGGCTGCTCAGTAGCTTAGAACTCGACTCGATTTTGCTCAGATATGCAAACAATTTCAGGGTATGGGAACTATGGGGAAATCACAAACACAGCCTCATAGAGTTACCTGTTTGATTAACACTGGAACTACCAACGTATTTGTATATAAAGGTTCCTGTAATGTATATTTGTATAATATCCAAGAAGACCTTTAAAAAATAGTTTTATAAAAAGTAAGACAAACTATGACTGAAAGTCGTAGCCGTATGACGATAATGATAGCTGTTCAATGGTTGTCAGATGTAAAAAATCTTACCTCTTGATGTTTTATTATTCATATTACTAATCCTAAAAATATAGATCCATTTATGCTTAATTTTATATTGATTAGTGAAATTATATGCAGATAATATATAGTGTTAAAGGTACAGCTAAGAATGTCTTTGTATTGAATATTGTGCTACTAGTGTGATGTGTCCTCAGTATATGATTGGGAAGAAGAGGCACACATCGTCTCATGTTGTTGTTGTTGGGGAAGTTTTGATTTATAATGTGACCATTGCCATTAACTCCATTCAACAGGTCATCCTTCCTCTTTTGGAACAATATGTGAAAAACCATCGTCTGTATTTCCTGTCCACTTCTGTCTCCTCAAGTTCAAACAGAAGTCATGCTTCGAAGAAGGAAAAGGAGTTGATTGGGTGGTATGTGTCAGTCTGACCATAAATAATGTTTTTACATCACTGATAATGGTTTAAAAATGCATAATGTTCTTACACATCGATTTATGTGAGGATTTCTCTGACATATTTTAGTTACCAATTGTGTCATTTCTCTGAAGATCTTGTCTTGTCTTCTCAGTGTGATTTTCATGACCCGTAATTGCTTTTCCACTCCTCTTCATTACTTCACTTGTCTTTTCTTCTTATATCTAGCCTCTTTTGTAAACTTGCAGCTCTAGTAAGACAAAGAGTCTCGTTCTTCGGTAAGGATGGTGTGAAAATAAACCTCATTCAGATGATAATCTGTTCCGCTTGTTTTCTACTTTGGTTTGCTCTTTTGTTCATTATACGACTAATGTTCCCCTTTTTTCTGTGTTTTCTCTAAAGTGTAGTTGTCTGAACTTTATCTAACTTGCTGATGCATGTTTATATTTCATCAGTACTTTGATGTAGGCTAATATTTCATGCTGACAATTTACACCGAAAATGTGTGTTTTCTCAGAAGACGACATACTGTCAGTTGCAGGCAGCCTCCATGTTTTGGCTCGGTCTCTGGATGCCAGGTAGCTAGATGGCACTGCCGTCACACTCCACTTCAATCGATGGCCTTGTTCTGCCTGCGGTCGCATTAGTGTCACACCACCATGTCTGAGGATGAGATGACTGGTGTAATTGAGCCACTGATACACTGATGCTATCTAATAGTGGTTGATATCACTTTTAGTCCCTGAGGACAACGCTTCTGAAGCATGATGCTAGAAGTTGAATCTTGCCTCAGATTGATAGTTAGACATTAGCAAATGAAGAAATCACTCTGTAAAACAATTTCCATTTAATATTGTTCATTAACATTTTTTTACATGTGCACATCCCTTTCATCCTAGGACACTGGTGAAGTCGGCCTCAGAGTCTATTCAGGCATTTCTGCATTCATTCTTTGACGCATCAGCAGTTGATCTGGAGATGATGGTGGAAAACCTTTCTGTTACTTTGGTCTCTTTGCCTCAGAGCAGGAGTCAACAGGCTAGAGGACTGGCTAAGGTTGCCAGCTACACAACCTCCATTCTTCTCCCCACTCTCACTTCCCTCTTTCAGCATCTTGGCCACCAAAATTATGGGGAGGACCTCCTTGGTAAGGGTTACAATGAAGTATGCTTGTGTAACTAGAGAATAAATAATTGTTGTATAGTATTTACACCCTACATGTACTTCAAATACACAATTAAAATGTAGCTCATTGTATCATCTAACAAACAACCACCATCTCGTTTTTTTCCACTCCTCACATTCGTTTCCCTCCATATGCTAAGGAGCTAGATAAACAGCTGGTGTCCACACCCGCAAAATCACTCGGGGCTACCCTCCCCTCAGCTTTCTAGGTTCCACATCTTTGAAACTTGCTCTCATTAAGTGCCTTAGTGATGGTCACAGAGCAGCAGGAACATATTTTCCCTTCTCTTACCCCGACCTTCCCGGAATCAGTAGCCATCCAGCCTGTCCAACTCTGTCATCAGCTTTCCTAGTCGATGTCCTTTGCTGTTCCGGATCACACCTTATATGAATTTTAAGCTTTAAAACATTACCTTGTTTTTTCTAGTGGGGAGAATCCAGGTGTCCTGTTACAGGATCCTCAACAGCCTCTACTCTCTGGGCACGAGTAGCAGCATCTTCTTGGAAGGGTACTCTTTATGTTGCTATGTAATTCTGATGACATTACTTTTAATCAAATTGCCTCCTATTGTACAATCTTTTCTGCCGGGTTGGATATTACCTCCCTGGCTTTGTCTATACAAACAGCATTTATTTATGGTAGTATGGCGAAAATTATTCCATCTGAAGCTAAAAGTTTGTCAGTGAGAAATGAAGTGAAATGCCTGGTAAATGTACGTAAGCAATATTTTTCTGATCAAGTGTGCACATTAGTTAGTCCTATGCTCATACCCTAACAGTGAATATTCATTCAGGCAACGGCCAGCAGCAGGTGCTTGTCTGGCAGCCCTGACTGGAGCTTTTCCTGTATGTTTCCTGGAGCCAGCACTGAACCAAAACAACCCCTTCTCAATCTACAACACCATGAGTGCTATTGAAAGACAAGGTAATAACAAACTGTGTACACACTGATAGTTCAGTTTGGTTCTCTTTGAATAACTCTCAGGACCACGTCACTAATTTCTCCTTATTTTGTTTGTTAGATTTGGGACTCCCCGATGGGGTGGAAGACATGTGTCCCCTTCTGCCTTCTCTGGAACAGGCTCTGGGCGATATTGAGGAACTAGCAGGCATTGGTGCTGGAGCCTGTCAGGCCCACTACATCCACGTCACGGAGGTCACTTTACCGATGCTGTGCAGCTATATGTCCCGGTGGTGGCTTTGGGGCCCTGAGGGCCATCCCGCCAGTCCAGTGTGCAGCTGTGTCATTCCTCAGCATGCTAGTGAACTACTTGGCAGCATCCTACTTATAATCCACAACCATGTAGGCACTAGCCAGGGTGACTGGATGAAACAGCTGGCAGGTATAATTCTTTACATGTTGTTTGGTTGTACTGCTTTATTACACAACGCTGTTTTTTATTAAATTGTCATTCATTTCTTAGTTTTTTCTCAGCCAATCATATGTAATGCCTGCAGTGAGCTTCTAAACAGCCACTTTTTGCCACTGATGAAGAAGCTGATGAAAAGGGCAGAATGTGTGCTTGTGGAGGAGGAGAAGATAAAAGCTGAAGGGTGTTCCCCTGAAGCAGAGTTACAGATACAGGAGAAGTTCTCTGTGCTGGTCCGAGACCTCTATGCCTTCTATCCCCTTGTCATCCCATTTGTCGATTCAAATCGGTAAGACTTGCTATCAGGGAGCTCAGATTTGGCTTTAGTTCCAGCAGTAATTTGAAATATTTATAGACTCAGTGACTGAGTGATTTTATCACATTTTATGTTATCACCAAAGCAACCATTATCTTGTATCAAAGGTACTTCAGAAAATATTTAGGATAATTTCTAACTTTGTTTAAATGGTAAAATACAGTATTAAGAAAAATGATCATTGAAACAACTCTTGGTCATTTGTAAACAATGTTGATGAATATGTATTTATCTACAGAAAGGGTGCATGGCATTAAGTGGTTTTGTATGTTTGTGATGATAATGTGATGTGCTTTGGTGTGTCTTATCTCAGAGCCAGCTGGCTGAAAGAGTCCAACCCTGAGGCTGAGCAGCTGTTCAGCATGGTTGCAGAGGTCTTTATATTCTGGGCCAAATCTCATGTGAGGATGACAAATTAGTGTGTTTTTTTTTTCTCATGTCAATATTAGTCAAGTGAATATAGTGCCCTATAGGTAATTATAGGTACCCAATAAATCATTTTCACTAACTTTAACTTCAACAGAATTTTAAATGGGAAGAACAGAATTTTGTCGTCCAAAATGAAATCAACAACTTGGCTTTCTTGGTCAATAAGGACAAAATGTCCAAGGTAAGCAAACATTTCACAAAGTAACCATATGTGCATGCAGTGATTAAAACCTTTGTGCTGTAAATCTTAAAGTAGGTAAATAATTTCACTTTTAAACACTCAGGTCATCCATGAGAAGCAGAGGATGAAGAGAAAGGGGGACCGTTATTCCACACCCACGTCTCTAATTGTGGCTTCCGTGAAGAGACTTCTTCCTGTGGGACTCAGTTTTTGTTTTCCAAGTAACCATAGCCTTATCATGTTGGCTAAGAGTGGGTTTTCTCAGGTTGGTTGGACATTTGAACAGTACCAGCATTCATGAAGTTCGTGTGAATACAAATCCTGGTTACATGTGAATCACAGTGTTAATGGGTGTGTGACTTTCATGATCTTTAGTTCTGGTATGTTTTAATATTTTGGCCAATGTTTGCCTTTCACAGAAGAACACTGAAGATGAAATTCAAGAGCAGGTTCTCCGTGGCCTTATACAATTTAAAAATCAGGTATTGTCAAAAGAATTGTACAATACTGTGTTTAGTATGAGTTTTTTTTCAACTCTTAACTCTGTCCTTAGTTTAAAAGCAGATGACGAGAAAAATGTTGTATTGGTTTATGAATTCCTGTTTTGAACTATTAGAGTATAAATGAGTTGCATTTGTACATTTAGAAGTTTAAGATTGATGAGATATTGCTTATTCATTGACATGCCTGAGTACACGTGACTTTGAATTTTGTGGAAGGCTTCCTGCGTGTGGTAAATTAAATTTATGTTCTCATAGCCTGTAACATCCAACTCTTTTATTAATCTCAGTCAGTGACTCATTACTAAAGACATACTCACTATGCTGTACATAATATGCATGTTGTTTGTATTCATTCATTCCTTAGTCAGTGATAAATATGTTTATTTGTAGCTCATTGATGGAAACACAGCATAACTTGTTGTTTTGCTATTGGCATAAACTGAGTAAAGTATCAGCATTTTTGAGCTGCCCTGTTGAATTATTTGTTGAATGGAAATGTTGTCCGTTGTGAATTCAAGCAAGAAAATGAAATAAAATAATACATGTGATTCAGGAGAATAACTTTATACCTTAATATTGTTTATTACTCTCACCATTTACAACAAAGCGCCGTTATTAATTATTTTATGCATTTTGTGCTTCCTCTGAAGTGCTAATTATATTTTCTCATAATCATAAACCTTGTGTTCATGGACTGAGGGCCTCTTCAGCAGCCTCTAAAAATGTGTAATTGTGTGGTGTCTGTGAGCAAAAAAATCAAGATTCTATTTGTTTGAAGGCATCAAACTGCACGAGGCAGGAATCCCTCAACGCTGAACACCGGAGACAGCTTGAATCCATCACTGATGTCCCAAAGACTTTAGAAAGGATTCTGAGAATAGCTCGAGTTCTTCATCATCTGGACCAGGTGAGTTCCTAAAGCAATAAAAACATTGTCAATTGATTTCTTTCTCAAATGTGTATTTGTACTACTTCGCCAAAACCATTTTTGGTGATGGAAAATGAATTGATGACTGTATTGTTTGTTTGTTTTTAACACATGAAGACAGTTTAATATGTAGAGTGTATACATAAAGCATCTGTAAATAGGGTGATGTTGGTTACAGTGCCCTGTAGAGGGTACTGGTACTGGTATTCTACATTCTGATTATCTTAGATTATCTAGTGCAACAGCACCTACTACAACTACATCGCTGTAATACATAATCTTTGGTTTTGTGTTCAGGTGGAACACCCTCAGAGAAGTAAAATGTGGCACAACGTCTTATCTAAACAGAGAAAACGTGCAGTGGTAGCATGCTTAAGGATGGCTCCCCTCTACAACTTGCCCAGGTACTTAAACGTAAGGTGTGCCGTTAGTGTTGACAAAGCTTTGTTACAAAGCTTTTCACAATATAATACAAAAAAATTATAACTAAATGCTGTTATGATTTAGAATCAAGAATAAAACAAAAGTAGGATCGTTAAATCACGTTAATGAACAATTCAGCCTTAAAGTAACATTGTTTTAAAAAATAATTTTGTTTGATCCATTGGTTATGATCTCCTGATAGCCACAAAGTGAAATTGTTTAACAACTTATAGTACTCCACACTATACTATACACTACTATATATCACCGAAAACCCTTTCAGGTATGTAAGTGGAAGCTCTGTAAAACCTAATTAGGCTATCAGTCATTGCCCTGTCAGGTGCAAAGGGAGCACCTTTCAGTTGCACATGAAAACTCAGTGGCAGTGTGTGGTTTGTTTTTGGTGTTTGGTCTTATGAATTATAGCTGTACTGTAGCACTCTATACTCTCAGGTTGATATACTAGTTTTGACATGGATAGGGACAAGAAGTGGTGATGAATGTACAATGAATGGTCTCATCATAGTAATTTCTGTGTGTCTCTTGTTTGCATTTGTGTAATGTGAATAGGACATATGCAAATCTCTTGTTGTTTCTTCAGCCATTTCTCTTCCTTCCCAGGCACAGAGCTGTCAACCTGTTCCTCCAAAGCTACAATAAATCCTGGATTTCAGTTGAAGACCACAGTTTTGAGGAGAAGCTTGTCGAGGACTTAGCTGTGAGTGAAAAAGCAGTTGTCGTAAAGAAATAATTATTTTAAATACACATGTGAAACAGGCAAGTTTGGAATTATCTGTTGACACTGATCAAATCTTCTACCATACAACATGCCAGTTTCTGTTGTCAGCCAGCTGTTCGCCTAGTGATCAATTAAGCAGCTAAACCATGACATTCTTGTTGTAGCTGGACTAAATATCCAACCTAACTATGACACTACACTCACACTATCTAACTAAAGATACTACACTAATACTACACTAATCTACTTATCCAGGTGGTACACATATAGCATTATACAAGATACCCAATAGTAATACTTGTTATTACTGCAGGGTATTGATATTCACACAGTGTTACCCGTTACACTAAATGCATGCTGTTGCATTTCTAGTGTGAACACACTAGGCCTTTAAAGCCTGCAGCATGTACGCATAAGTCAGCCACCAGGGGTTGTGGATGACCAATACGTAACGTTATTCAAGTGCACACATTATTGGCTTTGCTCTCTCTGGGCTGCAGAAGGGAGGAGTGATGCGTGGAGGTGACCAAGACGAAGAAAAGGATTTGGAAGAAGGTGCCAAACCAATCGATCCCTTCCTACAACTCATTACATTCTTCAGCCGGAGCGCCCTGACAGAAGGGAGGTGTGTGTGTGTGTGTGTGTGTGTGTGTGTGTGTGTGTTCATTATAAAAGATTGTGTCATTCTACTTTTATTATTCTGCAAACCATCACCAGAAACGTCAACAGTAAATTGCTCACAAATTAAACTTTTTTTTATCCAGTATCTGTGACATTAAAACCTGAATTGTGTATAAATAAGTTTTTTTCAACGTTTACCTTGCAGATATAAAGTCTGTTATTAGGAATGTTGTTTACAAATAATTAGTTCTTACTTCTCGTTATGCTACAGTATTTATTATAGTTAACATTTTTGGTTATACAGGTTATGAAATATCCATTTGTGCGATTCTGTATTGCGATGCCTAATGCTTCTTGTTGAACAAATCTGTGAAGAAATATTCTAGTAGTACTGCCGTAGTGCTCTTTTTATTCATGCATCTAATCCTATTGTGGACATGCCGCCTGAGAGCATAACCTTGAATTCACTTTTTTACGGCATGTGAAGGTGTGTAGGTGCTCTCAGTGGAGTAGTCACTGTAGAGAAGTGATCGTATCAGCCAGGTTAGGTTAAAAAGGTTGGTAAAATCATCCACACTCTGCTCTGGGTTGTTCTGTGATGGTGCTTTGCTTAGCTGTGTAATCACCTGATCAAGGGAATCATGAAGCTCAACAGCTCAATTTACCAGCAGCTACAAAGTGTCTCCTGTCATTGACCTGTCATTTTTACAATGCGTCGTCTGTCCATACCTTGACGTACATCATTATCATCTCCTGTTCTCTTTTCACAGTAAGCCTGGAAATGACGGCCTCTATAAGTCATATGCTGCTCTTATGGCCAAGGTAATGGAACGTATTTGTTTTTATTTATTTTGTTTAAATTAGCTGAAACACTTATCTTAATGAAAAATGGAAAGTAAAAAAAAGAAAAATAACACAATACATCATTTTAGCAGAACCCTGTTTATGCAGCTGCAGTTAAAAGGAAAAAAACACAAAACACTTGGCTTCATTTCCAGAAATTGCATATTGTTAGCTTGAACATTTTCCATCGTTCCGTAGGACAGAGAAATACAAGGGAATAAATAACATTTTATAGACACTGTCGCAAAGTTTGCTGATATTGGCTTGAATGCAAGTTACCAGTACCAGTTCCCAGTACCAGCACCAGCACCAGCACAGTATGTTTGGAGCAATGAAAGAGACGCTGAGACATGTCTTTTAGAATAGTCTTCATGTTTCTGCTTTTATGTCTTTGTGAAGTGCATGTCACAAGAAGTATATAAGCCAGTATATAATATATAGATTTTTGTATTGGCTGCCTCTTGTTGTACCTGCTCTGTTCAGTTGTACATTTGCTCTTTCAGAGTTGCCACAGAGATGGTGATGAACATGAGGCTGAAAGCTTTGAAGTGAGTGGGTTTTTTTAAGAGCAGTATTTATTTATTTTCATATCTAAATACATGTATGCAAACTACATTTTACTGGGTAGTTATACATATATATATATATATATATTCTGTTTCCTGCATTGACCTTTTTGTGAATCAGGAGAAGGAGATGGGAAAACAAAGGTTGCTGTACCAGCAGGCCAGGTTGCATTGTCGTGGAGCTTCTGAAATGGTTCTGCAGATGATTAGTGCCAGCAAAGGTAGGAAAGGTCTACTGGTTATGGTATGACTCTGGTTAGGACTTGTGTCCTGCTTTTCCCTTTTTAGCAAGTTGTAGCTTTAGAAGAGGTAGTTGTAAGCAAGAAATAATGTATGGTTAATGCTGACCTGTCACAAGCTGACTCCCAGACTCAGTAGCTGAGATTTAAGTGAAGCTTCTGTCTGTGATTCAGTTACTGTTGTTTTCTCAGATGGAACTGAGGAGCATTAGAGTAGATTAGCCTTTTAGTGTGCTTTGCCCCTTCCTTCAAATGTGTGCCTTGAGCTGTATCAGTCATGCAGTGTTAGTCTTTTGAGTCCAAACTCTACTGTGCATACTCTGATTGTGATTAATTTCAAATCTCATCAGGTGCAACTGGCTTTATGATTTCTTCCACACTGAAGCTGGGTATTGCTATTCTGAACGGAGGGAATGCTGCTGTTCAACGGGTAAAATTATTATTTTAGGGTTAGGGTAGGGGGCTATCGGTTGGACAATAGTCAACAATTATTAAAATAATTAAAACGTTTAAAATGAAGCAGTAGTGAGAGGAGATAAGATGACACTGAGAAACTTGCATGAGGATTTATTACTAGGAAAAATATATAATGCACATATTAGATATGTTGTGTAAAAATAGAGAAGAAATATTCAAACACTGTATGAAAAGCAACATAATTGGGAGTTATTGAGATAGAGCACAGTCATGTATTTTCCAGTTAAAGACTCACTCGGCGGGGTCGAGGTGGGCACCGTTGTAGCAACAATAAACAAGAAGTGTTTTGTTTTTTTGTTTTGTTTTTTCCCTGAAGTTATGGAGATGCATAATGTGAAGATTCATAATAGAGCCCATCACTAGCAAACATTACTATTAATGAAGTAATGTTTTATTTGTTAATGTCCCCTTCTTCAGCATTTGCACCGTGTTCCTCTTTAGAACTTATTACTTTAAGATTATGTATGTTCTTCTGGATGCGGTGCTTTAACAGACACAAAACAAAAAAAAACTCATCATATCTGATTCAGATGAGGTTGCCCTGCCATTTATCAGACCATATCATTGATGTTTGATAGAAAATGCTGCAGTATCTGCAAGAGAAACGAGATGTCGGCTTCTTTCAGAGCATGGCTGGACTCATGGAGTCATGTAGGTGAGTGATTAAAGAATCCATGACAAGCTCTTGCAAATGTCCCGAAGGTCGGAAGGCTTCATATACTGACTGATAAAACCAAACAGTAGGAGTGGAAAAGCTTTGCTTATCCTTTTATTTGTCTGTGTGTGTGTGGTGTACTGATTCCAGTGTTCTGGATCTGAATGCATTTGAGAGGCAGAACAAAGCAGAAGGATTAGGCATGGCCATGGACGAGAGCTCAGGTACTTTATTCATATGAAAAAAGAAAATCAATTTCTGTGAAGCCATGTCATGACAGAACAGCCAGCTGTGAGATATCATTGTTGAACATGTTCTAAATTCACAATCTAAAATCCTATTTTTTCTCAGCCTTGAATATAGTCAGCATCTTGTCACCCTGCACTCCACTGTGACCTTATTTCTCTGTTCTCTTCCTCTTTTTCATTATTCCTTGCACTTGACTTCTAAAGTTTTTGGCTGTTTTGTCCATATTTTTCCCAGGAGAGAAGGTGATGCCGGACAAAGACCTAACCTGTGACCTGTTCCGTTTTCTACAGCTGCTCTGTGAAGGACACAACTCAGGTTATACGTCCTGTGCAGCATCCTCCATATTAAGTTTAAAATAACTTCCTCTCCTTAAATATTGTGCAACACACCATTAATACAATGCAGTGATAAATATGCAGATATGTTGTTAATGCCGTAGATTTCCAGAATTACTTGAGAACGCAAACAGGAAACAACACCACTGTAAACATCATAATCTCCACTGTGGACTATTTACTTAGAGTACAGGTAAGTGTACAGTGTTTTCTGTTGTAAATCTTGACTAACAGAAGGAAAGGGCTGTTACAGAAATATTTCTGTGTGAGTGTGATGCAATGTTTTATAGTGGTTAATGCGCAAATAAAAACATTTTGTGCCACACTGCAGGAGTCAATCAGTGACTTCTACTGGTACTACTCAGGGAAGGATGTGATTGAGGTACAAGGGCAACGCAACTTCTCCAAGGCCATTGAAGTAGCAAAACAGGTCTTCAACACACTCACAGAGTACATACAGGTCAGTCATGTGTTTCATTTGTTTTTATTTTAATTCTGAACACGGATATCTGTCCACTGGCTTTTCGCCTGTTTATATACTGTATATATATATTTGCCTATGTATTTTTTTAAACAACTCACATTAACAATGTGCTCATCCAGGGTCCATGTACTGAGAACCAACAGAGTTTAGCTCACAGTCGTCTGTGGGACGCTGTCGTGGGGTTCCTTCACGTTTTTGCCCATATGCAGATGAAACTCTCTCAGGTATTGTGAAATAACTGATATTTATTTTTCAAATTTCCCTTAAGTGTTCACCAAACATAAAATTGATAATATTCTTGCTGATGGTGCATTGTAGAGTCTGTACCCCCGCAGCCCCCGGTTCAGTCTCCTGGTAGTGTTAATACAAATTCAAAACATTGACTAATGATTCTACTAATTTTTCTTACTGTGTCCTGAATATATTTTCCTATAAATGCAACAATTGAATTTACTGAAATACAGGATTCAAGGCAAATTGAGCTTCTAAAAGAACTGATGGATTTACAGAAGGACATGGTGGTTTTTCTGCTTTCCATGTTGGAGGGTAGGTGTTCCACCTATTTTTGTGGTAATGTATGATTTATTACATGTTATCATTTATCTAGAACTCTCTTGATTATAGGTAACGTTGTCAACGGAATGATTGGAAAGCAAATGGTGGATATGTTGGTGGAATCGTCAGGCAATGTGGGATTGATCCTAAGGTTTTTTGACATGTTCCTCAAACTTAAAGACTTCACCTCCTCAGATGCCTTCAGAGAGTATGACCCTGATCATAGGGGATGCATATGCAGGAAGGACTTCCACAAAGCCATGGACAATTGCAAGCGTTTCTCTCAAGACGAGATTAATTTCCTTCTCACCTGCCTAGACACTGCCGAACGTGAAATTGCCCATTATGAGGCCTTCGTGGATCGCTTCCATGAACCAGCCAAAGACATTGGCTTCAGCATCGCTGTTCTACTCACCAATTTGTCGGAACACATGCCCACAGATTCGAGACTAAGGACATTCTTGGAACTGGCAGACTCCGTCTTGACTTACTTCCAGCCTAGTCTGGGGCGTATTGAGATTCTTGGCAGTGGGAAGCGCATTGAACGCGTGTACTTTGAGATCAGTGAATCTAGCCGCACACAATGGGAGAAGCCACAGGTCAAGGAGTCCAAGAGGCAATTCATTTTTGATGTTGTCAATGAAGGTGGGGGGAAGGAGAAAATGGAGATGTTTGTGAGTTTTTGTGAGGACACCATATTCGAGATGCAGCTTGCAGCACAGATATCTGGCTCTGAGACTGCAGATAGCTGTGCTCCAAGAGAAGTAGGAGAGAAGACTAAGAATGAAGAACGCGTGAACAACAAAGGAATGTTTCACTGGTGGCTGGCATCTCTACTTTCTGTGAAAAACCTGAGGTCGTTAACAAAGATGTCTTTGAAGGATGTTCTTGTTTCAGCTCTTTTCTTCCTCAGATTCATTTTAATGACTCAAGCTCAGTGCATTTGTGTTGTAATTCGCGGCGTCATGTATGCACTGTACCTAATTTTTGTTAGTGGTGGACTCATTGAGGGAGCCAAAAGGATTAGGCTTTCAGACTTACTTGGTGGTATCATTGAGCCAACTCTTGATGAGGTCACGGAGGTGCCAAGTGGTGTGGATGGTCTCAGAAAGTACTCATCCAGTTTCTCTACGCAGAGAGAATTGAGGGAGATGGAGCAGGTGGGAGCTATGACCTCCCACAGGGAGGTGGACGTACTGTCAGACATATTTGGCCTTAAAGTGAAGAAGGAGGGAGGTCAATACAGAATTATAATGAAAGAGCTCACTGCCAGTCTGACTGACCTCTTCAACACAGAACCAAGAACAACTGGTACTGCAGATTTTTCTGAAGAGCATCAAAGGACAGTATGTTTCTTGTTGTATCTTTTTATAATGTTTTTAAATTTTCTTCTATTCTCAGATTGGTTTTGGTTTTCTTAATTGTACTACTTTGTGCAATTACAATTATTATATAATTTGCAGCACTTCACAGTCAACACAGCCACAGAGGAAGAGGCTGAAGATGGGAAAATACCTGAATTAGACAACACAAAGTAAGTCTTCTGCTTCCCTATTAAAATAGGATTTGTACTTTCTCATAACTCTGTAAGAGAGAAAGATGTGTATATTTGTTAAATATTATTGTGCACGGTTTGCTTATGTTGTCTGAATAGCCAAAGCGTTCCTGTCACAGTTTACCAAATCTCACCTTGAGAGAAAGTGATTTTTTTTTTTTACTTGGACTTTTATCCAGTGAGATATTCCTTTAATAAAATATAACTCCATGACCTTCCTTTTATTTGTAACTGCACTATTTGCAGTGGAAAGGAATCTGAGAATGAAAGTGGGAATGAGAAGGCAGAGGCAGGATGGAGAGCCAAGAGATGCTCTAATAAGTCAGAGGAATCAGAGAGCCAACATTCTGCCCTCTGGGAGATGATAAGCACTCATAACAAGAACCTGCTGGTAATATACAAATACACTCACACATTGTTGTGCACATATGTCACACACCAGCACAGATAAGGAATCACATTGCATACTGTTCAGGCAGAAAGGCAGAAAACACACGCATGTCTTTTTTCCTTTCAGAATTACTTTGCCAGGAATTTCTATCATTTGCGTCTGCTGTCTCTGTTTGTCGCTTTTGCCATCAACTTCATCCTTCTCTTCTTCAAGGTGAGAGCACATTTGAGTGTATTCCTAAAAACATTGAATGCTAATTGTGAAAAGGTGATGTACTTGAGGATATAAATATTTCCATTTTATGTGGCTAAAACCCTTATATTCTCAGGAATATTTTCCACTTCACCCTTGCTATAGATACCATACTATACCATACCATAGATACCAATGATCATTACAAAAAGTGTATATTTGTGATACGAGTTCAACTGAACTGATCCAAGCAATAAAATACAGCTTACTGTGCAACTCTCTAACATAACATCTAACTAAGCCAAACATATAATCCATATGCTTAATCATGCTACACTCCTACGAGACTTTTTTTCTGCGTAATAGAAATTAAGAGTAACATTTAGAAAGCTTAATTTTACTCTTCAGCATGGTTTTTGCTACTTCTACTTTAGTGTAAGTGATGGATTTAAGTATCTCTACAAATGCTTTCACCAGGGGAACTTTGCTTCCCTTAAAAAGGCTTAAAACTCTGTTGTAAATTCATTCAGAAAGTTATGACCATGCTAGTTAGGTAGACTCAAGAACCTGTATATGGTTTAAATAACTTGGAAACAACCTATAAAGAACCCCCAGTGACTGTGTTAGAGCTTAACCCTTGTGTCTCCTTGAATGGTGTATCTTAGTGATGTCAAATTTTACTGTGTTATATTGAACACTTTCATCATCTGGCAAAAAAGCAGGCTTATTCTTCTGTTAAGTCACTTTCTTTCGATCTTGCCGTGTCACCAGGTTGCATCCTTGCCTCCATTGCAAGAAGAGAAAGACGTGGTCACATCTGTTTATGGGGAGGAACTGGACTCTGCTTCTGCAGATGAAAATGAGAACGGAGTTTATTTTGTGCTAGAGGAGAACAGTGGATATATGCAACAGACTCTCCACTTCCTTGCTGTAGCACACACAATCATCTCCTTTTCTTGTATTATCGGTTACTACTGCCTCAAGGTTTGACCATGTTCTTTTGCACTTGCAGATATATATTTTTACTTTTTTGCCTCGGTATCTTCTAAAACCACACATAAAGCTGGCAGTTAATTACATTACAGTTAGTGAAAGGCTTTGGTTCACACCGTTAATTTCAGTTTCAGAGATCTTAATTTTTCCAGCCCAACAAGCTTTTGTAACTAGGACAGTTTAATCAAAGAGACGAGTAATAGCTCCAGTTTGGGTGAATGGTAGGTACCACTGGTGATCTTCAAACGTGAGAAGGAAGTGGCACGAAGGCTGGAGTTTGATGGGCTGTATGTGACAGAGCAGCCCCCTGAGGAGGACATCAAAGGGCAGTGGGACCGACTGGTCATTAACACACCGTATGTTCATATCCACATGATCATCTGGGCTGATGCCATATTAACATCAAATAAAAAGACATTTTATATTTAAAGTTTTATCAACTTGCCATTAAAACCTATTTAGTCATATTGCAAGTTTTACAGCACAAAAACATCGCTTAGTTTTAGTTTTCAGTACATTTTCAAATGCATTTTTCCTCCTCATTAATGTTTTTGATGTTTTTATATTTTCTTAATATTTCAGATCATTTCCAAGCAATTACTGGGATAAATTTGTAAAAAGGAAGGTAAGATCTTCATAAAGCAGAAGCTTTTATTTTATAAAGCTGTAATCTTTGTCCTACGCTTATGTATTAAATCTATGCATATACATTATCCCGCTCTGACACTTCATTAAGGAGCTAACTGAAATTTAATTAACAGTTTGATGGTATGTGTAAATATTCTCCCATCAACTAATGTAATCATTTCAGAGTTAGCATTTAAGTTTCTCATAAAGAGGAATGTATTATTTGTTCAGTAGAAAATGTAAATTGAATTGTTTTTATGCCAACAATACATAAATGATCTTTAGTTTTTTTTCTGCAAGCCATGTGAAGATGCCTCATTAAAAGATCACTGAAAGAAACATTAGATGTCACTTTCAACTTATATGAATGTCTGTGTCTGTTATGCAAAGAACAAGTGGTGACCGAGCCCCAGTCGAGACAAGAAATGCTGACTGTGATGCGACCTGTGATTTAAGCAAACACGCTCTCTCTCACATATACGTCTTTTTGTTAAAAAAATGGCTTTCACAGACAGAAGAAGAATGTGAAATATTAGTGGTGCTTCATCCAACAATTTCTTTTCTTTTTCTGGTGTTAGCACCTCTATTTAATTGTTAGTGTTGCATTATTTTTAGAGCCTGTAGTAAAAAGGATGATTTCATTCCTTCAAGGACTTCTGGTAATCCACTTAATTTGGAAGTCTTGGATATTGCTGTGGTGCGCATGAGGTGCTTATGTTTATAGAAACTAATGGTCTTTGTAATAAAACTAGAGCTTATTTTTAGGTTAGTTTAGGAGCTATGGGGGCAAAATAAGAACAAATTCACCTTTTCTTATGCTTGAGTAAATATTTCTTTCTCAAGCATCACTGTACGTAGGGAGGTTAAACATACAGTAAGAAAAGTTAAATATTTGTCTAGATCAGCACTATGAATTTACTGTCAATAAAAAATATCCTCAGCCTTTATACAACCACCATGCCACTTAAAGCCATCATGTCCCAGCGCCTCCGGCCTCAGACTATCTTTACTTTGTTGTTGAACAGAAAGCACACGCAGCACAATCACCTTACTGCCATCTCAATATGGCACTGGCTGCGGAAGAAATGAGCCACTTACCTCCTGCTGTTTCTTTCTTTGGGTTTTATTCTGATAAAAACTACTGAAGAAATCATTTTAGTCACTATGCAAACCTCTTTCCTGTCTTATCAGGTGATGGATAAGTATAGTCAGTTTTATGGCTTTGAGAAGATCGGTGAACTTTTAGGCGTGGACCACACTGCTTTAGACTTCAGCTCAGAGAGAAAAGAAAGGAAGAGACTCAAGAAAGACACTTCATGGAGAGCTCTGTGAGTAGATAAACTATAGAATAAAATCACACACTCTGCAATTCTGAGTCCTTAAAAGAATCCATGGGAAACTGTGGCCACTGGACTGTCATTGAGGAAAATCGATTCGGCTCTTTCCCTAATGCATTTTACTGTAGAGGTCGGCAGGACTCTTAAATGTGCCCCTCCGATGAACATTAACACCCTGAGTTTATTTATGATTATGTTCAGCTCTTGTTCTGGGCATCGTCATTGAAATATTTTTTTCAGACGACTTCCTATTAATTGGCTATACCATTGCCAATACCTATTTAGATAATATAGTGTATGTGTTCGTGAGTTTGTGTGCATTACCTAACAGGTTTGGCCAGACAAAAGAACGCCCTAGAACATGATGTTGTACTTGAGGGAGAACAGGACATTCTGAGATGAACCTACGTAACACAAGCTTTTTCACAAAAAAGACATTGTAGCAGCAAGGGTCTGGTTTTAGCCGTGGACATTCTGACCTTACTTTGCTGATTCCCACCGTAATGTATCTGAGTGATGATGCTGTTTATTTCAGATTTATCTCCACTGACATAACATACCAGGTCTGGAAACTGGGAGTTGTGCTCACTGATAACGTAAGTTCAATTGTGTCTAATGTTTAATGGCTTTTGCTTGTGTGTTTTTTTTCAGTGTCACTGTGTTAACAGAGAATTTAATACGATCAAGCAGTGCATACAAAACATATTTGATATTTTATGACCCAATTAATTTGTTTAATCTGATGTTCAAATATTTAGTTTGATGCCATTGTACAAGGTGCAGAAGTTGTGGTAATATCCTGTAAATTTGTCTTATCTTAAACACACATTTGTGTCTTTATCTGTTGTGCTAACGTATGTCCCTGCTTTTATGTTTGTATGTTATTGTGTGTGTGCTCACAGTCCTTTTTGTACTTGGCCTGGTACATGATCATGTCGGTTCTGGGTCATTTTAACAACTTCTTCTTTGCTGCCCACCTTTTGGACATCGCCATGGGCTTTAAGACTCTTCGCACCATCCTTTCCTCTGTCACACACAATGGGAAACAGGTGTGTGTGTGTGTGTGTATGTGTGGGAAAGTCTGCCTTTAATTCTCTGTCCATCTGTCTCAGTGTGTGTTCATAGGTGCAGTTCGCATGCATGTGATGTTTGCTTATATGATGCAGGGTTATATTGTGGTCTTTCTGAGATGAAGAAAGCATATTATAGCCCATCTGTCTATCCTTTTGTAATTATGTGTGTGTGTGTGTGTGTGTGTGTGTGTTTGTCAGTTGGTCCTGACCGTTGGCTTGTTGGCGGTTGTGGTGTATCTGTACACTGTTGTGGCCTTCAACTTCTTCAGGAAGTTTTACAACAAGAGTAACGACAAGAACACTGTAGACATGAAGTGCAACGACATGCTCACTGTGAGTTTAATGTGAATATTTACACACACACACACACACACTTCTCTATCCTATCCTCTCTATCTCTCCATGCTTATCTTTCTAATGCAAACAGAGCCTCACACCTACATTCTCAGACTCAGGAGTAAAGAAGGATTCTGACAGTGAGCCACATTGTTGAAGGGAGAGCAGCCTCTTGTCTTAGGCCTTCCATTACTTTTCCCTAAAATGATGGACACATGGATAGAAAACAGCCCCTCAAGCCTCTGCATAGCTCTTTGTTTGGCCACTCACAACATTAACACCCCACCGCCTGCTCTATTCTAATGTGAATTCCATTGTCACTCACATAAGCAGGCGAATGGGCAGCGATAGCATTTGAATAAAATCCTACTATTACAGTAGAGGAGGCAGGAGATATTACATTAAGTCATGCTCATGTTATTTTTTATGCTTGACTTTAGTGGTGCTTTAAAAATAATAATTCACAATCCCTTTTCCATCTAACACCACTGTGTAGGAGTATTAAGTGCAACTCATCAAAATACTTTATAATTTTCTACTTGAAATATTGTCCTTGGAATGATGTATTCCTTGCCACACAGTTTTCCATTTCTGCCTGAGACTGACTACATTTACTCTCTCTTGTTTAATACTGTCTGAGGCAAAGACTATCGATTACAAAAACATTGACGTATTCTATATTATAAATATTTTATAAACATTCTTCCCTAAAGGCAACCAGTTGGGACACATGCATTAAAATACATTAAATAAGTTCCAAATAATCTTTATTCATGGCTTGAATTTTCAACATGCATTGTGTGAGTGACAACATAGTGCCTCATACCTTAGAGAAAACCCATGTTCGGCCCAAAAAACTTATCCTCAGGTGCAATGCATACTATGTAATAAATGAAAATGTGTTGTTTTCTTTCAGTGCTACATGTTTCACATGTATGTGGGGGTGCGTGCGGGTGGCGGCATCGGCGATGAGATTGAGGACCCTGCTGGAGACGAGTTTGAGGTGGAGCGCATTGTCTTCGATATCACATTTTTCTTCTTTGTCGTTGTAATCCTTCTGGCCATTATCCAGGGTGAGTCACAAAATATTTCAAGCACCGTTCAGCTTAAGGAACGTATGCATCGGTGTATAACACCAGTCACTGGACACACACAATGCATTTTATTCACTGCAGCAAAATCAGAAATTAACACCTGCTCATGCTGGACTTTCTTATTCACAATCAATTTACAACTGCTCCTACTTAAAGGGCTGAGAAGATTTAGATTTCCAAATGTTGCATATTGTTGCTTACAGCATTCACTGTTCTTTGTCTAATTGCACATGAATAATTAGTCAAATGCATTCTGGTCAAACAAAGCTGTCTGAGTCATAGTAGCAACTGGCAGCACCTTTCCACCTTAGGACATTTTGGAAAATATTTCCAAAATACCAAATACTAGATGAAAAACATTTTGTCTGTAGTCAACCTGCCAGTCACACAGAAACTCAGATATGCATATAACACTAGACCAGCACATAATTACCTTGTTCTTTTTGTTTTGTTTTTCCTCTTTTCAGGCTTGATAATTGATGCCTTTGGAGAACTTCGTGACCAGCAGGAACAGGTGAAAAAGGACATGGAGGTGAGATTTGACAATTGGTCTTTCACACACTGTGTGTGTGTGCGTTACAAAGGTTGTTCTGCTGTGATACAGACGATTGTTGACAGATAAATATTCTTTAGGTGTGTGTGCGTGTGTGTGTGTAGAGAGGATTTTGTATGCACAACATGAAGTAGCTCCAGTTGTTGTGGTGGGCTATACCACGGGAAAGAGGAAAGTGTACTGTTGGCCTTAATGAGCATCATTACTGCTTTCTCCTGGTTAATTAGTGGACAATAACGTCTGTGAAAAACAAATCCAGTGGTATTTAAAATCAAATGTAATTGGCACTGTGTATATTTTTGATAAAACAGATGAAGAGAGAGATGTTTGTTATTTCTCAACACTGCATGATACGGTCTTGGGTATATTTGTAAGCAAGCAGATGGTTCTTGTAGTGAATGTGTCAGATACAGTAGAAATAAGCAGATGTAAATACTTGAGTGACTTTGACAGGGACCACAGACAGCTGGGTTGGAGTGATTTTGAAAGACTAGCGTGGAACTGTTTTGGCAGTATGAGCAAGACCAGCAGCATATTTGTCTGTTGTGGTTAATTGTCTTTATTTAAAATATGTGTGTCACTTATGTTTGAATGTGATACACTTAATATAGTTAGAAAATGTCAGCTTATTTGAGGCTTAATGAGCAAAGACTTGATGTAGTTGAATACAAATGAAGATACATTTCCATAATTAAGATTCCACAAATTGCAGCGCTTAGAGTTGGTAAACCTTAGTTACAAACAAAACAATCGTGATCGTGTTGCTAGAGTGCATATACTGTATCTCTGGTATGCCTCTAACGGCTGCAACCATTAGAATCATAACAAATCAGACTCGCACACAGCTATGACAAATACGGATAAAATATGAACATAGATACGAAGGTGCCAGAGAAGACTAGTGAGGAGACTAGGCAGCAGACACAGTGAGCTGATGTCAGAATATGAATATGTCAGCGTCTCCCAATCTACTTGGGAAATGGATTCAATGGCATCAAAAATACAAATATATTTACATAGAATGCATTGGGGAAAAGTAGTTGCTAAGAAGTAGTACAACTACTACAGAATCAGAAAGAATTCAAGCACTCGCTATTAGAGATGTCTGCAGGGTCGAGTGTGTAGTATTATAGAGGTATACAGTATTACTGTTAAATGTACAAATGCTGCATTCAGTGATTGTTGAATGAGCTTCAGCTGCCGCTCCCCTCCTGTCATCATTTATATTCCTAAAATATATTGAGTATTGCTTCTTTGCATTGTGCCATCATAATAATATGGCTGTAGTTGGACCAGAACATTGCAAATCCTCAGCGCATGTCTGGTGTGCCTGGCGGGGAGTGATCCTGGAAATACAAAGTTATTTACACTTTTTTGCCCTTTGTAGGCATCTTGAGTGTCCTTGTAAAAGGTGTGCTACTGTTTTTGTGTTAGAATGTGCAGGATTAAATACGGTGTTTGAGTCACAGAGCATCAAAATAAAAGTCTCTGCTCTTAATGATTGCTTTTTTGTGTAATTTGCTCTGGAGAATATTATGTTAGTTCAATGTGCCTCATGAATCAATGCGTCTTACATCTCTCATCCCACAGACCAAGTGTTTTATATGTGGAATAGGAAGTGAATACTTTGATACGCTTCCTCATGGCTTTGAGACTCACACGCTACAGGAACACAACTTGGCCAACTATCTGTGAGTTGATTCATGCTGTTAAATGAAATTGTTGTTACTAAAAAGAACACAAATGTTCTGCATGTTCCACCATCCACCCTTTCTAATTCAGGGCTACTTGTTTCATAATTCTAATTTAGATTAACCTGTGCAGTATTTAATAGTATGTCATAGTAAATAAACAAAAAAAACACTTGCAATATTAAGGTGTCACAGTATACACTACATTTGCCTGGTCAGCCATCTTTGTCATGTCAGCTATAACAGTTTAACATAGCTAACATAGCTCCACCATCAGAGTGGAGGCAAAGAGTTAATGGTGGATGGAGATTGTAGCATTGTGCATCAATTGTATTATAGCTATTGTATGGATCCCATGTGCCTCCTGACTAATGGACTCTTTGATGCTAATGTCTGTGTGTGGTGCAGCTCGAGGCTACATTTTAGGCTTAAATAATACAGCTTTGTCTGAAATGTAACAATTTACTAACAGGACTTATCAGTATGTATTGCCTTATTTTAGTTATCAATTAATACAAGCATTCAAATAAATATTTACCCTAAATATCTGTTTCTGTAATCACCAAAGACCAAAGATTGTTTTTCTATGTTAAATCCAATGATGTGTGAGAGGTTTATTGGTTGTCAAATGAATCCCTCTTCTGTGTCCTTACAGATTTTTTCTCATGTATCTTATTAACAAGGATGAAACTGAACAGACGGGACAGGTATAATAGTTCTCTTCTCGCATTTCATGATCGAGTCAAAGTGTCCACTTTTGAAACGCTTTACCAGTTATGCTGTCATTGCCAAATCTTGCATTCCTTAATATATTCCATAACAATGTCTCAGCAACCTATTAATTATGTCAGCTGCTTTAATAATAACAAAGCTGTAGAGTAATCTTTTCATCTGAGACCATTTTGCATCTGCATCGTCCTTGAGAATCCATATCAATTCTGGTATGAACATTTTATACCATGCTTGCCAGACGTATCCGTCCTAATTATGACCTTTTCTTTTGACACATATTCAATGCACTACTAAAGCCATAAATGTAAAGATACTGCTCCACATTTCAAATACTACTTCTAATCTTTTTGCTATAGATAAGTAAAGTTTGTGCAGATTACATTAGGACTTTTAAGTCTAAATATTAAAAAGGGAAGCAGCTGCAAGACAAAAATAAATATTTGATTCTTTGATTTATCCTTGTGATGCAGCTTAAACACAAAATCTAATGTTGCAGGAACATACTATCACATTTCTTTTATTAGCTAGAAGCATATCTCAGGTGTACAGAGGGAGCTGTTAGGCATAATGTGGAAAATGTATCTCTAATGGGACATTATATGTAGTATCTGTGGGCACTGTTTAAATTGCTATTTTACTGATCCAGTTAGCTCGCAGTCAAAGACTGGATACGTTTGGCACCGTTAACGACTTGAAGATGTTTAAAAATATGCTGATACTATATTGACCTTTCCAGGAATCATATGTGTGGAAAATGTACCAGGAGCGTTGCTGGGAATTCTTTCCTGTGGGAGACTGTTTCCGTAAGCAATATGAAGATCAACTGGGATGAGGGGAAATCTGAGAGATCTAAAACCTCCCCAGATAAAGGAATCACACAGAAGCCTACTTGGTGGACTTGCAGGGATTTTGTGTGTGCTGTAAATTGAATTTGGGCTGAAGTTGTGTATTCCTAATTATTTTGTGCAGACAACTTGTATGTGTGCATGAGTGAGTGTAAGTTATATGCATCACATTTGTATTAATAAAGAATGCACAGCACAAAATAAACCAGAGTTTAAATACTTTTTTCTTTAGCAGTCAAAACTGGCAACTGCAATTAATTTAATTGCATTTTTCTGGTTGGGTTTGTATCTGGAAAACTCATGTTTGGTGAATGAAGCGATTTGTCGTTGTAATCGTAGTCTCACATCCCTTTCCCGTGTGTAAAATCCAGATAAACACTCTCCCCCTGGTATTTGCTCTCCTTACCCACCTCCTTTTTCTTCTTGTCTGTTGTGCTCATCTCTCCAGGATCCTTCTCCTCCCCCTGTCCTTGTTTCTTATTCACATCGTCTCTCATCCCTCCTCTCGTCTTAATTTCTTATCCCTTCTCATTTCCAGCTGCTATATTCCAGCAGGTCTCCTGGTGCTGGATTCCCCAGGTGTAAGTCATTGACTAAAGGAACGTGGCACATTTCTTTAAAAGTGTGAAGCCCTCATTGAGTGCGCATGTATGCGCAGGCTTAACAGCAGGATGACAGGTGTGGGATGGCCTCCTTCAGATATTGTCCTTATTATGCAAAGGTCGAAGACTAGGCTTACTGTAGTCTGCCACTAATATGCATTCATGTTGCTTTTGGTTTGACTTGTACCCTTACAGTATGGTTTTTGTCAGAAAGCTTTGCTAAGTGGCTAATACTGTACTTAAAACCAGGCCTAATATAATATTAAATTGTCTGAATTACTAAAAATTGGGCCACTCAGTTTACTTCTTTTGCCCATTTTAAGATGTATATTATAGCCATGTGTGTCGTCACCACTTATCAAAACTTTAATTAAAGTGCTAATTTACAATGTGTGACACATTAATGATGTGAGAGCTGATTCTAAAGCCTTAAGTACCTATTTTCTCAATGTGTTTCTTTTTCTGATTAGGATGATTTTACATGGGTTCATTCTTATTATATATGACAATAAATTTAGAAGAGTTTTGCACTTTGGCATTTCTATACATACTGTTTCACAGGAACTACTATTTTGACATTTCATGATCATGTAATTTCAGTGTACTGAGTATTGTGCTTATAGAAGTGAGACCAAACAAAACATTATTATTATAGTTTCCCTTTTATACATCAAGAAATTACCTAAAGCATAATTTTTCAAGGCACACTATGTCATACTGATACTCTTGATCTTATCTATAAATAAAAGCTCCTTCAAGATCATATTCCTTGATGATTCATAAGGATCATAGCTGCCGGAGACTGAAAACATAGCTGATCCATTGCCATATCAGCCTTAGTCCAGAGCTTGAGAAACTGGGAGAAACCCCTCTCATCAAAAGCCCATTTCATTTGGAAATTAATCCCCCTCTGGTGTGTATGAAATCAATCATACCGTCATAGGATCCAACCCACAGACATCCAATTCCTCTTCGCAGTCCTCACACCACAGATCTGACGGAGGCACAACGTGCAGAACTAGCCTTCCGCTAGGTGATTCACTAGAACACCGTGTATTCAAAGCAGGTCACTTAACTCCCCCAAATAACCCCAAATTAAATGTACTGACTGTTCAGTGGATGACTGCCACATCCGCAAGATCAAAAGATATACTTAAGATGGATGTCTGTTTGTAGCTGCCAAGCTTTCCCTTGTAGTCCTCATGATCTTTCCGTCTTGTGGCTGGGTAAAGACAAGGCCAGAAGGTCTGGATCTAGTTTAGTAAAGAGCATAACTCAGTGGTGGAATTTACACTGTCTGCCTCAAGAATAAGTCGTAGAGCAGCATTACAGTAGCACTACGTGACGCACATCAGGTCTGTGCTGTCTGAGAAGGAGAAAAGCACATTAACCTTGTTTCCTCTGTAAGACAATGGATCAAACTTTATTTGAACTTGTTTTGCAGCTGATGTGTGTGTGTGTCCCTGTCTCAGTCTTGATAATCAAGACTTCTGCAGTGTCTGCTAACGTGAGCGAGACAATGGAGCCACCGCATCACTGTAGTTTTTCATCAACGTAACTGGCGCCTCAATCAGTCACAACCTTCCAACACCAACCCTCCAGTCATACTGAGCTGCACGTACTTTTCCAAGGCTTATTTCACACGCACAACTGAAATCAATTTTCTTTTTGTAGATGCTGACATGAAAGTGAAAACCTACAAAAATATCTTCCACAAATTCCAGAGTAAGCACCTAGTAATGACTTGAGGTATTTTGCATCCTGATGGATGTTGAGCAGACTGAAATGCAGCAGTAAGTGAGACACTGGAGGAGAAGTTGAACTTCTGGTAATCTTTACACTTTGTGAAGTACTGTTGTATAGCAGAGGAGATGCACTGGAGATGTGCTGGTTCTTAGCAATTGTTATTTGCAGTCAACCCTTTGACCTCAGCTGTAGCTTAATACAGAATTTACAGTACGTGGCTTAACGCACATAGTTATCTGTACATATACAAACAGAACCATGAATTGTCTGTGTTTCTGTAGAAGCTAATGCAGCAGGCCTGGCAGTGACATAGATATTATAAAATCTGTTCTGGTGACACATAAGCAAAATGCGTGCAGCAACTAATAAATCCATACTTCTTACAGTTTTCAATGGGAGATCAGTGAATGTATTCATTATTGATGGCCTTCAGGTTTGCATTATTCAGAGACAGTCTGGCAATCCATTGTGTGCCCAACAGTAAGACATCTAGGAATTATGCATGGGCAGATGGGTTTAGGTTGACACACAACAACCTGGTGTGCACAGGGGTCTTTATAAAATCATTACGGCAGTAGGGGCATGTGTCTGGGCCACTCTGGATATACAATTCTCAGGTTTGAATGGGAGATCATGTCCCAATGTAATCCGAGTTTTAAATCAATAAAAAATGACGAGGAAAGAAAGTAGGGGAGAGTGCAGCAGTAATTTTACTCATACCTGAAGCCCAGTGTCCTGAATTAAATATGAGCTCTCACTTTATTTTTTGTTGCTGCCTCTGATTTCAGTTTGGGAGCTCTTGTCTGCCTCAAACTGGGACTGTTTTGTGCATTGAATTACTTGTTCTTTTGTGCACTTGTCGTTTATTAATTTTATTTTAATACATGGCAGTGTTGGACTTTTTACTCACTGTGTTTTTGTGGTATTTTGAGGCGTCCCCAGGCAGTCTTTCCAAAGCCATTTTGTTGGTTCAGTCTTTTTCTTTCTCAGTCTCACTGACCTGTCAGGAAATCACTCCAAGCCTTCTGTCTGTGGCTGTGTAGCATATCTGGGCTTCTTACAGAGAGCCACAGGTTGAGTTTTGGTCATGCATTAACAATAAGGCCAGTTCTAGAGTTTGAAGTCAGAAAGTAAGCTTTCTTCTGTTGCTTGTTTTTACGGAAGCACACATCTTTTGGATAAGCTCAGTACTGTCTGAGTAAATAAGGTTTTTGTAACATTTATTATTCAGTCGCTCTGATCGTATTGCCTCTGTGAGAAATTGTCCCGACAGCCAAGTACCAAGACAGCCTTTAAATTCAAAAGTCCTGCACCAAATAATCCTGTTTCTGGCCAGACTGTACCTACTCCAGCAGTGTTAAAGAATTACATGTGTTATTTGTAAACATAAAATCCTCAACTCGCCACTGAACGGATAGCTACATAAACTGGGTTATTAAAAGTGACTGTGAGTTTATGCAGCCATCGTAAAAAGCTTAAAAAACAGACAAAACAGTTACTTTCACTCCCAGTTGTGGCAGCAGTGGCGTTATTGCCATCATTGTAATTGAATGCACCGTTATTAATCCCTTAAGCGTGTGGAAGTTCCTGCAACAACCTCTGTATGTGATTAAAAAAATCTCTTAATGTTAGTTGTTCAGTGTTTGGCACATTGTTAAACTCACATTTACTTTTTGTCCTTAGAGTAATTGTACTAGTTAAAATAATCATCTCACAGGTTTGGAAGGCATTTGCAAAACTAGATCGTGAAGTCATTTTGTGTCACTTTTGTGATATGTCATGCTTTTAAAGAGTAAAGATGGCGTGACATGGTTTCACCTCCTTAGGTTAATAAACAAGAGATAATAAAGCAGCAGTCCAGATGCTCATGGTTTTGACTTCCAATATCAAATTTAAAACCTGTATCACAGTGAGTTATATACTAATACTGTCATGTCAGAATTAAAACTACATAGGACCAATGTTTTTCAGCATTTCCTGAGAAACCCTCTCGCTCCTGCAATTTGTTCTTCCTCATATCATTTCCAACACGTTTGATTTATTGTCTTTCTTTACTCCATTAGTTTTGTTTAAGTATAACATGGACTGGGCTTTATTCCAGCTTCTATTTGTGCGGAAGGCAAGGAAGCACCTCAGACAGGTCACATCCATCAGAGCTAATAGGAAGACAATGAAAATTTATACCTATGATGCTTTGAAAACTCCACTACACCTGACTTGTGTCCAGGCGAAACACATGTAAACAAAGACATGGCCATAACGGATTGAACTTAATTAATGAGATAAAAAACAGTAGTAAGAGGAGGACATGCCAAACACCCCCATTCCAAGGGAAATCCAGAAACCCAATGTGTGTTTAGTAAGGAGAGGGACAGAGTAAGGGTGCAGAGGGAGGAGCTATCCCAGGAGATTAGGTGTATCTGCATTGCTCTAATGGTATTTTGATGGGTGTTACTTTTACAACCTGCAGGCAAAATGTTTTGGCTCTGCAGGGCTGTTCGCTGTTCGCTGAACCTCTGCAATTTGAAAGAGGGCAGGTTCTGTCTTTTAATAATTGAAACTGGCAAATTGGCCCATTTAAAGGTAAGCTCGAACAGTTGGGGAAATGACCCACTTTCTAGCCAAGCTGAATTAGGTGCATTTTGAAAAGTGAGGTTTAGGGAGCACATGTTGGCAGGAAATATGTATTTCTGGCCAATGTAGTTTGCATTTTGCATCATTGCACAGAACTAGGGGAGACTAACCTGAAGCCAAGGGATGAATATCAATATTATTCTCAATCATTCGACTTCTGAAATCTCAAGCCTGGTTGCTTTCAGAAGAGTCATCAAAACTGTTTTTGTATCCACAGCTGCGTGGACATCTGCCTGTTGGGCTGTACATCTGCTGTTGTGTGTGTGTGAGCATGTTTAAATGTATTACTAATGCTGTGGAGGACTCTTTTTGGGGACAAAAAGCAGATTCCTATAATGGAAATAAAAACATACACTTTGTTTTTAAACTAATTAACCTAAAAAAACCTCTGCTCATAATTGGGGGAATTAGGAGGAACTTGATGTTTGTGAGTGGGCGTCTTACTTTGTCAGTAATTAAGCACTTGGAATTTAATTTAACTCTGTCAAAAAAATGAATTCACCTTGTGGGTTATTGTTTGTTGGTTCAACAAAATTCTAGCAGATGCAATAAATTAGGTTGCGATTTTAGTTCTTTGTTGTTCTTTCCTTTTACTTTACTAATGCAATGTTATTGGGAACAAAACTAAGTTTTTGCTTCAGTTATGTTTGTAATTCGTTTTCTTTCAGATATGCTTTATGTTTTAAATGCTAGCTCTCCTGGTGCTACCTCCAGGGGGGGATGGGTTAAATGCAGAAATCAAATTTAGTTGTAACGTAAAAATGTGATCAGTGATGGTACATCACTTCACCTAATTTGACCAATAACTCATACTGTCAGGAAGAATTTGTTCCATTGATAAAATGTAAGAACACAAAAAAATTCTAAATATATTTGATTTCTATTGATCAAAGATCCCACAGATCAGACACAGGGATGCGTAAGTCGTACCGCTTCTTTGCAATCCATGATGCTACAGAGACTGTCGTCGTAAATAATAGAAAAATATTAGTTATTATTTTCACACATTGCAGAAATTGAAATTTTAAAACAGAGAACCTCACAGTCTGGGAATAAATGATAAGCCTCCAGCAATCCAGCAATACCTGTGCATGACACAGAGCAGGGTGGCAGATGGCTTTAGCTGGCAATATAGTTGAATTAGGGCAAATGTAGTGCGTGCATGGCCAGACTGCTGGCAAATGAGCTTGTTTCTTGTCTCCTAAAATGACCCAGATATTGCCTAGGGAGCTTACATGTGCACACAGTCATAATTAAACTTTCCGTTACAGTTAACTACATACACTTACGCCCATGTCTTTCCCTTCTCTTTAGGGGACCAATTAAACACGGTCAAGCATGACTGGCCCGTTTTTACATATATGCATTCAAGTAAAATTAAATATTGCTCCGGGCAACGACAAACATCAACATGAGCTACAGTAAACTCACTTACAGCTGCAGGTGTTGTATCATAGGAGCCGGAGCAGCTTCTCCGTTCGAGTTTCTTTCATCGTTTAGCCACGGGCACTGAATACCTGTCACGCTTGATTGCAGTGAATCAGAAAGGCAACAATCTTGCAGTATCTTGCATGCAATCACAGAACGGAGCAGAGGAATCAAATATGGAGAGACCCTTTCAATGCCAATATAAATACCTGAGCACAGACTACGATGGAGACACTGTCACACAGAGCATTCACAGATTCTGCTCAGTTCTTGACACTAATCCTCGATGATTTCCTCCGAGGTCAGGATTCAGGCTGATTGCCTAGAGATGTTGATCCCTGTTTGAATATTAGCTGCCTTTTTAAAGCCTCTAATCCAGCAATCTAGTTTATTTAGCTGTTGTTTGTTTTGCTGTGGTTTTCTGATTTCTTCTTATAACCTACACAGTCAATATGTTGTAAAATGGTGACTGGTTACTTCCATTAGTGTTTGCTTCTTGTTTGTTCGTGTTGTTTTTCACTCCGTGTGATGAGATCGTGATCGGTGAACACAGATTAACCGGGAGCTTTCAGATCGACTTCGACGACAAAGATGCTTCATCAGTCAGTTCCAACATGTCCACTTGTGTAGCAGCACAAACAAAATGTCGGATCACATCAATCCAACACACTGAGCACAAGTTGTTGTAACGTTTGATCTCAGCACTGCACATCGGTGCAGAAGTTTCTCTCTCGATAGGCACAATCAAATCAGCCTCTTGATTAAGCAATCTCTTCCTTTCTTTCTCTGTCTGGTCTGCAGAGATTTCTCAACATAAATACAGGTTTAATGTTCTGCCTCAGGATTTGAATGGATGACTGCTGCTGTCTGTCCCTGTTGCTTATCACTGTCATTATATTCAGATCATTAAGCTACCTTCCTCTTAGACTGTGCCAAATTGATTATCAGTTGTCATGGGCAGCTTTGATCAGGTAGCAGTGCTCTGCATTTTTATGTTAATTCAGTTTAGTTTGATTTGTCTCTGTTTCACTGGCTAATTCACAGTGAATGTGGTATCTGCCAATTGCAATAATGTCACATTTCTATCTCTGTGCCCATGTTATATATATTTGGAAATGAATGGGAATCGTACTGTTATAGTTGAGTTATAAGTAAGCCACCTTCACATTCAAGTGTAGCCCATTTTATATCAAAGATGATGCTCAACACTGCTGTGCGCAGGGATGCCACTACTTGTGACCGTAATTAAAATTGTGACCGAAATGTTCTTATTTGTGGCAGCAGCAAACCTAACTGGAAGATTCACTTAGCATTGACTTTCTAAGTGCTTGGGAATCTGAAACCCTGAACTATCCCTTTAAGAGGTTCAGCGAACATAAAATGAAATCTATAATAAATTCTTCATCATCACAAACCATGACTAACACAGTCCACGCATGTGTATCATCAACTGCTTTCAAGGCAGGTAATTTCCCATATAAAACTGACCTTTGCAGATTGCCTCAACCCTAATAGTTCCAGCTGAATGGGGCATCAACCACACTTAAATCTCCCGGTTTTTTTACACTGCTCTCCCTAAATGCATATAGATTAAGGCGAGCCAGTGCACTTTAATGATTGCAGGCAGAGAATACCTCTAAGACTGCAGCTGCTCAGTTGATGAGTTGCGAACATGCCGAAGAAAAGATTGGATCTGTCACGAAGCAAAAGGTTCCTGAGATGCATTTGGGTAAATAAAGTTGATGATAAATCTCCAGAGCTGCAGAGAATCTGAGAACCCGATAACCTCATTTAACCTCGTGCTCTGAATTGTAAAATGAACCACGATGACCTAATGTGACAGAAGCTGTATTTTTTTTATTTAGATTTGCTGTATTTCCACCAAGCAAACCACTCAGACATTGCAGTTTTTAACCCAATTGCCCAGAGCTGCTGCTTTTCAATATTTGTACCTCTTGAAGGATGTATGGTTATGAAGAGCAAGGCTCTGTAACTGGAGTATGAATACATTTTGGAAATTGATGAAACATTTTTTTTTTCTGCCCATGGGTAATTTTCAGGGAGACGATGTGATGTACTGCCCCGAGAACATTGTGTAGCTATGATAAGAATGTGTTGTCATCATTGGACACGGTGTTCCCAGACAACTGTAGCTGCCAGCTAAGTCTGTCAGTCACACTGTCTGTCTGTCTGTCTTCATCCACCCCCCCTGACAGATGAGAAATGAGGCTTTGCTTACAGTCAGAGAGAGAGAGAGGGGGGGGGGGTGTTGGAGTGTAGCAGTCATTGAATATGTCAGGTTAAAATGCTGGGACATTGCTCTCCTGTAATCCCTTTGGCTCCATAGATCAAGAGAGACATGGTGTAGTGCCAACAGCCAAATTTGTATTCTGGTCATCTCCGTTTCTTTCTGCAAGAGATGACTTTTGGCCATATTTAGTCCAGTGAAAAATGCTAATTTCCCCTTTGGTTTCAAAGAAAAATGAAGCCAAAATGGAACTTTGTGTCATGAACAGCTTGCGCCTAGTGCTATACAGTGACTATACTTTTGACCTCTGTAAGTACAGCAGCGGCAGTCAGAGATGTACAGTCTGTTGTTTCTTTACAAACAACCACTTTATTCAGCAAAGTGAAATTAGGAGAAAAGTGCAAAGCAGGAAATTTGTGACTTGTTAAGAAAGGAAAAGCGAAAAAGAGAAATCACCATGTTTAGGAAGGTGATGATGGTTAGGATGTGTTCTGAGCAAAGCCGCCTTAACAGAGCACATTTTGTACAGCGTTAAATGACAACACACGCAGGTCTACAGCATTTGCAGCATTTACAGTGTGTTTGCTTTCTGAATTGAAACATGGATACAGCGCCTCTTCTGTAGTGTTGTCACAAAAAAGAAACTGTGTTAAAATGTAAAACAAATGTGGGAATCGTGGCACATAAAGATAATATAACAACACATTAGCCTTTGGAACCAGTAGAGTTCAGTCCTCAGGTGAGAGATCAAGTGAAATAACACACACGTAATCCGGTAGAATCCAGGGCGTAGATATTTTCAGCCATCCAAACGCTCTAATATTTTCTGTTGATCCTGGGCTTTAGAGAGAATGACTTTATCTATTATGAGTAACAGCTAACCACCAGAAATCAGCACCAATTTAACGTTTCCTTTTGGTAACTTTGCTGATGATAGGACTGTCTTTTTAAATGAAGTCGTCAGCTTTCTACCACCTCAGTCAGACTATAATGATACACAGCACTGCTTTGAGCAGATAGTTTCCCATTGTGTTAATCTTTAATTTAACGTTTCAGTAGGCTTATATATATACTAATTTATACTTAACTAACTTTTCACTTAATTATTTAAATAATAATATTTGTCCAAAAGTAAGACACAAAGATAACATAAGATAAGCTCAGACTTTATTGATCCCATATCGGGGAAATTAGTGTATTACCACAGCTCTAGACAGTACAAGGATAAAACACAACATAAAAAAGTATAAAAGGAAGTCAAATAACTTAAACAATAATGAGATGAAATATAAGTAAAACAACATGCACGTAGTCATAACCCTAACCCTATACAGTACCCACACTATATATACATATACATATATACATTTGAGCTGATAGTACTCACATAGAAAGCAATAAATTAGGTAGAAGACATTGAAATCAAATTGTTCGTTGTGGAAGACTTTCTTTCTTCAAGCTGTTTAATAACTAAGTTAAGCTGCTGAGTGTGCAGACGTAGGTAGTCTGTTCCACCACTGTGGGACCATTGAGCTGGACGGCTTTGCTTGGGATCTTTTCCTCTGTGGTGTAGTGTCCACCAGATGCTGTTCGCTGGCGGAGAGCAGTGGGTGAGAGGAATTACAGACCTGGGTAATAATGTTCAGGTATGAAGACACTGCTGAGTCAGAGCTCTGATCCTGATGTGGGCACTTACCAGAAGCCAGTGCAGAGATATGGCCAGTGGTGTGTGTGGGTGTCCTTTCTTGGCTAAAACACAAGATGTGCTGCTGTTTTCTGGATCATCTGAAGAAGTTTGATTGCACATATTTAGGTCTGATTTGGGGTGTTGCAGGAATCAAGATGAAACATCAGGAGGTGGGTAGCAGAAATCAGAAGGTGATGTTGTAGAGGGCAAATCTGTACGCCTGAGGGATTGAGGAGATGTGGTAAAGCTTAATTGGCTGTCAGTGGTGACCCACAAATTTCCAGCAGTCTTTGTGAGCAATGAGGATCTTAAGCTGATGTGCTTTAAGGAAAGATCTGTCTTCATGAAACCGTGACTCATTAGGGTTCATTTTCTGGGCTCTAATCATATTTTCAGTCTGGACCACAGCGATCCACTGTATGACCACCAGAGTGGCAGTTGTCATGCACAGAGCCAAGCCTGTAGAAAGGCTAAAATAAATACAAGACACAGTTACACAGAGGTAATAGTGTTTCTTCTGGTTAGCTGTCTTGTCCTTTCAGATAAAGATACTTTATCTACCTGTGGATATCCCACATCAGCATTTCTATCAGCTGCTCTTATCTGTCTTCAACACTTGCCTTTCATTGTCAGCTTTCAATTCTAATAGGATTTGTCCCCTTCCTGCCTGTTACACCCTCACATAAACACACTCACGCACACTCCACGTCTCTTATCTGCTATAGATCCTTTGTGTAGTGTAAATAAGCTTCAGACACAAAGTTACTTTGCTGTAGGGATTGCTCAGTTTCCTTGACTCATGACCGCTCATTTTCAATGCAGCCATTCTGGATCCAATTGTGATTCCGTCAACTGTGTCTCCCTCTTTTTACGCCTCTGTGTGTGTGTGTGTGTGTGTGTGTGTGTGTGTGGATAGTGCATATCACAAAGTGTGGTTTGGGTAAAGGTTTATTCATTTGATTCCCCTTCTCACAAAGGAAGTGGGGAAAAAAATGTTTAGGTGTGCCATCACAGAAACCCTGGGGGTGGAAAAGAGCAGCCCAAATCTAGTTTCTGCTTTTAGTTACTTTAATTGTCTCTGTAAATTGGGCCTAATTTGTCTGCTGAAATTGCATTATGATGATTGGCACAGGAGGGGATGAGAATTTTAACAGTTGTGCTCAGCACTAATTGGTTCCTCGCCTGGCCCAATTTAGAGTGAGCAGCCAGCACGTCACGACCCTTCGTCTTTCTAATAAGCAACTCAAACATTTCTCCCTGTCTGTTTATGGCATTCTGTTTATTTAAGGTGTGCACATACGCACAGCAGTGAATCTGCCATTATACGGTCGTTTCCAGTTCAGCAGCTTTAGAATGTGACGTTTTTAAAACTTTCTTGTATTCATGACATTACCACCAGCTAAGTTGCTCAAATACATTTAGACACAATGATGGACAGTCTGACAATGTACAATGATCAAGCACAATAGCTTATCAACACCTATTTTAAAACCATAATGTAGTGGTGTTTTATTGAACTGCGTTGTATTTTAAGGTGAACGTGTAATTTTGTGCTACTCAGCCCACGACTGTCTGACGTGGGAGAATAAAATGCTATCTTTAAGAGAAACCTTGTTCTGCAAGCTCAGGAGGATAAAAGACTTTGGAGCAGCAATTATATTTTGTGCGTGGCATACGGCTACGTTAACAGCGCTGAGCTCTTAATATACTGAAGTGGACATTTTGGATTAAAGTTAATGTTCCCTGCTGTAATATTTCTCCCATCGTTGATTTTCATTCTGTACTACTATGCAAAAACATGTACATTGATTTTTAAGGTATAGTATGTCAGAAAGATACAATTACTGTACATCCATGCATCAGTAGGTGGATGTGCGAGTCTATTCCTGTCTTTCCTACTCTCTTGCCTTTTGTTTCTGCCTCCCTTTTTTATTTGCACCTGCACTACATGCTATGGCAGTCCTCCCAGTGGGGCCAGTATCTTGGCAATGCTTGCACAGAACCAATAACACAGGTGTGGTCGTAAGCACATCAGGATCCTGGCGATGTGGCGCTAATGTCCCGACACGCGATACACGTACGAACTTCACGATTCTTTTCATTCATGAAACCAGTGACTGTGTGTTACTGTGAGTTACCAGACGGATGTTTAAAGCTTCAGTACTCTGCTCAGACAACGTTAAACTATTCAACCAACAGGTTCTATTTCCACTACAATAATGACTATATACTGTATCTGTATCTGTTCCCACCAGTGCATGTGGGGTAGATTTTAATATTGTTCATATACTGTTTTTCCCTGTTTGCTTAACGCTGCAGTGCCATAAGAACAAGGAAATGGTTTGTGAGCAAAGCAAACTTCCCTGTTCTTTTTTTGTTTGTTACTACAAACACAACACGACCATAAAAGACGAAATGGTAATCAAAGAGAAAAAGCAATTTGGTGGCATCAACTTAAGCGTTTAATTCACTGGGTGTGTTTTCATTTTATGCCCGTTACTGTAATGTTAGGTAGGAAATATGTAGTGGTAGATAATTTGAAAAAAAGGATGGTCTGTTATGTCCTTTTTTGACTCTGCAGTAGAACATCTCCTGCATGATGTCTTTGTCTTAATGGGATACAGCACATGATCCACGCTTAGCTGAAACAAATATTCTCAATCATCTCTACTTAGATATTGTCAAATCTTTAATCTAATCTTTTTAATCAAATCTCTCTATCAAAAGAATAAATGTTGTTGTAGGGGGAATGGGGGGGGGCAGTCAGATTTTCTAAAGCTCTAAACTCATTATGAGATATTGAAGGAAAAAGACACCTCGTGACCTTTCCAGCTTTCTAAACTGTAAACAAGGAGTTTCTCAGTCTCTCCACATAAAGTGAAAGTATCACTTGTGTCATGTTATTAAAGTCGGCGAAAGAAGAGAGAAGAGACTGTAACACTTGTAGAGGGAGGATCTTAGATGCTTTATTTGTCATCTACTTCTCTCTCTGTTCTCGTCCAGGTGATGAACATACAAAAAAAGATAAAAAATACATACACGTGGTGTTTCTATTGTGTTGTTGGAATAGAGATGTGTTTCTCCCAGAGTCATTTTTGCAGTGATATGGTACATGCATGATACCTTCTGCTCGTTTCTCTTTCTGAAAACAGGAGAGAACTGCGTTGAATAATTTATTAATGAAAACTGAGGCACTGTTTATGTCATTGAATCTTGCTGAAATACAAAAACATATTAAGCACTGGTTGTCGTGGTGAAATTTACACATTCTGAATATTTTAGTGGGTCCAGTCAAAATTATATCAACAACAGTGTTTACCTAGTGACTTTGTTGTTTAATTGCAGACCTCTGAACTCCAACACCAGGTTAAGCATCCACATCTACTTATTTAGCAGGTTAATGTTTCCCCGTGACCTTCGTAATCTGCTGTAGTTCAATCTTTCAAGATGAACTGCGGAAACTTGGTATCACACCTGAGGTATTATCGATTGTAATTTACAGTAGCAAAGTACGCATCGCACTGTCAGCGGAAGCTCGTGAGGTAATGAGATGCAATGAACTGTTAGCAGGGCTCTGTCTTACAGTCCATCAAAACAGCGTGATCTTGCATTATCCCCCAAGCCCAGCTGGGATGGCTCTGATTAGTCCTGCATGGAGAGCTAATATGAGTCTAACAACCAAGACCAGATGTGGTCTTTCTTCAGAGAGCTGAGGAGGATATTTATCAGCACTTAACCTGATTATATAAGTGCAAAGAGATGAGCAGAGTAAATTTGGCCCCTTCAAGGTAGACATGCAGGCAGAGTTGTGCTGCACGTGTGGGCGGGCAGCACACGCACTCATTTGTTATTACATTGCATCCTCTTATTTGCCTTTACTTACCTTATTTCTCACATCACTTAGATCTCTTTGAACCTATTAACATCTGGATGTCAGGACGTCCAACACAAGATAGGTAAGCAAGCCAAGCTACTATCCGGTACATGCAAGGGCTCTAAACTCAAATGTAGTTCTACTACAATCCATCTTTCCACTTCTTGTTTCTCGTTTGCGTGTTTTCTCACTGTCACACTCTCTTTCCTTATCACATGCGCACACACATGCCCCACGAGTGCTTTAGTTTTGAACTATACCCAGTAAAACCCCCGATGAGTTTCTTTCTTTTATGAATATTGGAAGATCAGTATTTGGCTAACCAGGTGTGCAGTTGGTAAATCATTAGGAAAAGAGTGGAGCTGAGCCTTGAGGAGGAGAGACAAAGCAGCATATGGTGAGCAAGTGGTTAGTCTGTTGCATAAGTGATTCGTGCACTTTGGCATTGTGTTTCTGGATGTGGGGAAAGCCCTGTTTTTGTGGCTTGAGGAGGAATTAGTCCAACTGGGTCTGTCGAAGCTCTGAGCCATGCTGGTAAGTTATCTCAAGCATGGAAAAGCTTCAGTCTATCCCCTGTGTGTTTGTGAGACAATGAATGCCAGAGAACACAATTCGTTGCAGTGAAACTCTGCATAACAAAATAACGTCGACTTTCAACTCCATGCATGTCGTGTGTTGACTGTGCACTCGCTGAGCAGCGTGGAGAGGTGGAGAGGTCCAAAGATAATGAGATCCATGTTCTTTATCTAAAGGGATGTTCCGTACCACTGATAGTGAGAATTAATTAGCTTATGCCTTGAGCATAATTATAACCCCTGATAATCTGACTTTTGTTCAGATTGAATAGCTGCTGACTAGTGACAGATTGGCCATGGAGGAACAGGGTGAAACAGGAAAGTCTGTGGTGACTGATTGTGTTAGTCAACTTGCAGATTGTTTTGTATGCTGCTTGTGGTTGCTTTTGACAACGGATTTGCTTACGCGGTCACTCCTCTATTCAGTCATTTAATCTGATCGCACTGAAAAGAATACGTGAGATTTTATGAAGGGCGCTGTGCAACATACATCCCAATAAAAAAAAGATTTGTAGAGTTCTTCACCTTGAACCTGAAAATAACAACAAAGAAGGCTTCACATTGTCTGCTGGCTGTGAGGGCAGGGTGATATTATGAGGAGCACTGGTGCCAGGAAGTCAAACAAATAGGAGTAAACAAAGAGCCAATCCACATGAAGATCATTTTAGGCCTAACGTCTGATAGACCTAATCCCAACTGTGGTCAATCCAAACAGACCAGAACGTGATCTCTCAAATAAATAAATGAATAGAAAAGTGGTGCAGTGTCATTGTCATGTTCTCGGCACAAAGAGAAAATAAGTTATTTAGACACTAAAAAAAGATGATCTGAAAGTAAAACAAGAAGGACATAAGTGTATTGAGCCAATTCAGTTTCTTGGGTAGGAAACGTTTATTTGAAGATAATATCACATTGCCATGTGGGACGTGTCATCTAGGGGCTGTTATCAGTGAAAAGACAGGATGTTTCACCTTTCTGCTGCAATTTATGAAAATCTGTGTGCCCCCTAACCTCTGACATGGCAGTGAGAAATACCTGAAGAACACCTTTAACAGAAGGGGACGTGTCATTGTGGAAGAGTTTTTATAGAGGAAATTAAAGTTGTTTTGTGCCCAGTGCTTTGTTTTATATGGACATACGTTGTAGAAATAGTATCACTGCCAGTAACAGAAACGGGATTAACAAGTTTATTAAAAACTTTGGTTCGGATGCCAAGGTGCTCAAATTCTCCAGGCATTCATGAAAAACCTTTAATTCAAGCTAAACGGGAAGAAATTAATTGTAACAGAGCAATTTCTGAGAAAATTAGGTGAGTAATTGTCGTATCATCTATGTTTATGCTTCGACTGTGGCCGGGTGATGTTAACTGTGCGTGTGTGGCTCACATTTCGGTTAAATCCGCATGCGTGCAAGAGTCAGATACGCTTACTGATGAATGTGAACCGTCAACACAAAAACATCAGATCTGACTGAGAATCTAAATTGAGCATTAACGCCTGTCGGTGAGCATAGCCTTAGAACCAAAACTAATCCATTATTGAGTCACAGCTAAGTGGAAAGTTGATTAACCCCAGCCATTAGTCAGTTTGCGTCACCTCTCCGCTCTGAAAGAACCACTGTGTCTACAGTGACCTCTATTTGATTGTGATTACCCTTTGCCACAATAACCACTCACTGTTGACCTCAGAGTGGTGTCTCACAACTGCTCTGCTCACAGTTTTTCTCTAAAAGGCTCAGAAGACTCGAGCTGGATTTTCAGTAACTGCCGTAGCAGTGATGAAGTAAGCGTGGACTGGTAATGTGGAGTAAGCCGCCAGATATTTTGTGTAGCAGTCTTCACTATGAGGGGCTTTCATGGTGATGGAAACCAAAAAGCAGTTGACAGGCCGTATGGCAAATAAGTTCTGTGGGGAGACAGCGAAAGACTAGGCCTACTTGTATATTCTACTTACAACTTGGTAAAAGACAGGGATGACACTAAGGATGACACATCGGGCTGTGATCAAGGTTGCTGTTAAAATGTCTAAGAAAATGCAGAATTCAGAATTCCTAGTGAGAGAATCAGGGATCTTACTGGTGTGAAGAGAGGCCTTTAAAAGGGAAAATACATGAGGCCATAGAAACTGAAGCAGAAGTTAGAGGGAAGCGAAAGGATGAGAAAGCAATGGAGAGCTGGGATTGCTTGATAATTCATTAGTATTCAGATGCTAATATCTATCTAGACACAGTAACATACACGCAGCAACCCCACACAGAGAAATCACCCTGAGGGTGTTAGCTTCTAATTATTTTTCAGGAAAAAAAGCCCCATGCATTTAAATGGAAAAGCCCCGCAGAAAACCGGTAGTGTTCAACATGTCATCAGAAAAGTCACGCGAGCAGTGTCCAAATATGAGCCTGCAGTGTTTTGATTCGTGTGTAAAAGCTGTTCCTGTAGATATATAACAAAGTGTTGTTGAAAGAACTACGAGAATTAGTTCTTAGTGAAGATATTTTTCCAGGAATATTTTCAACATGAGGTTTTGAAGTATGTTTGAACTATAATCATCGGCAGAAATTACTCAAGCTGTGAAATAAGAAATGTAGGATCAAACAGGCAGCGTTTTGCCTGAGTATAAACCCAACTTTGGTTCCTGTAAAACATCTCATGATTTGTAGCAGCGATGGATGTTTTCATGCTGTGACTGACTTTTCTGTAACAAACAAATCTGGGACAAATATTAAAAACCTTTTTTTTATTTATTCCCTATAAATTGTCATTTATGTTTAAATACAAAGTTAACAGGAGCCTATTAAATGTGTTTATTACATTTAGTTAGTATTATTCTTTATTTTTTTCATACTCTGGCCGTTGCATCAGCCTGAGCTGATGTACAAGAAGCTGCATGTTCAATCAGTCAAAGAGTGCGCTGTGAAGAAATGCAGTTTACTGGCAGCAGCAGCAGCAGAGTTTCTCACATGCAGAATATGTAGTGAATTTATTTTCACAGATTTCTGTATGTTAATGTTAACATTCAGCCAGATAGTATTTACATGCTTACTGTGACAATAAACATAATAATAAATACCAGCCTTTGAGAATATATTTTTTTCATGTGCAACAACAACAATAACTGGAGCCCAAACATTTTGCATAGTTTATTTTCCTTTGATGTTCCTCTTGCAGTTGTTTGAATCTAACTCATCTGATTTGTTTTGGTTTATTTGCCAGTTTGTGGTTAAAGTTGCTTCAGTGTTTCCATGTTATTTCTGTGTAATCTTGTATTTTGTTGACATTCCCGTGCTGGTGAGAGGTGGATGGTAGAGGCCATTATGAAGTGAAAACTGTCTCTGTAGACCAGTGGGCTACCGTGATTCAGTTATCAGTGTGTTCATGCAGTTCTTGAGGAATCAGACAGTGTGAAATTGCAGGAAGGTGAATGTTGAGGCTCAGCTTAGAGTGTGTGTTTATCAAGGCCCACATAGCAGGTGTGCTGGGCTAGAACCACAGTCTGGGTTTTCTTTACTAGTTTATTATTTATGACTTAAAAAAATAAGTCCTGACACCACACTATGGGATTTATCCTACTAGTAGATGTCTCACACGTTTTATTTATTTATTAGCATACTGCTTATACATACAGTGCAGAATCCAGTGATCACTGTGCCGTCTGTGATCCTCAGTGTCCCACATGTCATTTGCAATTCTTGCTCTATCAGCGTGGGTGTAATCATCACTGGAATAAAACATATTTGCCCTCATTGTACCTTGGTTTTCTTTTCTCTTGCTTCCCAACGTAAGATCCAGGAAGATTATTCTACCTGCACATTAGAACATACCCGTGAGTCTGTAAGGAAGTACTGAACACACCCAACACAAAGTCCAGGACTTTAACTGAGCAGAAAGGCAACAGTGTAAGTCATCCTTCTCATCTACCTACAACAGACACACACACACACACACACACAGTGTACACCAGCGTCCGGACAGCGCTCTGTGACTGGTTCCCCTCTCACAGGATGTAAACAAGCCCGTGAAGGAAAAGTACACATCAGGATTGTGAAAAAAACTGTCAATGCTGGAGGAAGTGGGCACAATATTCAAATTCTATTCACGTCTCTAACCATTCTATATTTTCATAGAAATATTGCCCCTGCACTGGGAACAGGAAATGTGGTCTGAGGGTGTGCAGTGAGTCTGAGCAGGAAGCTCTGAGGCTCCATTCCACAAGTCCCCGCAGCCAGCCGTAATTGGCTTACACATTCCTCCAAGGATTACCACTCACCCCTTATTTGTATTTAGGAAAAAAATATGAAAACATTTGCTTTGGCTCCCTGAATTACTCACAGTCATGTGTCAAAACAAACTCAGGTTCCACTTTACTTCTCATTGGATGCAGTTATTGAAATGATGATTTTTCAGCTTGGTGCGTTTTTTGCAACATCTCTTGTTGCAAGCTGCCACTTTCCCATTTTTACCTGCTTCTGTATTTATGATTCATTTACAACTCTTTAGCACAATTACTAGATGAAACAAACATTTACAGAACACGTCATTTGGGCTTGTTTTGGCTGCTTTATTGTGCATGAAATGTGTTATTAGCTGAGAGAACAACAGAAGCGGTACTTTTTTTTCCTTTTTGCTAAATGAAGCAGTCATTTCTTGAAACGGGCTTCACTTAGAAAACAAGACGGGACATTTCGTGTGCCAAGTGAAATGGCTCAGTGTTTTGTGCCAAATGAAACAGCTTGGAGCTATGATCCATTCGATTGTCCTCTAATTAAAACGGGAGAAGTGGCGTGGGCTCGTCATATGGAGAGCGCGCGCCCTCATAGCTGCGCGGCTCGTGCGACTCCTGGAGCGTGTCTGTCGGTCACATCCGCCACTGTTTGCGTGGAGCTCCTTCACCTTCCCAGAGTATGATCTGTGAATGGACGTGGACGCTTTATTCGCCGGGTGTGCCACCTGCCGGTGCGTCACGGCCTCTCTGGCCAATCCTGACGCAGTGACTGTCCGCGCGCCCTCGGTGCTGTTCGCGTCGCCGACCAACGTACCGCTCGGTGACGGTGGAAGGTGGCGAGTCTCCGTCGCTGCGCACCGTTAGCGCCTCAGATGTGACTACACTGGACTGCCGCGCTGCTGCTGTGCCACATAATGGATCTCTGACAAGTTTGGCTGGATTGCCATCTTTCCTATGTACTTGTTCTGGTTCTGACCCGCGCATCAGTGAACGTTAGGAAGGTAGGTGGACGCGCAAACGTAAAGTTTTGTAAATATTTTGTATAAAATATTCGGGGTCCTGGATGCTGACGAGTCGTTTCTAGCTGCTTTATTGTGCCACATCTCTTTCCTGCACACTGCACTTTGGAGTTGCACACAAAACAAATTATTATAGACCACTCGTGGGCATCTCCAAAGTACACAGACTATATAAAACCAAATTCGCTTTTGTTGAAACGTAAGTTGGGCTGAGAAGGAGTGCTGCTCCTCCGCCACCCGGCTCAGCATCCCTGCCCAGCCCCGCGCGCTCCGCATCTCCCCCAAAGCGGCTCCGTGGCTCGTCACGCGAGTGTGTTCAAGATGTTCAAGTAAACCACGGAAGATCTTAAATGATCAAACGTGAAAGTTGTCACGTTGTGGTCACGGGAAGGCTCAGTCTTTAATGTTTCCTCTCCATCTCGTGGCACACTGAGTCTGTAGGAGACTAGATATAAAGTATTTGTCTATGCTTTGCTGTAGACGGATAATATTATTATATCCATACATGGCAAGTGGAAAGCTTTCATGAATTGGGGTAACTGTTTATTTATGATGTCCATAGATGGCAATGTGAAGGAATGTTCCCTCTTGGTGACCTGGGGGTACTCTGACACTGTGCTGGATAATGAGTAAAAGCAGAGAGAATGGCATCTGTGCCATGGTGCAAATATTTTCCTTTTCATTCCAGGCTGCAGTTATTCATCACAGGAGCTGGAGTGCGAGTTTGACAATGCAGTAGCTGCATATGAATTTCAAAGTATTCTACCGTGACTGCAAACTTTAACAGTTTGACATTTTACAGCGCTGCATATGTTGACAGAGCCCGTGAGTTTTAATATTAACATATCGACAAAGCCATTTTCAGGAAACGGTGATGTCAAGTTCTGTGTCGTGGTGAATGCTCCGTCAGTCTGGTGCTGGTCTGTTAAAGGTGGAGCTGGAATGTGTTTAGATGATTAGGACTTTTCCACTGCCTGTGTGTGCGTGTGTGTGTGTGTGTGGTGATGGGGGGGGGTGCAGACAAGGACATTCAGAAAGGAAAGACACATGAAAGAGAAGATGACAGGAAGGTGAACAGCAACAGAAGCTTCACAGCTTGATGTATTGTTAGAGCCTCGGTCAATAATGGTTGACTAATACTTTTCAGGCTTTCCTCTCCTGATAGATGGTTATGTTGTGCACAGTGCTACCACAGTATTGATCATCATTATGACTTTCTCAAATAGGCTGTGGGTAGAAGATACTACTTTGATGAGACTGGCCCCGGTGACAGGAGCGAAGCTGAGATGAGAATGTCTTTGCTTTGACCTTCTGATGTGCCTGTTCTGCGTCGTTGGCACCTCGCTGGTATGCGCACAGGTGTTGTTTTTATAGCCCCAGGTTTGTGAATGCTGTGTGTAGAAAAACCAAAAGGCTGTTGAGATTTGGAGGGTAACATGTAACATACCTTGCATCACAGCTGAGGTTTGATGTACAGCAGGTTTTCTTTTATATAAGTTTAATCCTCACGTCTGAACAAATCAACAGCTGAGCTTAGAACGGTCGAAACCATGTTTGCTTGTTTGTTTGTGAATGTACACTGTACGTTCACATGATTAACAACAATTAGTGAGCTTTAGGGCTGAACAGAGCTGTTTTCCTGTTTCGAGGCTAATTGGCTCCAGCTGTATATTCATGTTCGCTTCGGGGTGTCCATATATTCATCTGTGTAACAATGAATGTGTTGTTTTAATACGATATGAATGTGGTGCTCATCAGCCACCTTTCAGCCACTCCGTTTCTGATTAAATGGGAGTGTGGCAGATGCATTAGGTAAAGACGGGTGATGCCGTTTTCTACCTGCACTCAAAAGGGCGGTAAAAACACACACAGACACGTTTGTAGTAAACCTGGGAATCATCACACTTCTATGTGAAACTATGATTTTTAGCTTCTGTCTGATTCACGCAGAGACATCGAACACTCTAACCTTAGCCCTCAGACGGCAGTGCACACCGACTGGCACCACCAGGCTACTTATAGAGCAGGCAATGGGAGACAGTGATGGGTGTTTTACGGGAGTCAGCTGGCCAAACAGACAGACTAACTCCCCCTTTGGGTTTCATTAGAGCTCGTCTTGATGTTAAAGCCTTTTTAATCCACTTTCACAGCCGCGCAGACCACAACAGAGCAAAGCACGGTGTCTATCTTTAGACGTCACATGGGCAGAAAGTTTTCCATCTCATTTCAATTATTAAAACAATAACACACATTCCGTGCAGCTGGCATTTAAATGTCTCTGCTCGAGACTTTCAGTCGGAAGTTTGTGGAGCTGGTCTTCTCCTGAACTGACGGACGGTTTCCGTATCAGATAGAAGGCTGTCAATCAGTATCTACTGAATTAGCTCGTCTACTGTATAAACAGCTACAGCTAGTGTTCCTGTGGTCCCTTGTTTCTCCAGTAAGCTACTGCTGTCATGCTCATGGCGTCTGCTTGGATTCAGAGACAGTGCAGGCTACAGTCTCCGAGTGAGCAGCTTGAAATCTTCAAGCAGAAGTGTATTTTATTCGACCATTAATGCAGATACATCCAGAAAACAATACATAGGAAGGGGTTGAACTATAATTAAATTGGCCCCTAATGCAAATAATGTTATTGACTTAGCAAATTATTTCCTCTCTTCGATTTTATTACTTGCAATAAATGCACAACTGAATTTTTTATCGTGTATTGAAGTGACATCCGTCACTCTCTGACCTTTCTAGTTGTCATAAGCTCAGCTGGGGCAGCCTCTTATTGGTGCTCACATCAGGACTGGTAACGACGCTGCTTCATGTTTATCTTTGAATATTGTGTATGTTCAGCACACAGTTATCGACACACATAAATCAAGATAATGGGAGTGAATTGTGGTTCAAAGGTCAGGTATTGGGCAGGAAAGGTAGGATGATTTATTGAGGCAGAGTGGAGGTCAACTATATTATTTACATATGTCTTTTGAGTATATAAACTCAGGTGGGAAAATGTGAACCTACCAGCTCTGACTTAAATTAAACATAAGAATCAATCTGCCATCCATACCAGAATGTCCATACACTTTATAAATAGCAGAAGTGCATTCCATTGCACTGGTAATCTTTTTTTCTTTTTGCTTCTGCATTAACATTCTCCAGTATATTCTGTGTGCCCCCTTTCCCTTGTCCAAATCTCTCTCTCTCTCTCTCTGAATCTTTCTCACTCTTTTTATTCCTGCTCTCTTGAAAAACGAAACCTCACTTGAGTGAATTCAGACTCTTAAATGATTGGTTTTTTGTCTGTTCTTAGCAAATAAATCGATAACAAGTTGCCCATCGCCATTTTCAGTGGAGGTCCAAAGGGATGATTTAAGATAGGAGAGAGCTGTAGTGTACACATGAAGAGGGAGGAAAAGAGATGGGGAATAAGACAACAGAGAATAGAGTTTTAGTGAAATATGATTAGAGTAAGTCAAGAACCAATCAAACTTCTGCACCAGGTGCAGCACGGAGAAAGTGGAAAGAGAAATCACAAGGATGATCGATGGTTGACCTGCTGCAGTCAGTTTTCCGTGATATGTTTCCTTGTTCTGACTAACGGTTGTCATTGATATCTTGTTTATTATTATGATTTACCATATTTTCACTTACTTAAACATACAATCCCACTGTACAATACAGGCAATACATGTTCTCCTAAACCTTTGAGTTAATGTTTTGGACCTCTGGTTGACCCACTGCTTTTACATTGTGTATGAACTGATGGCTGCAAATTTTAAGCCTTACTAAGATAATCATTACCCTCTGCTGACACATTTTTATTGGCTTCAGTTTTATAATGCTCTACAACAAATAATCCTCAAAAGAGGGAAGGGAAACTCGAGGTGGGAACGAAGAAGAAAATAACCGACCATGAAAAGAAACTTCAAGTAGCTACCAAGGGAGAATATAGTGAAGCAGCATTCAAAGAAAAGTCATCTTTATATCTTAGGGATGCCACAGTTCTTTCTAAATTAACAGTGACTTGATAGTTTAAGAGGGGTTTCCCTTGAATACTATTGATTTGGGTCTCGACATTGCTGAATTTCTCATCCACTTACACTGTCAACAATGCAGCATTTATTGCTCAAAAAAAAAAAAAGATGATATATCGCACAAATCCTGTGAAACAGGACAAATGCTCCTAATGACCTGAAAGGTTGAGGGAATTTATTTCTTATGTTTAGGGCATCACTATAGATCTGTTTCCTGTTATAGGTTCTGCTATGGCTCTCAGGAATCCACAGACTGTACTGTACATGGCATTTACATATAGGGATAAAATATCATTCCTAATTCATGTGGATAGTTCGTAACATAAAATGTTTTCTGGACTTTTAATAGGCATAAAATGTGACTACATCCTGAACCACTTAATGCACGGAGGCACATATTTTTATCATATTAGTGAGGATATCTTTGCATTATCAGTGTGAGATTATGACTGATGAATCATATTTTACTAATGTCACAACAAGAATCTACTAATCTACGACTAAATTGAAAGTGATTGGATGCTGCTGTGTGATTAGGTTCCTGTCAAAATGAGTTCATCAGAGTTCATCAGTAAGTTCTTTTTAGGCTCCTGCCATGACAAGGTTAGCATATTTTTAACTAGAAGAAAATGCCTGCTGCACCTTTTTTTCCAGGTGTTTGTTTCTGCGTGACTCCCTCTTGCTTTTGCAGCTCATCACGCGCATCTCAAGAGACTGAAATTGTGTGTCAAGCACTCAGCTTTAATGCATCGTATCTTTCACTGTGCTCTGTGTCTAAATGATGTCATGAGGTTTTAGTGAGGTGAAAAATGGGATCTGTAAACTAAAAAGAAGCATTGTTGCTGCTTTCTGCTTTCTTTATTCGAGATGGTCTACAGATTTAAAAGACGCGTCATAATGGTTCGGTGAACCAGTTTTTCTCTGTAGGTTTTGCAGAACGGATTAGCTGATGGTAGTGACGGTTATAGATTTGAACATTTTTTTAAATGGAAATCACTACAGTCTCGTGCCTTTTGTGGATCAAAATGCTGCTCCATCGTTGTGGTTGTTTTGACAGTAACTTTTGCCATGTTTGCCTCTCTTTCATTTAACACCTGTCACAAAATTTCAATGGCGTAAATGATCTTTTTCTGAATCAGAACTAATCAAAATCTACCTGTGGAGCAGCATATGGCACAACAGAGCATGAATGTGTTGACGTTTTTTGTAAGCTGAGCGGATCATAGCTCTGGACTTAGATGAAGGACACTGTTTTTACACAATGCCAAGCTCATGGGATGCTAATTTAAAAAGGTGAGTGAGTGCTTTTTCACAGGGCTTTGGACTCGCTGATAGGCCATTGTGCCAACCAGTTAGAACTCTTCGGAGTCACTGCCAACTGTGTTTTTGATAAGATTTGGACAGTGGTGTCTAGTTTCCTGAAACACGAGTCCTTCTGCAGCTCATTAACATCCAATGGCTGACTTTATTTAGTTTTTGTTTGCCCATGTCTATATATTAGATCCGACATTCACTCTGTAAAAACACGCTACCTTTTTGATGCACTGTGCATGTTTGGGGTTATGTTTGTATATGTTTTCCTTCAGGAAAACATCTGTCTTTTATTTTTTCCTGAGTGGTACTAATACGAATTTGAGCAGATGCTGCAGGCATGCATTGGGGTTCAAATGATGCGTTTTCCTTTAATGTTACAGTTATTGAACTAGTTAATTATTTACACAGCTGGTTTTCATTTTACCAGCTCACTCGGTTCATCGGTCTTACCAGTTTTTTCTACGGTACCTGCACTCTTAATATTGCTTGAAGGCTGTTTTTTGTGCAGCTTTATTCCTGTCACAGTGGTATCACCTGCCCAACAAGTGTCAGAGGTAGAATCATATGTTCAAAGTAAAGTCAAATGAACAACTCCACTTGAAATTTTGATTTTTTCCAGTATTTCCCCTGAAGCAGGTGTAAGAGTGACAATTTGCTCCATTCTGTAAAGGAGTTCAGACCAGCACCTGTCTCCGATTCTTCCTCCTTCCTCCGTTTGACTGACATTTGAGAGAGAGGCAATGGTTTGTAGAACTTGTACCAGGCTGTGGCTAGACGTGGTGCAAGCCCTCTGGCTAAACTCTGTAGAGGAAAATTAATCCTGACCAACAAGACCCACTTCCTCCAGGCCAATGAATCAAATCCTCAGTTGACATTTACGTGAGTCCAAAGCATCAAAAAGGGTATGGAAATAATTTCACTCCAATTTGCTGTCTGGTCATTGTGAATATAAACAAGTCTTTTGTTTGGTACCTTATTGTTGCTGTTTCACTGCACACGGGGATACTTTTATTGGACAGGTCTAAAGCGGAGACAAAATTAGACAAGAAGGAAGCAGGTGTACTATGTTCCTACCAGGAATTTAAAGTGTTTTCATAACAGCAACATGCAGACAACAGCCTAATTACAACAAGGTGGAGAATCAATTAATTGAAAACACATCTGGAAATGAAAGTTGTGCATCATTACAAGATCATATAATCCTTCACTTACGGTAAGTACAAATAGCATGGCAACAATGTAGGTCCTGCATGCAAAGGTGCAGTAGCTACATTTATTTAAGGACTGAAAAGCTCTGATTTCAGCTTTCTCTCTGTGTGTGATTGTTACGTATGACGTGTCACTGTGTAGGTTGTGTTTTGGTAGCTGGCTGAGGTGAGGTGAAGCTATTTTACCAATTTATATATCATTTAGTCCAAGTGAGAAATGAAAGAGGGTACTCTGACCATACAGACAGCTGGATGTATGTGCTTTGTTGATCTGGGGAAGATATGGCACACGGTATTTTCACTACTCCATGTTTTGTGATTGGAGCAGTAGAGGCCTATGACACCTCCTCAGGGATTTCTCCCACTTAGCAGAGTGATAATAATCTCGAGCGCATTCCAGGAATGTGTGTAACTTGGCATGGCATGAAAGTTTTGTGGATGAGGTGCAATGACGTGAATCACTGGAGTAGGTCTTAGGGTTGGTCATCTGTTTTGTGTTCATCCTTATCATCTCCGCAAACCCCCTGGCAATAACTACCACTGGGTACGAGCCTTATCGAACCGCTTCGTGAAAGACTTTTTGTAGAAGGATTTTTGTAGCCTTGAATCCAATTTCACATCGGTGTAGATCAAGATTCTGAGAACAACAGATTCTTGCGTATTACGGGAATGGTGAGGCTTAGTCGGGGTCTAGACTGGCAGAATATATTACCTTTACTGGTGTCTTTCGGATGAAGAGCAGACCCCTGGCATATATCCATAGTAATGTTTTTGGCAGGGTTACACTATGTTGGTAGAAAAAAAAAGAAACTGTTTATTGGCTTGGTACTCTCTCTGTGTTTCTTTGAAATGTAATCATAACCCAAGCTGGACATATTTATTGCCCATACAGGCAACACACTGGAGATGCAGGGACTTATTATTTATCAATATTTAGTCAGCTAAATGTACGGTGTAAACAGAAAAATACAATGGTTAAATCAGCCTGATTTATAAAGTCTAGATTCTTGGCACGGAGTCGAGTTTAAATCTCTTCAAATGAAAGTGGCAAACAAGGAGGACAAAGGAAACCACGCAAGCAGCAGCAAAGCTGGCAGAAACGCAGAGCAAGCTGCCATTTCAGTTTTAGTTTGGAAGTTTTGCTGCTCTAAAGCATCCTGCCTTCACTGAGGAGGATAAAGCTGCACAGCTGATGTTGTGTTCATATAGATTAGGTGACGCAATGCTAATTGTCTATCATCATTTGGCATGAAATGCACCCGCTCACATTACCTCATCACAACTGTGTGCACGGTGAGGTGTAGGCTCTACGTATTAATTCTCCTTACGCCATGAAAATCAATTCAGACCTTTGCAGCTGATACAAATACTAGACGGGAGTAGTGGCTCAATACACAGATGTTGCTATTCATCAGAACAATGCAAAATACACTATCATTACAGATTATTCATATTTTATAATTGTAAAAAAGACTGGTAGTGTACTTAACAGATTGCTTCGAGATGTTGGGATAAAAACTCATGTCCCAGTGTTACGTCAATAAAAGCGTTACATGATGTCTATGACTAAGTTTTCTCCCAGGCTGCACCACCTCTGTGTTCCCCCCTCTTTGCTGTTCATGTTTATTTAACCACTCTCTTTTATCCAGATTAGTCTCGCTAAAGCTCTTTGAAATAATCTCATTAAATCTCTTTTTCAACGCAGACATGGAGGGGCAGTTAGAGTTTGTAGTCATCTGCCTCATTTTCCTTAAGCTCCTATCATTACCTCAGTCACCTCCTGCTTAATCCTTAACTGCTGAGAGCCACCAGGGGAGCAGGGTAACCCCGCCACTGCCTCTCCGTTTATTATTTGTACATTAGACAGCAGGATCTGAGGCGAACATTTCTTTTAAAGGCAGGAGAAACAGAGTCTTAGTCAAGTCCCTGATTTGGTACTGATCCCTTTTAATGTATGTCAGTGTTGGCAGTAAGTTTGAGTTCAGCGCTTTGCTCTCCATGTATCATAATCAGGATGTAGCAGAGGTTACTCACATTGTTAACAATTTAGCGTTGGGTCTCTTTTATCCCCAACAACCATTTTTTTGAGCTAATGTGAATCAAATTGATCCTATTTCCACCAAATATCTGTGCTTTAATAGCTAGCGGCTTGGTGGAGTTGGGGTTGTGAGTTCTTGGCGGCTTTTGGAAATGTTTTGTCACTGAACAGCAACATTAACAAGGCAGGAATACTGATGAGAGCTCCAGACAGCTGAAATTCCTCAACACACGTGTTTTGACTCTTTTCAGTCTTTGCAGCGCCAGGTGTCTAAACCAAAATTTATTAGTCTCCCTGCTGAATACGTCTGAGAGCTGCTGAAGGGTAAAATGAGAAATCTGTCAAAATGCTTAAACTATGGTTGTGTTTTAATCGGGTTATTTAATTGGGACAAACTTCTGGACAGACATTTCAGATACACCTTGTTAATTCTTGAATGGTCGTATGGCAAGCATCCCTGCAGCTTTGATTTGAGCATTACTATACCCTAATGCTTCATGTATAAACCCGTCAAACAGGCGCTGCAGCATAGTTGTTTGATGGTTTGCAGCATTTCTGGTTTTCCTGCTAAATTGGATTGAACTGTGCAAATACTCTCAGGTTCAAAACATGCAACTTGAAGTGCAGGTTACACACACTGGGAGCATGAAATGTATCAACCCTGTCATTAGTGGACAACCTGCTCTGGTGAGTGTTCTGAGTCATAGTCACCCCTAATGAAAAGCCTGGCAACACTGCAGCTTCTAACCAAACATGAATCGAATCTTAGAAGATTTCGAAATTAAATGAGAAGAAGTTTGACTCGTTGTGAAATGAGACGACCATGAATGAAGAAATATTACTAATGCCAATCAATTAATAAGTTGTAATACCTAAATATTTAAGCTTCCTTTCTGTGTAAGGATGTTGTTTTTGTCCTCGTCGTAGTTTTAATTGTGCTGTGTTGTTATAGAGTCAGTTCTGGAAGTGTGTCCCTATTAGGAGATTTTTTGGGGATGTTTTTAATAAATCCCTTTTCTCCTATTTGATTTAGTTCTGTTGTGACTTCTGCAGGCTTTGGAGGCCTGGATGTCTGAGAGAAAATCAATTCCTTCATAGTAACATAATTCTGAGGTCTGTGGGGGAATGAAATGAGAAATCCCTCATCTCTTAATATGCACTGTATTTATTTACTTGCAGTCGAGCTGAGGCATTTTAATTCAGTCTAGTACACAGACTCATTGTCTTTTCCTTTCTGCTACTCAACCCACAGACATTAAAAATTTACCACAAAAGTGCATGCACGCTAATCATTAATTGGCTTTCGCCCCACCCCACCCCTCCTCCACTGCCATTATCGGCGCCTGTCGCTGTGGTTGTGTGGGCAAGTTTGCGTTCAATGGTGACCATCAGTCAGTGAAAGTGACAGGATAGTGCCCAACCGAACACAAGTCTTGTCTCAGCAGCGCGGGGCATTCGATCTTTGCTCCCGCCTCATCCATCAGAATGACATGCAGATGGTTCTCTGTACAGAGGACCTCTAGACATGAGTGGCTCCACATTTAACCTGCTGATAAGTCCTGTCTGAATACGATCGTTCATTTTAACTGCATGTCTCCGGGGGATGAAGGATTATAGCATCTGTTGATGTGTTGCTCAAGGCTGTGTCACCGCCGATGTAAAATGATGTTAAACACTTAAAACCAAGTTCAACAGAGAAAAAGTACTGGTTGTGTGGCTCATTATGGATGAACAAGCTAGCAGCATTTGCACATTATATCCACTTGACTTAACATGTTTTTAACCTAATTTATTAATTTGCACTTGCTGTTCCTTTGGGTCAGGTCAGGGATGGAGAGGAGAGGCGGGATGAGGGGAGAGCGGAGGATCAAATGACATTTGAGAACAGCACTCTCCCCGAAACAGAAACTATAGAGAAGCAAGACCTCTAATCTGAGACGCTTGGCTGAATTTACAGCCTCGAGGTGATCCATGGACACAGGAGATTAAGAGGTTTGTGGGAATTGCATGTGTGAACCTTAAAAGAGATTAAGCATAAGCATATTGCTGTGCCACAAAAAAAAAATAACCTGATGAGTTAGAAAAAACCCAATGGTGTGTTTCTTAATGGAATATTCATGTACAACAGCTTCTCTGCATTAGTAATCCCAACTGGGCGAAATATTTTTGACACGGTCTATCAAATTTTTATGTCTTCCACCAAGCGCCCCGCAGGCTCCACACAGGCTCCACACAGCGCTAACATTTTTGCAGTTACACTTGTACCTCTGAACATGTGGTGAGGCCGTGATGGACTTTGACTCAAGTAACTGGCCTGATTGAAAAGAAAACAGAAAATGAACTTAGACGAAAGGCTGGACAAGCATAATGTCACATTTATAATGAATGATTAGGAGAGTTCTGGGGTCTCACATTACCTAACAAGTAGCTTTGAAAAAATGTTGTGTGTCTGAGCAGCACATTTGGCACCTTCCTTTAAAGACATTTGGTGCTTTTACAAACGAGCCCTGCTTTTAAAATCTTCTATGTGGATATGTGAATGTTTTTTAATAGCTGGTGAGATGTCATGGTTGGCCCTAGATGTGTGTAAATCCATTTTCTTCCATCGCCAGCCTACTATTTGCTTACACTGGCCATAATGAATCATTAATTCACTGCTGTCACTTGCAGCGCTGAGTCACTCAGAGCAGAATTAACTTTTGATCCAGCAGAGCAGAGAACGAACAAGCGAGTAAAGCATTTTTTTTTAATATTTCACTCCAAACATTAAAGTATGGGTACATTTATGTGCTGAGAGGCTGTTTTTTAATCAGACTGTCGCTTCGTACTCTCTAATGTATGAATTTCTTATGAATTTTGCATATTTGTAACTTTCTTTGTCTCATTATTTCTTGGCGTCATGTTTATCTCTGCTTCAGGTATTTTCAGACTTTGAACAACAAATGATTTATGTTCTGCAAAGGGTGATAGAGCATTGCTGCACATGCAAATTCATTTTTTCCTTCAAATACCAGGCAAGATATTACGCAATAGCGGCTGCACCCAGTGGAATACATAGAAAGTCTGTGTCTCTTTGCAGTAGCTCAGCTAATTTAAAAATAAAAAACATTTACCCACTTATTGATTCTGTTTAGAGTTGCAGTTTGGAATGCATGAAAACTGGTTAGCGTGTGAACAGACGAGTCACACACTAAAAATATGTTGAAATATGCAAAGTAATACGTGCACTGCTGAAGTGGTGAACAGTAGGGAATACGTGTTTGCAGCTAAATGTGGCTGATGCATAGTTTCAAAAAGTAATGTGTAAACAGTTGAGATAGATAAGAGTTAAGATGCGCAACTACAATCAACACCGCTGATTAAAGTATAAACGCAATGTTCACAATGTTTATATGAAATTGACAGAAAATGTTACTATGGAAACATCGATTTTTATATAACACACAGTTGAAAAACTGTTTAGATGAACAATTTGGAACTTGATGAGTGGTGTCAGTGAGCGAAAGATGGGACAAAATGTGTGAACAAATTGTGAATCACTTTTATAGAGGATGGATTTTAGTCGCAGCATCTCTGATGATGATGATGTGGTGTGTGTTTCAATTAGTCTGGACAGCTGTCCTAAAGTCTCTCATTAATTCCCAGATGAAATCAGAGTGTAGGTATCGTAAAGACGTTAAGACGTACTTCGGCATGAACTCTTCATTAGTTGTGTGAAGTTATTAGCATCTGCCTAGACAATGGCACAGCTGCAAATTAAAATCATACACTGAAATATGCACTTCGTAGTTTTGGTAAAGAGCAGAAAGTTTGCTTCCAGCACAGTCTTCATGTTTTGCAACTAATCCGCCCAGTCCGCTGATTGAATCGTTAATGTTGCTTATGCTGCGGTGACAGAGAAAATGAGAAATGCACAACTTCAGAAGATGACTGCTCTATTTAACACAAGTCAGCAGGTTGTGTCGGTATTCTGAAAACACATTTGTATTACTTTCAACTACTGCAAGGTTTGCCTTCTCTCTCCTTGCTCTTTTGTTTTTGTTTTGCCTTCTGTGGTTCAAAGGAGATGTTGTTTTTCCAGTAAGACTTCTGCACCTTGTCTTTCTGTAGCAGGGACTCAGCTGGTCTGCCACCATCCCACCGTCAGTCACAGACATGCAGACAAAGTCTGTGTAATTGGTAATAGCCCATCAGCTGTCAGCGTGGCTGTGGTTCACCCATGCTTTACAGAGAAAGGTGAAAAAATGCCCATTTGCTGTTTTGGCACTGGTGTGACTTAGATTCGGTGGCTTTTAAATAATGCAGACTAAATATTGTACTTTCTCTTTAGACATGCTGCACAGATACAGATCTCTTTAATGTGTTCTCAGTGCAGATGCTCCGTTTGTCCCTCTCTGTCTCTGACTTACTGTTTGTGCAGGATTTAAAGGTCAAACTGGACAAATAACTTGTAAAAAGGCAAATAAATGATCCAAAGATGCAGTTCCCATGATTTTTGAAGGCACATATTGAAAACAGTGGTAAACTTGTAATTTTCTCTCCAGCAATTCTTTGTAAACGCAAACATTCGTCAGCATCATGTCGAATTAGGGTCACACATATCAAAAATCACCCAGTGAGTCTCACTGTCATGTGAGACTATGTGTATATGTTTGTTTGTGTGAAATATAAGAAGTAAAGAGAGCTTTGATTTAGGAAAGGAAAGAAGGGAGCGATATTTTATCACAGGCCTGTCCTCCTAATGTTCTTACGGTCGGCCTCTAGCCTAGATTTTTCGCTTCTTTTTTTGGCGTACCACACTCCACAGGAAGTATTTCATGATTATTAGTGGCCCTGCAAGATGAAGGATAGAAATAGCTTTCACCTGATGGAAAACCGTCTTGTGAAAAACAAGAATATCCTTTTGTTGGTGCTGGCACCGGGACAGTGCAGTTAAATTCCTTTGTGCATGAATAATTCTTTTTGCTCTTTTTGGGACATTGTAATGCAGCCTTCTTTATTTTCTCATTCTCTTAGCGTTCCTGAGCTAAATGGGATTGGAACGAAGTGAGGAGTTTGGGAGTTGGTATTCTCCCATTTCCAATGACCGATGGCAGGAGAGAGATGAAAGGCCTAATGTAAAAAGCCATGCCTCGGCTTCTTTTCCTCCCTGCCTCCTCTCCTCCCCTCCTCCCTCCCTCGTCTTCTAAGCTGCCGTGCATCTTTTCACAGTCATGAAAGAATGCAACAGGGGTCTGCCAGGCCTGTTTATATACACAGCACACAGATGCACTGACACACAGACACAGATCCTACCTCTCCTTCTGTCGTCCCTTCCACCCTCCTACTTCATGCCATTCCCCCTTTTTCTTCCTGGTTTCTAGGGTGCAATACGCTTCACGAGGAAAGAAAACAACCCACACAGTTATGGCTGAGGGCACATGCTAAGAGCTTTGAGCTTTTGGGATTCTGAATTCTTTTATGCTACTTTATTGTATTTGCGGTGATGGCGCCTCGGATGACGACTGGCCTAATGGGCTGTGGAATTTAACTTTGTGCAGCAGGGATACACATCATTTGTCAAGCTGCTTCAATTATCCATCAAAACCAATTCTAACAATTAAAACGAAACTTCAATGAAAAGCTTATTTGAACAGCAGCTGGATATCACACATTCAGAGCCAATCATAAACAGGGTTTGTTCCTTAGTCACAGGGCCGTAGCGAATCAGGCGGTCACAGCTTCAAGCCTTCAAAAAAACAACGAAAAAAACATGCTTGCAAATATTGTCAATTGCATGTTTTTGAGCTTGTTTTCTAAAGAGTAGTTGCTTATTTGGGCGTTATTTCCCTGTATGAACATCTCATGATTCATGATGAAGTACGCGATAGTAAGTTAGTTACGCCTCCACCCGACAGTGACGATGTCCGGGTGGACATATATGTCAAAGAGTGGGAGAAAGGCAGAAAGAGAATGCATTGAAAGACTGGATCCGACCTCAGAGACATTCTGCAGGTTTTTCACGTGTGGAATATGAGCACATCATGCTGATTTAATACAGCACATGAACAGACCTGATGGTCGACGCTTATTCGAAGTTTCTATGTCTATCGGGAGATCTGCGAACACTGATCACAACTAAATTATTGCTGTCATGTTGAACACATCAAGTTTCTGTCAGCTGCAGCTCCATAGTTTACTTTTACTGCACAGTAACAGATAAATGTACTCTGTTTTACTTTTTGACTCTGGGGGATCTTTTTGTTTTTGTTCCCCAGTTTTTGGTCCCATTTGTCCAAATAGTCCCATTTCTTTATTTTCCCTGTGCCGTTCACACCTCCGTGCCTAACGCCTCCTCTTATGCTGCCTGCTCACATTCAGAGTTGCTCTAATTGAGTTTTTGGGCAGCCGGCCCGCTCTCAAACGCTCCACGGGAGATAAAAGAAATTTAGCATTGCAACATCAAAGGTCCCCGCACGCCTCACCCCATTCCACTCCCACACCCACCAAAACACGATGAGATCAAATGAACCTCTAGGGTCAGTGTAGCATTGAAGGGTTAATGACGGGAAGACCACGCTCTGATTTTTTAATTCACACTCCTCGACCTACTGGAGTCCTCTCACTGATGACACACGCACTTTCCACGTTTGCGATCAACGCCTTCATTTAAAGCTCTTTATATGAATGCTTTTGACTGTAATTTGATGTGGCTCGGCTTAGATCTGTCATTATCCAACACTGTGTTCTTCCCCGGGATCAATGGGCTGTTAATGACAGCAGACGCGAGGTAGACGGCGCATCTAAATTCAGCAGGGGCGATGAAGTATCCTGTAGCACACTGTAGACACTTTTTTAAAAGTTAGAGGTAATTCACAGTGAAGTGGCACATTCCTGAGATAATTTCACCGAGGTTCACAGCCTGTGTATGTATAGATATATATGAAGCTTAGATATATTACAAGACAGACCTCACAAGTGCCTCTGTGTGTGTGTGTGTGTTTGCCCACTCCAATTCAGTACAGGAGATTCATTAATATGACTGCGAGTCATTTGCTTAGATGACAAAAGGTTTTTATCTGAGAGGCCATTCAGTGTAGATGTTATATCAACCCTGGGCAGGTATTCCTGAGCATTACAAGAGCTGTTCATTGTGCACACAATCAGCTCGTCATTTCAGTGTTGATATTTCTCGTACCACCGGGTCATTGTGGCCAAAACCACAATCTTCATATGTAACTCTACTAAAGAGACCTGGAAGCAAAGTTGGGAGAAGATTCAAGGTTGTGGTTTCCTTGATAACAACATACATGTAGGTTTAAAGTCAGCATTACACAGTTTGAAATACAAATTCGCCAGGGCTTTTGTTTTTCCTTTACATGTTTGCCAGTGGGTTTCTCATTGCTTTGCTGCTAAGTCAGTGGAGTGGAGCATCCAACTTAGTGATGGAGCGTGAGTCTGTGCATTCCTGCTTACTACAACCCAGTTCTTCAGGGGTGTTTAGCTTACACTGAAGTATTTGTCCTAATGATAAACAACTTCTGCAACAACAATACCCTGCAGTTTAGAGATGGCATGTATTAAAAGATCTGTCACTTTCAATGTGTGTGTAAATGTCGCTGGATGGTGACCTTTGTGTTTATATTTGGATCGCAGGTTGTCTTTCTGAAGAGCTTGGCAACTGCGTAGCACTCTTGCAGTTTTTTGTGAGGTCACGGAGACCTGTTCTGCCGTCGGCGCTGATATGTCTGAAAATAAAGATTAAATGAATGAAGCATCTGTCTTAGATTCGACTGTGACGGCGGAGATGTTGTCTCTGTGTGGAACTCTTCAGCGAGATGACTTGTAACGAACGTGAAAGGCCAGGAATGCTTTGCTTTTGGCATATTTTCAAGGTCTCTGCGCTTTTCTTTTGCATCTTGTGTCTTGGTAAAATTACATGCGAATGCACAACAGATACCAGTGTTACAGGCTACTTTCAGTCGTGTGGGACGTGCACTGTAGACAAATATAGATGTCAGTTCGAAGTGGAAATTTGATTTGTACTCTTGTTAACTTTTAAAAATTATGTCCTTTAGTTATTTTATCAAAGCTTTACTTCATACCATTCACTCTCGCTCTCTCTGTCTCGTGTTCATTCTCACCCCTCGTCTCTTTCCTTCCCTTTCAGCCTCATGGGCTTTATAGTGGCGGCTTCTCTTCCATCTGTTTCCCAACCAATTTAGTCTCATTTCCTGCCAATTGGTCCACTTCCATGGACTAGGGCTCATTTAACAGGAAGCATCGCACGTTGAGATCATCAGCTGTAGGTATGGTGATCAGTCCGTAAACCTCCTGTAACACGGATGTTTGCCTGGAGTTTGCCCATTTGTTTGAAGTTTTTGATACAGTTTGATAAAAATACCACTGATGGAGATGTTGTGTGGAAACTGCAGCGGTTCAGCCGATGGCCCAACAAACTATTCTGTGATCTTGTTGCTGTCAGACTTTCTGTGATTTATTAAGTGATGCACAAATAAATGGTAATGAATTGGTCAGATATATTTAAACCGATGTCATGTACACACAACTGACTGTAATCAGCAGAGCACTGGGAGTTAATTTTAATTGTTTAAAAAAAAAAAAAACATCCTCCCAGAAAAGCAAATATGAGTCTTAATTACTTTATTGTCAGCTTTTCAAACAATGTGTAATATGTTTCCACCATCATGCATTTGTTTGGTGCCTTTCTAATCTCTTTAAACAGCAATGTCTCACCCTTAACGTTTTTATTAGCACCCATATTTCTTTTTCTGTAACAACTGGTGTCCTTAACTACGCCCTTCTCTTGAATTCATGTGGTTCTCTGAGTACTTTACGCAGTAGGCTTATCCAGCCTGACATGTGTCCTCCCTGACAGCCCATCTTTGTTTTCTCTCATGAATAATTTTAAAGCGAGCTTTAGCTCACAGGGTGGTGACTGAGTGTTGATCTGGAGACAGATGAGTGAGGTGCACCTACACATGTATTTAGCTTCTCCCATTTTACCTCAACTTCAGTAGACACTTCTGCTTGGGTTGAGCTGAGCTTGAGGTCTCCGTAAAATCCTGCATTTATTTAGTTTCCCAGCTGTCTCTCTCCACCAAGATAAAATACATCTTCTAAACAGTATTCGCAACTGCAGCGTCGTTCCTGTGCACTACACTGCTTCGACCTCAGTAAATCATTACTCATAAAAAACCCTAAAACTAATCACAGTGGTTAGTTTTAGTCTTTCAAGTTTTAATTACCGTTAAAACCATGGTTGGTTAACACACATTCAGCTGAAGGGTGAACAGTACTTTTATAAATAAAAATGACCACTTTTTGACAATACAATGATAAAACTGTGATACTTTGGTTCGCTCAGATCGCGATTTAGACATTTCAAACCATTTCATCTCTGACGTGTTAAAATATATGTATTTTTCTTTTATTGTGATCCAGCAGAATCTTAATGTGGTTTAATCACGCTATATCCACACAATACAGAGTCGCTGTGTCTGTCTGCTGCACACGAAATAGCTGGTCTTATCAGCGGGAGCAGATGGAGAGCGTCCAAGTGAGCGGCTCAGTCTGGCTCCATGTATGTCATAAGTAAGAGGATGACCTTGGCTGAATCTCAACTTTGGTTCAACCATAAGAGAAATACACTTTCTGTCCTTTCCTGTCTTGTTGTACTTTACATCTCTATCTCTTCATTTAGTCTCTTTCTCTCTCAAACACATACTCACCAACTGCTTTGCTCCTACACATTCCTCTATGCAGTGTTACAGCTGGAGTCAATATACACTCCTCCACACAATCATTTCATCAAAAAAGCCATTTGTAAGACACTCACTGAGGCACAGAGGCAGGTGATTAGATACTGAGTCATTTGTAGCATTTACCACAGCGGGCTGAAGTACTTTTCACAGGGTTAAGATGTTGTTAGGATGTTAATATTAGACCCAGATTCCTCCACTCTTGCTGAAATCTTCAATGAAGTTTTAACCCAGTTTTTATCACGTCCCACCAGAACTCAGAGCTCCTAAATCAACCTGAACCAGCACATATGACTTCTGTAGTAAGCAGATTATTAATGGGCACATTTAGGGCCTGTGCGGTAGTTCCCACTGTGCTGTGCTCACAGGGAAGGATAAACAGTCAGTGAAAGGTGATATCAAGGTATTATCAGCCAATAAATTTGAGAAGCTGTGCTAGTAGATTTATATTGGACCACATGTAAGTGAGATAAAAAGATCAAATTAGCAGGAAGAGAGACAAGTGACTCTGACTGCTAATGGGCTGCAATTGTAAATGCCCCCTGTTATTCTAAGACTACTGTAGGCACCTTAATGCTTTATTTAAAACCCCAATATGCATGATTGGGTGCTTTTGCTAGTTGGCATTGGATTGCAGTTCACTTTTGCATCCTTAGCTTTTTAACAAGATAGCTTCAGTGTTTTCCTTTGCAACGTGTTTGCTAACCACAAACAGAACACAGCAGTGGGATAATAAAAGCGTCTATTAAAGTAAATACACACGCTCAGTTTTTTTTCCTCCTCTGGGCCGAGGTTTGTATAGTCATTACATCCAACTCAAGATAGCAACATGCTACGCTAATGAAATCTGCTGACATGTGCTTATACCTTATAGGAATTATTGGGGCAGAGAGCAGCAACTAACTAAAATGACCTGGATTATGCTGACTGACACAAAGAATGTGGTTGGCAAGCTACACAAAATAGCCTTCTTTGGTCTCGTTGCTGTCACTTGACTTTTGACTTTATATGTAAATCTCTGTATGCATGCATAACGCATGTAGTTGCAGTAGAGAGTGACAGCAACAGTGGCACCAAATTGAAGTGTCTTAAACCCTGCAATCAGCCTATCCTTGTCACTTGAGGTTTTGTGACAGAGGCAAAGGACCTGTGGCAGAGTGCCTCCTTACCGTCACAATTAGACTATCACCCAAATGAATGCAGAGATCCCACTAAGTTCACATCTTCACACAGCGTAAGTTTGTATGAGACAGCCAAGAAAACACAAGGAGAGCTGCAGGCTGCCACTCGAGGCTAACATTCGAGAAGAAGTTTGTATTAGTCATCTTTACAACCTAATCCTGACCCAGTAACTGCTACATAACTTTAATTGTAACTGAAGTGAGTAACAAAAGGTAATATTCACTTGCTACCAGAAAATGAATTTGGTCGGCTGACCTAGATTCTATCGCTATAGTAGACTTCTTTTTACAAAGTTGATTTCTTTTGATGGTGCTGCAGATTTTTCTGAGCAATCCTTGACACATTACACATTAATTATTAATAGCTGGGGCATTTCAGTTTTAATGCTGCAAGGTAGAAAAGTAGACACGCAGTAAAGCTGCAAAGTAGAACTTGCCGTAGGAAAGCCTGTACAAATACATGTACAAATAGCTGATGTCTGATCCCACATTCCCTCAGAACAAGATCTGTTGCTGCCTCCAAACTCACAGATTTAATTTAAGCGTTGGTAAAATAAAATCTCGAATTCCTCTGCGCTTTTCATTCTCCTCACTCATGGTAGCAGTTTGATCATCGAAATGATTCAGTGAAGAGTTTCTCTTTGCGATGGTTCATAGTGCGACAACATAAAATCAAAGCACAGGTAGTTACCGTGCCTTTTTCTGCTGCAGTGGCCTTCACATGTTGGCTTGGCAATCAGCCGTTGGACATTCACATTCACTATTAGGATAATTGCCATTTTATAATATTGTGGGAAGGCCTTTGTTCATGTGTATTTTATGTAAATTGAGACTCAGATCAAGTCTTGTTACAGATTTAAAGTAGAAACTTGAAAATGCTAATTGTCTCATTCCGTCGTCTTTATGGGCCGCTTGAGAACGCCCCTGCAGACTCAGCTAAAATGAGGAGCAGATAGGCCAAGTGAGGTCGTCAGTATTAGAGCGAAGTAGTAGATCTTGTTAAACAGCCTTTTACAAACAGTTGTTGGTGATTTCTATTTAAATAATTGTGTTTTGTTTTAGCTTTCCTGCAGCTGATGAGATACAAAGATAACCATCCTCCTCCAGAAATGAGATTCAACTTCATACAAGAAGAGAAATGTTTTCTCAATTGAAATTTGAGTTGTACTCCGTGAATTTAACACTTAAAAGAGTAAAGTAGGGGAAGTAGCACTTGTGTCAAAACACGAGAGGTGTTTCCAAATTGTTTGCGTATAACAGCCTTGAATGTCTTCCAGTGTGCTTCTCATTTACTAATCTAAGCCAGCTATGACTTCCGTTATTAATAAATGTTTTGTTTTGTTTTTTCAGTCTGGGAACTGCTCCATTAGTCCTGATTATTTTTAATGACAATCTCTCTTTTTTTGCAGTACATTCATATTTGTCTCCTAAGACATGAAGACTGTTTTAATGAGCTCTCATAAGGTCTGCTTCCTTAGCCCCTGGCTAGATCCAGCTATGTGCAGCAGGCAACTCTACTAGACCAAGACTATATAAGGCATGAACACATCCCTAGACATGAAGACATGCCATTCTTCCGTTTGACAGATATTATCCAGTGGGGAATGGTAGCTTCACTACTCGAGTAGATCCTTGATTAAAACATATTGCGCAAATAGAGCGTGAGGGGAGATTTAACCACTGCTGTAGATGTTGAGGTGGATTATTGGGAGAAACGAGAGCTGTTTTTGAAAATATACAAATCGTTTGCTGAATAATGCTCAGAGCGTCAACATGTGTATATTCTGGGGAGACAGAGCAGTTGAAGATATGGTCTCCACCACCTACGAAAACTCACCCGTCAATTTAAATACTAAAAAGGTGAATGTCCAATGTGTCAAACCTCCTAGTTCAAACAGATCCTTGCAAACTCTATCTCTCTTTCTTTCTTTTCTCTCATGCACTAATCCCTGTGCCCTCCTGCTCCCTGTCTGTCTCCTAGATGCCATGATCTGGCTGGAGGAGGATAATCTCATCCCTGGGTTGACAACATGGACACCAAAAGGCAGTCTGCTGAAAGGTGACCTCGAGATACTTCACCTCCCCAAAACATCTGGTGAGCTAAGTGTCAGAGAAGCCCTTGTATTCACAAATGGCACCACCTCCTCTCCCCCTCTGTCAACATTTGGCAGAATGTGCAGCTCCCGACCGTTTGCTAATGTTCATGTTAGACATTTTAAATGAAAACCGTCAAGATGAAATCCTTTCTAACACATTGTCTAATGTCTTTTTCTGCTCTTTTGTTCTACTGCACAAATGTTCAGCAATGATTTCTTTTGTTCTTTCCCGAAGCACTGATTGACTCATCCATGCTCATGAATTGCCCGTTCCCCCCGTGAACTAGGTGGTGATAACCTTTCAAGTGGAAAAAAAACTTTATTTCTTTAATTAAGGTCATGTCTTTTTCTTTAATGACCAAAGTATAAAGTGGTATTTTATCAGAAGGAGCCTCCAATAGGATCAATAACCCCTTTGCAGGAAACGCTTGAGGTTTTGCCTGCGCGTTGTGAGGGAGTATATGTATGGACAAGATATGGAGATAAGAATTGATTAGTAATTAAAGACTTGAAGTATACCCCTCAGTGTTTGCGTTTTGTGCTGACATGTCTTAATGACCGCAATTTGAATGTATACACAAGGGGGTGATCACATGCTTATGCTTGGACCAGATACTGTATGTTATGACCTCATTCAGAAACGAGGCTGCAGCCTGTAAAAAAACCGTCGGAAAAGAGTAAATGATGGATACAGCTGTATAGCACTTCTAATTCTGGTGAATTTCCCTCACACTAGGGTGGTTCATGTGGGTTTGACTTAGTTTAGACTGTAGTGCACTTGGCCATTGTGATTATGGAAAATACCAACCTGCATAGGTGCAGCTCATTGATTTGATTTAATTTTTGGGCAACACAGACGGCAAGCGGATAAAAAGGATCAATCCACCGTTAGCTTTGGTCTTTTTATGTGCCATTGGCACATCATTTTACTGAACATTATGCATTCACTGAGAGTCTGCTGAGACGAGGAGACGGAGCTGAAGCTATTAAAACTAAGGTTTAACTAACTCTTTTTTCAGTCATGTATTGTTCATTTTGTAAAGCACCTTAGGGTTTCTGCAATTACTGAAAGTGACACATGGAGCACAGACCTCTCCGCTTTTGAGTCTTTTTATGGTCATTGTTGACAATACGATAAATATAGAGAAAATGAGAAGAAAGAAAAGATTAGGTCCCATGTCCCTCAATCTAGGCTGTTTGTTGTTAGTATAAGTAAAGCGCCATATAGGGCATCAGTCCTCAGTAGCAAACCATCTGTAAGTGATTACTTGTGCATACTAAATGTCAGTGCAACCAAAACCTAAATAAATAAAATAAAATAAAATCATCATACTATACAGTACCATAACACTAATAATAATACCACTGCTTCTACCTCTGATAATACGCGTGATGTGTAATAATGTGTAGTGTGATTAGGGCCCCAGAGCAATGGAGCGCCTGAGAAAATGTCAGCTCTGCTGCATGACAACAGCATATGCGTGGTATGATTGAAACAAGTGGTTCGGTTTAAAATAAGAACCCTAGAAATGTCATTGAAGTATTAGTATGGCAGTACGGGGACAGGCAGTTCCTAGGCAACTGAAAAGGATATGTGCGTTAGATCCAGGGTTGGAGTGGCTGGATTTTTGGTTTTGCGCCATGAATTGCGGCTTGTGACCTAGCAGCAGATGTACAGGCGTCCATGTATGGCATTTTCCTTTACCGGTAACCACACTGCACAATGGTTTTAAGAGGAGAAGTCTGTGAGAAATATATTAGAAAGTCTTCACAGTGTTCTTCCCTGTTTTACTTTTTTAAAACCCTTCAGATTCATAATTCGTTCTTGCCATTCATAGAAAACCCTTTTTTGTCTTTGTTTTGTAAATGAAAACAAATGTCATAAGTTATGGAACTTTTACCTTGTTGAAAGGTAATAGAATTCAATTGTAATTGACATGTGGTTGATTATATGTGATAGTACTATTTACATGGTGCATCACGCTGCAAAACCTGTTCTGCGATGAAATATTACCTTCCGCTCTCCTAAAAATGTAATATAAAATGAAATACCCTTTGGCAAGAGTGCTTTTTTATGGAAATTTGGTCTTGTGTTGAAGTGATGATTGATAAGAGACTTGCTTTTTTTGAAAGTGAAGAACCTCAGGTTATAATCAATGCAATCTCTGTAAGTGAAACTAATACAAAACACATTACAATCAGGCAAACATAAAAAGAAAAATATCTGGCCAGTGGCAGGTCTCATTTGTCATGGGGGAAATGGTGCATATGTACAGTATAACTGCTGTTTGCAGGGTGTGGTGGGTTTGCAGTTTGCCACCCGAGAGTGGCAGGAGGAGTGGTTAAAGGCACTCGAGCAGTGGATAGAATTCAGTCAGCGTGCATTTAATTTGGGTTTGTGGTAACAGGAGGCGCAGACATCGTTATGCAAGCGATATGGACGAGCACGTTTGGGCGGGAGTGTAGGAGGCCGCAGATAAACCATTTGTGTCATCTAATTTCTTAGAATATGATTACCTGTCTAAAGTAATCTGTTTGCCCTGCAGATTTTAGATGCGCGTTACCTTGTTGGACTTTATTGGACATTCATGATGTTTAGTGGTAGATTGCAGTCGTTGATTTAGGCTTTGAAATGCTTTTTGTGTATCCAAAACACATATTTTAAAGAGGTCGCAGGAAAACTGAAATCTTCTCAGTACAGGAGAATAGTTCAAAAATGTAGGAGCTGTTCAAGTGCTGTATAATTTTTTACTGAATGCAGTCTAGTTCTCACTCAGCAATTACAGTAATTACATGAACATTTCTCATCATTTAAAACCTTTTTGTTTTTGTAGAGGTTATTTTGTGCACAATATCGAGCTACAGTCCTGTTAATTTCTGCATGAAGGCAAAGTGCATCATTAATTCAGAGAACTGTCTTAACTCATGCAGGCGTTAACGTAGACAAATCATACGCGTACCGGGATCTGATCTGCAAGCGCAGTTTGTCCTGCACTTTGTGAAGGTATTCATTAAGTCGTGCAAGAGTGATGATCTCTTTAGTTTTGCTTATTTAGGTAGAATACATTTACATGTTGATGGTTCAAAACTTGCAAATTATTCATAACTGCATATGAGCCACAAGCTGTAAAGTTCAGTCAAGTTCAATCATTATCCAACTCCTGTTTCTTGCCGGATATAGTAAACATGTTTGTCAAAATCAGACATGTATCCAGCTGCAATTCCCAAAGGCTTACACTTTACATTTACTCATCTTTGACTGAGTTAGGAAATCCATGATCTATCAATGCATAAATATGCTGTACATGTGGATACTAACACACACACACACACACACACACACACACACACTTACTTATTCCAGTGTTTTACAATCCAGTGTTACAATTACAATTTTGAAAACACTGAAACAGCTATTTTTAGTCTCTCTCAAACCTCAGCATTTGTCAGCAGTGTGTGTTTTCTAGGAATGTACCAATCATGTTTTTTGGCCCTAACTCTGACCCAAGTTATTTAATATTTAACATCTGTCAATTTCAGGGTTTTGCTAAAATTAGTAAGGTTTAGATTTGTATGACAGAACAATCTATTCTACACTTCATTTCAACATTCCAGGCTTTTACCGCGCTCAATTCAACTCTTGCTCATTCTGCTAATTCACTTAATAACACTCAGTATTTTATTTATGCTCTACTTTATGTCTTGCAACGTTTGAGTAGCATTGTACTGTGCAAACTGTGGCTGGGATAGATCTGTGTTTAATGAACTTCGTGGTTGATTTGAGACATTTGAGACATTTGAAAAATAAGGAGTTGACTTAAATTGGATATTATATATAATAATCAGTACGGTTTTCAGGATTTGTGAAAGTGAACTCTGACAGAAACTGGGACAACAAAGAGTAAATACCACATGTTACATTATAAGTTAGTCTCATCTGTAGCCACAAATGCAGTGTAATCTGTAGCTGCCCTTTTCCAGTCTTTTCTGTTTGGTTTGACTGTGTTGAGCTGTGTGTGTGTGTGTGTGTGTGTGTGTGTGTGTGTCATACATCACAGTTGCTTTAGGGGACAGTGCAGAGCTTTGTAAACGTAGGGGTACTGAGATGGAGGAGCCCTGTGGCTATGAGGCGAAGCCTCTGGGGACAGATTGAAGAAGTCATGGGTGAAAAGAAAAAAAAGGACCAGCTTGCAACACTGCTGACCCACAGCTGTGACATTGTTTCTGATGGCTTTTTATTCTGGAGTCAGAGCCCAAAGCTGCTGTCATGTCATGACTGAATACTTTCTCTACATGGTACACGTTGGTGATACTTTGTGATTGTATAATGGTAACACACACCACTACACTTTTTAATTAAATAATAATTAAGCCTTTTTCGTGTCTCCCACCAATTTTATGTGTGAAAAATCATAGAGCATCATTTTATCATACCTATTTATTTAGCGTTTTTTATTATCATCATTTGCCTTGTTACCTCCAGAAATCTCTAGTGTTTCCTCAACCTCACTTAACGAGCTTCGGTGAAATGATGGCTCCTAATATCTTGCACATAATGAGTCTAATTTGGTTTCCCGCCATACTGCACATCCTTTACGCCAAGTCCCTTTTCTGCACTTTACCACTCATACATGAAATGCTTTCTCCAAAGGCAGCTTTGGTTCAAACTGCTGCCTCTTGCTTGTCAATATGTTTGCTCCACAGCAATCTGTCTTTTCTCTGATTGAGTTTTCCTCCTGAAAAGAGCTTACCCTATGCTCACCACTGATCTATACCTTCTTTACTCTTGTGTACCCATCCTATAATTCCTAGGAACTTATTATGCCCTGCAGTTTCTTCTATTATCATCTCTCTGGCATTGTGAGCTCTATACTTCTAACATATTGGCTGTGCGCTCTGTAGGTATAATATAGCTTTTTATATATTATAAATTCAAAGTATTTTTCCTATACGAAACCATACTATAAAGGCTCTGTGATACTATTTCCTACCAACTCTAACATCCTTTACTTACACAGTTATATAAGAAAACAACATCATTATATCTTGTGAGCAATTGTGAGCCACAGTGCACATGGAGTGTGCACCCACAGTACCTTCAGCTGTCTTCTGCCTTATCTGTATATGATCTGTATTTTAACACAATTCAATACTCAGTTTTAAGCTTAAATGATGGTGAGTGACGTTTTTATAGCCAATGCAGTTTCTGGTTGCCAGGCCTTACCAGTGAATATGTGTTAAGCTTCTATCTGCAGATATTTTGCGTACGGGAACCTTTTAGTACATAAAAGGGAGACGCTGCTGTCCTAACAGCCTTTCCAATGCCTCACTTGACTTTTATGTTTGGATTATGACATTTATTTCCTCACAAATGCCCACAGTGAAATCTGTAGAGGAGCTGTTGTGAGTTATTTTTTGTGAGCAACAAAACTTACTTGACTTTTTTTTTACTTCCTTCTCCTTTTTCCCCCTTTTCCTCTCTCCATACAATTCCCCTTGTTTTCCTTCCTACTTCAGCTGCCAGTACACACAGTCTCATACCTGATGGAGACAGTGTCCAGATGTATCTCCAACTTTTTCCTGTGGCATAAATATATTTTTATGCGGTAACTTTCAGTTCATGCAGCACTTCAGTCAACAAATAGAGATGTTATTTTGGAAACGTGGAATGCATTGGTGGAAACCTCTGTGCATGCAATATTTAATACGTGCTATACAGTATCGCCTCTCACCAGGGACTGCAGGGATTTGTTTTGCAGGTTCTCTTCCCACATCATGAAATATTTCTTAACTGGGAACATAAACATACTGCAGTTAGTGAAAACAATATATCTGAATCCAACTTAACTCTTAATTTAAGCTTATTTAAATAACAACATGACTTAACTGTAGTGTGAATTAACCTTTATTTTTTTTTATTTATTGTTTTTATTTTAGTACAAGTAGGACAAATGACAAAACAGCAATCAAAGGACACAGAAAAGTGTTTTAAAGCAAACCATTTAAAGGCAAGAACATTGTATAATCAAGACACTTAATTCAATGTTATTAGCTCAGAATGGCCCCATCACACTGTTGCTTTAGCACTAAATGTTATTGACTGGAATTAGGTGGCACAAGTTGGTGTTACACTCCACCGGCTTGCAGCTTATAGTTTGGAAAGGAAATGCACGTGTTACTTTCAGTCAATGACTTTGAGGCTTTAATTCTGTTTCTTTTCTAAATGAATGTGGTAATTTCTGAAGCCCAGTCCAAAATTTAAATTGCATTTTATCCATGACATGGTCCATCACTTCAGTCCAGACTACAGTGGTGGGCCACAATCCACAACAGTGGTGGTAGTTTAACATTCGTTTTTGCTGCAGGCTAAGATATTCTACATGTATGATCCTTTGACTTTTGTAGAAATGTTTTAAAAGTTGTTGATAGGATTGGATTCATAAGTCCCCACATGAATCAGTCACTATAACGTTTGTGATCCCATACGTTTTTATCCAGCTACACTTATATCTGTCTAATACTTGAGGGGTTCAGAGTATTGGATTTAATTGTAACAAAGGTTTTGAGCAGAGAACAAAAATGTAAAGAGAAAATTGCTCGGGAGGCAATAACCTCTTGAAAACTAACTTTACCAAAAAACAAACAATCACTGACATGAAATAGAGTTACAAACAGGAAAAATCACAGAAATCAGAGGAGAAACAGGAGAAAACAGGAACAAACAACCAGGCCCCACCAGAGTCTGGGGAACAGAGCCAAAAAACATCGAGCAGACCATGAACATAAGTGCCAGAAATGATAATGACATACTTTATTGATTCCCTTGGGCACAGTACATGTCGGCACAACTACAAGGTTTCTGTGTTTTTGTTCAAGGATTCCTTGACATGTAACCAAGAGAAACCAGGAGTAGAACCACTGACCCTGAGGTTGGTAGAAGACTGCATCACTGACTACAGCTGTTAAACAGGGAGAAAAGAGAAGTACACACAGGGAGCTCAAAGGTTCAACTGTTTAACCTGTTGAACCCTAGACCATTTTATAGGAATTTGCTTGAAAAAGACGTATCCAAAATGAATTGAATATATCCCAGAAACTATAGGGTTTATTTGAGCTATCTTGGTACCAAAACAAAGGCAAGACCCTAGAGAATGCTCTAAAGTTCTAAAATGTAATATTTATGTCACTGAGTGAGAGTAAATGAATTTGGAACACAGAATGACTTTGTAACCGGAAGTCGGAAGTGGACCCGGTACCGGGTACTTCGGGTTTAACAGGTTAAGCCACAGATACTCAAAAAGGATGGTTTATAATTGTTGTGTGTTTGCCGTACAACTATAGTCCACACATCTTCATCAGCTCAGTGGCTAGAATAATAAATTTCAAAAACAAATGTTTCATGCAGGCATGTTTCTCATCTTCCTAAATACCTTCTTTCTTACAAGGTCTAACAAAAAATACTAAACATATCCACTTGTAACTTTCAAAAGGATGAAAACACACTTTTGTCTCCTGACCTTCTACCATACCAATTAAAGTATTTAGTTCATATAACCGTTAAGGAATTTTTCCTTTTCAAAGTCAGCGATAGAAATCTTGGAATGCATCATTCCGGAGCGGTGATGAATCTGTAAACTGCATCTGCTGAACACTGTCTTAGGTCTGTGTCATCATGATGATACATTACAGCTTCCACATTCACTAAGCGACCGTAAAGGATTGAGAATTTTGAGCAAAGCATCTATAGTGACAATTTTCTTTTCTGGACAATTCTGACATGCTCGTCTGTGTTTTTTTGAAAAGGTTTAAGAGAGCACAGCAGACCAAACAAAGAATGTCATCTGCCTGACATGTCAGTCAGAGAGTCAAAGCAGTGACGCATCCTCATTAATGGGGTGTTTGGCTCATATTCTCTAGCAATTGGTTCAGTATATCCCTCTCTGTGAGACATCCTGCAGCATTTGTGCTTAATCTATAATGGCCACTTCTTATTGAGCTGAGTCAAGCTCTAAAATATTTTCCTTATCTGAAGACACAGTCCTCTGTATGCTTTCTGCCATACTGTACCTTCCTAACTTTCTCCTCTGTTATTTATTCTCTGTCTCCCCACTCTTCTCCTCCTCTTTCTTGCGCACCCTTCATTTCTCTCCCACCAGGCAATCCATTATATGCAGAGTGTCAGTGAGAAGCAGCTCCTGCTGTGATGCATTGTGTGCGGAGTAGTTCACAGATATGACTTCTGTGTGATAAAGACTGCTTATAGAGCGAGGGCACATCTGTACCATTGACCCGTTCTCTGCTTGTGCACTGCTGCGAACTGAAATTAACCAGGTGTTGAACCCTGGAAAAAAAGAGATTTGCAAACTCAAAGTGTTTTCCAACACAGTGGGGTGAGAACAAAAGCTGTTTTATTCCTTTTCCAGTTCTGTTAACAAGACGGAGATGAAGAATGTTTTGATGTTGTATAATGAATGCATAGTACTTTTCCACATTTAAAGTTTTGTTATATAATTTTTATCAAAAGAAGCTTCCACTTTCTCCTGTGCTTCTCTTTTATCCTCCATTCATATATTCACGATCTGATGCTAACCTTTTGATTTGTTTCCAGCTTCAGCTTTGCTTGGACTCAGACCTCTCCTCCATTTCTAAGGGTCGAGGTGTCTGAAGATCTGAATTGATGATTCTGGCTTTAATTAGTATAGCCTGTTTTAGTGATATCAGCAATTCTTTACAGGCTATGCTAATCTGTGCCAGAATCAGCAATGCAATTGGGACGGATGCATTTCTCCATGACGTACATTAAGGCAATTCGTTGCACTATTGTCATTCCCTGAATTTCCCTTTTTTTACAGCGGTTTTTTTGAGAATGCTTTGAAATATAACAGAGCCACAGAAATAGTTGTTTGAGATGAATTGAAGTTGATAAAGGTTTCGGCAAGGTCTTGACATAGTTTAGGTGATGAAGGAAGAATACCACTGTACAACAGGCGCACATTACCAGTACACCAGGCAATACCTCAGTCAGTGTAAATGTCAGAGGTGATGTCATTATTTCATTATTTAACCTGCAGACACTTCATTTCACATTTTATTTCATTTTTGAGAATCTGTTTTCATAAGTTTTTCATCACATTGAACCCATTCCCACATTTTTATGGCCATTTATTTTGCAGAAGCCATTAAAATAGATTTACAGCCATTGCTTATGTTGTTCGTTCGTTTGTCCACTTTACGAGCATAATTCCTTCACATAAGTTGTGCGCATTGGCATACAGTATATCATTAAGGTTGTTAGCTGTGAAACAGCTCGTCTCAGTCATACTGAGAAGGACACATTTGATACAGCCTTAGCTACAGTACAGTGATTTATGAGGACTTTTCATTTTTAATGGCATAGTCACAGACCAAACCAATAACATAAAAATATTTCAATACTCTGGGATTCTACTGTTAAAATACTAAAACTCAACTCAACAGCTCAAATATTTTTTTTGGATTTGCTTTTGGCATTTATGCTTTATTTGAACATTTTACAATGAGAGAGGCAGACAGGAAACATGGAGACAAGAGAGGGTGTGACATGCAACAAAAATCTCCGGTTGGACGCGAACTGGCAATGTTGCGGTTTTATGGCACATGCACGGAAACCAGACATCAATTTTAACTATTGCAAATATACATAGACACTAGGGACACTGGTCCTCACTATTGGTAAGTGGATGTTGCTTACTGTAGTAAAACTTACCGCTAAGGGGTAGAGCACAATATACCATCGAGTGATATTGACCTACAGGTAAGCCCCTGTAAACCAGCACTCTGAGGGACTGGCATTCTGCGGTGGCTTTTGATTGGCAGGAAAGCAAATGGCACCAGCATCTGGAGGCACTTGGATCAGACCCTGATAAAAAATGCAGACACACACAGACTGATGGATAAACACGTTAACACACACACACACCCACTGAGTGGCCTCAGACGGTCCCTGAGTAGGAATATCAATCCACCTGTGTTGACTGCACTTTGGAGCAGCAGAGAAAAGAAAACATACTCACATTAACATGATCACCGTTCACGTTTTGCTCATGTACGACCTTTAAAACGTAATGTTAGAAATAGTAATTCGCTGTTAGTCATCATTCATCTTTCATGAAGGACATGATTAGGTTCTAGTCCCACCGTATCTCTGTTTCACATTTCTGAAATGTGAAACTGAAAGTGATTGATTTTGGTTTTGGGTACTGGATGTTGGTCTACAGCTCACTGTGTCATGTTATCTACGTCATTGTTGATGAATTATCTGTGTTTTATGGCAAAGTGCAATTAACTTGCATGTTTAAGATTCCATCCATCAGCCCAACTGTGTTTAAAACCCTAATGTTGGCGTTTAAATCAGACCTTCAGAGCACTCAGCTTTACAGAAAGCCAATGATTGCATTGCACTCCCCACCCTTACATCAACTCATACCCAATAGAGTTAATGTTCTCAATTATCTATTCCCAGGCTTTAAATCTTTTTTTCTCTTGTCTGCTCATCAATATGAATAAGTTTCATTTTTCTCTGAGCACAACTCATATTGTTAGGTTCATTTTAATGGATGTTTGTTCACACAGCTGTAACAACATACGGTGTATTGGTGGATACCCCCATTTTAATTGTTTAATATTCCATGTTTTTAACAGTGCTGTTGGGTGGGTGACCTGCAATCCATCAGAACGTGATAGACCCAGTTTTACCTTGCTGATAAAATCCCAGCTGAATGCCCTTCAGCATAGAGTAAAGTGAGGGCCTGCGGTCACTCCTGCACAGTGTTATACTCCAGATCACCAGGCTCCTCCATTTAGTTATATAATTGGACTTATTACCTCACTCCTCTCCAAACTCTATGCATGGCCGAGCAGCTATAGGCGCTCTAGCTGCTTACTTTATGAGGTATCTGCTATATGTGCGACTACACAAAGGACTGCACATGCTGAGCATGTTTCCCTGTTTCATTGATAAGACACAAAGAGGCATCATAGCCTGCAGCACAAAACTAACTCTATCACAAGTTCAATTTTCACTTTTCATTTACAGCAAATCAAGAGGAGAACACATGATAAGCAATTGGAATCCCAGTAAATTGCCAGTTCATTATGGGAAAATAAACTTGGCTTATTTGAGATGGAGCGCCTTGGTTCGGCAGCTCATTTTACCAACAACTCGTTTTTTATCCTCACGTATTTATCTTGTGTGTGAGTGTAAATACACGCACAATTCGGTATGTTTATTCTGACAGTGGCAGGGTTTTAATAAGAACTTACAGTAATACGTACAGTAATATTTGGTTATCATTGAATATTATTATAGTATATAACTTCATTTAAAGAAGATTTTCTAATAAATGAGCAAAGCTTTTCATCGTAATGTTGGGTTTTATTTCATCACATTACTTAAATGTGAGGTTGTATAACCGTTTTTTCTTTATTAGATCAGTTACTGTAAATAAAAGTACTTGTGCTAATTTATTATTTAACAATATAACTATAGTACAGCTGAAATTATTTATTGAATAATCAATTAAATGAATCAAACTATTTAGCCTATAGGACATTCTTCTTCATTGTCTATGTTTATAGATCTAACATGTTATTGATTCATTAAGAAAGTAATCAGCTCATTGATCAGTAATGAAACAGTCCTAATCAACACTTTCCTGAAGTGAGTGGAAATGAATGGCGTCTTTACACTTGCACAGTATTTTTACTTCCATCTCTGTCATTCTTCCTGTTTATGTAGAGGGCACAGTTGGTAAGGCAGTGGTCTGCAAAGCCCTGGGTTGATGGCTTGTCTCCTGGTTCCCCGATGTCTCCTTGTTCCTGGACAAGACACTAAACCTGTCCACATGAATTTCTCCAATGAGATTATTGGTATCAATTATATATTATATATTATTGTTATTATATTAGTCCTTTCCTTGCAAGAATCTGTGAGCATGACAGAGGGATGGATACAGGGAGGAGGTACTTTTGAGATTTTCATACTACAATATGACTTTAATGGAGCCTTACTTCTAATATATAATTTATTGTCCATCTCTCTGGAACATTCATGCCCGGCTGCCCCTTGTCATCAACTAAGATAACTGCCAGTGTGATTTGTACGGTGCAATAATGCTCATGGTCATTTGCTCTGTGAATTTTGAAGCCAAGAATACCACTCTGTCCTGCAATTAATGACACTTCATTGATTCAGCCTGTTCCCTTTTGGCAGGAAAAAAAGAGGGTTGTCCTTGCCTGATGATGCTTAGTCACAGCTTAAGACATTAGTTTACATTTTTACTCCAAGAACACATTTAGCAGAGCTTTGCCAAAATATTAACCTTACCAGACCCTAAATCAGAAGCCCACTCAGCTGGTGATTTGCCAGTGCACTCCGCCTAGTTTGTTTGCAAAAGCTAACGTTGCGTTAAAGTGGATTTTTATGTGCAGTCAAACATGTCTGCTGTACAACATTTGACTTCACCCTGTGAGACTGAGGTCAGTTCAGATGGGCTGAGGTCTGAATATTCATGATGAGCTCAAAATGCTTTTAGGATCAGATTAAAAAAATATTGTTCACCAGGAGAATTTAGCTCATTTAGCAACTCATATGATTTCATTTGAAACCCAAGATTTAAATCATGCAGATTATTTTTAATCCCAGTGGATTTCAGCCTGGAGGCTGAAACCAGTCTCTGACATCTCATGAATTTTTACTCATTGTTACTTTGAAGAATCACAGCAGGTAAAAAAAAAGAAGTTCCTCCACCGTTTCTTGCTCTCTCTCTCATTCGTGACACCTTTATCTGTCCGTTACTGTTCCTCCTCACAGCTCGCTGTACGCAGCTTCTGTTAGTTAGAAATACCCTTACAGATGCACTTGCATCCACACTCTTGACATCGCGTGGCTGGCAGATGGCACAGAAAGCTTCCTATCAGCATCACAGTGTGAGGGACTGTGTTATTTGTCAGCATTCAATACGGTTTCAGTCCTCCAGCATGAAGCAGATGCAAATGCCAGTGAGATTAAATTAAAAGCCTGAGTGACATAAAAGGGGAGTAGTATGCAATTCAGTTACAATAGCATTAGTTTTACAGGGTTGTGGCGAGAAAGATTGAACCCAAATGCATTTTCCTCACCTCTGTAACTTTAATGAGTATGTTCACACTCGAAGAGGTTATGATATTTAAAGAAAAGAATGTAGACTGTATTCATGATTGTGAGATTCACCACCATGGTTTTGCTCTGTCTTTTGTGCAGTGTGATCTAAGGTGTCTTCATTTTTCAAATTAAATGTATGAATATTATGTATCTTTGTACTTCTATATTACCATCCCAGAGCATAATGTCTTGTTCTCTTATTTTGCATTTAACATTAGCCCCATTTCAAACAGTGTAAATGTCAATGGATCAGTAATAATCAGTAAATAAGGGAAGGCATTATTCTGCATAATAAAGACTGTTGGCTTTTTAACTACATCTTGTTGGTAATACTAATCTCAACACTTTCTCCTCTCTTGTATTTTATTAGGATCTACATAGAAATTGCAATATTTATGAGATATGTATACTGATATACTCCAAAAGACATTTTAGAGAACTGAAACCACACTTATAACAGCTACAGTAAGAAAGAATGAAAATCAGATTTGCAGTCGAGATGGCCGATGACTCACTTTTCACAGCTGATAACTTGCTGGGCATCAGCTCATCTGTTGGGTTTCCCTGGTTTATCAGTTCTGTAGGAAATGAATGCCTCGTTGATCATGTTGCGCTCTGTGTGAACAGAAGGTCAGACTTTGCCTTAATTTCCCTAAGCTTAATTTACACATTTTGTCTCACTGATAAAATAAAGTGTAATCGTTCCTTCTGGGAAAGGCTGTCTGTCCTTCTGGTTCTTGTAAAAGAAATTGGTTATAGCTTAGGAGCAAGATAAATTGCCTTATAAAAAGTATATTATTCTTTATAAAGCACACAGCAGTGAACACATTTACCTGCACGATGCAATCAATCCAACTTTCTATCAATGAAACAACACATACAACCAACTGATGAATGGATTTCTGTGTTGATTTCCTGTCTCGCCGAGTTTCTAGGTTGTATTGGTTTGTCTGTGCATTCACCTCGCGTTAACTGTGTCTCTCCACACAAGTGGAGCCAATAAGATGGAAAATCGTATAAATCTTTTTTTCAGCGAGACCAGCAGCAATGAGAAGTGTCTAGCTGATTCCACTGCTGCACCTGCTGCTGATGGAGACAAAGGCAGAGGCAATGAGCTCTGATCTGATGTGAATTCTGATAGCCACCTCTGTGTGTAAGCAGTGACAGAGAAAGGCCCTGGTGACACGGTGTTTATGGCTTCACTAGGACAAGATAATGCAAAAGCCGATGCCTCGTGGCACCGACTGAACCATCCTTATAAATATGACCTTGTGAAGATGCAGCAGAGATGCACGTAAATGACAAACGGTATTTAACACTCTGCCTATGATGATTTATGGTAATGCCAATTTTCACCCAGCTGCTCTAATCAAACCTACAGCATGACGATACAGAGATAAGTCCCTAATACTCCAAGTATCCCCCATTGTCTCAACCCATCTGTCTTTTACCTTAGAATTGCAGCATGTCTGAAATCAAATGCACGTTGCTCATCATCCTCATAACAAGGAAATGTGGGTCAGTATGACTGCCCATACTAATTCTGCCACAGGCAAGAACAATGTAGTTAAAAGCTGCGGGATTTCACTATTTCACTTTTAAGAGAGGATATAAAAGACAAAGACCAAATGGTGATCTGGAGAGGCAGAGGCAGATCAAGAGAAAAACCAAGTTAAAAGATGAAGATTGGTGGTGGTAACAGAAAAGAAGAGACCTTTGAAGAGTAGAATGTAGGGGGGTTGTTAAGGGTAGGAAATGTGTGGGTTCATCACGGATTGTATGGAGTAAAAAGCCAGTGAGAAAACGTATAGTGCTGTTAAAGGAGAAGCATCCTTCCTCTCTCCACGTGGCTGCTGCACAGTTAGACTAATTGATTAGTATGCATACTTAATAACTATAGTCGTCTCTCCTGCAGTTCTGCGACAAGAGCTCTGTCACAGTAGAGTAGAAGATGAAACAAAATACAGTCTTATTAAGCAGCTACAAATCCATCAGAATTAACTGGACTTGATTGGAAAGACGATTGAATAGTCGCGTTAGTTGCTGCTCAGTATTACTGCAGCACGACATGCCTGACATAGTAATGAATACCAATTTGTTTGTATGACCCGGCCTCCGCACTTGCTGGACTTGGAGGTCATATCCTCCACGTCACACGTAATATGTAAAACCTTGCACGACTGAAGATCCAGAGCGTGAAATTTTACATAATGTTGCCAGATTTCAAATGAGATTCAAATGATGTGAAACCTGCCTTCTTAGCTGTCGGTTTAGTTTGTTTAAATATCGTATGCAGTACTGTACTCTCACTGGTCATCACAAGACATCTCTTAACCTAATGTACTCCACCAACCTGTATGACCTCAAATAAATAATTTCCCTCTGGGATTAATAAAGTTTTCTGAATCTTCTGAATCTAAAAACATGAAATGCACAAAACAAACTGAGACATTACGACCATATAAGAGTAGAATAAAGGAGTCGGTATTATTGCTAAATGAATCATTTTAGACAGACATTTTTTTTGTTATGATTTGCTGTATTTACGTGATTACAACACAAACCTTGCCTGTGGCACTTACGCCTGTAGTGATAAAGCGAGACTGGTCACATCTGGGCCTGTTTGCCTCCTACTCTGGACCCCCACCAATTTGCCTGCAGGGCAAACTGATCCACAGAGGATGCTATCGCCATAGGTCCCTCCAAACCAGGACAAATAGATTGAGGGATAGCTTCTTTCCCAGAGCTATCACCGTAGCAAATAATCACAAAAGCAGATGAGCCCGTAAACCCGAACCACTCTTCAACAGTGAAAATGTGCAATAACATTTTTATGTCATACTCATTATGCAAAAATTCTGCTATTACATTAATGCTGCTATCTTGTGTATATATTGGTATATAGTATTGTTTGTTTTTTATTATTGTATTTTTTCCACATTCTCGTCTTTTTGCACAAAAGGGAGTGGCACTCCAATTTTGTTGTAACCTGTACAATGACATTAAAGACTATTCTATTCTATTCTATTCTATTCTATTCTATTCTATTCTATAAGACAGTGGCCTGACCTACTAGACAACAATAGCAAGTCATTTGTAAACTTAATACAAGTCACATGTGCTGCGTAATTTCACCAAATTCAATTCCTAAGTGAGGAAGTGGAGGAAGAAGGTCTTAAACACGTCCTTTCTCACACAGGCTGGAAAACTGACTAAACGGTTCCACAGATAATTTAAGGCCGACACCAATAAATGTCTCACATGGTAGTATTTCATTAGATGAGGTGCTTGGTTTCTAAAATGCTCACTTGATTCTGTTGTCTCACCTCCCACAGTTACTCTTTCATCCTTCACATGAAACATTATCTCAGGCTGTCCTCCATGCCGTAGTGTAAATGCATGTTCACTTCAACAGAATTTATAATGAATCAGCAAAATAAAAAAAGGAGAAGTGCTGCAGCACTCACTGGCTGTGACTGTGATTGTCAGCACTGTGAGCAGGGTATAAAAGAGACATAATATTAACTGTATAGTGGTATTAAGTGGTATTTCCTTTCAGTGCGGTGTGCGTAGTCTTCTTATTCTGCAGCTTTGCCTGGGATGACTGATGTGTCCTCAGAGGAAGAGCCTAGCTTCCTTAATGGATTTCCACTCTTCTGAAAGTAGCTTTCAATCTAGTGACTTGGAATGGTCTCAATCTGAATTTAAAGAGACGCCATGTTGTGAAGGCAGCCTGACTTTTGGGGAGGCCCTCCCCTGTTCTCCTTGACTGACTGGGATAGCCGAGGTTTGTGCTGTTCACTACTGAGCCATCGCTCTCTGCAAGAAAACCTGCTTGTCCAAATCTTGAACACAGATATTCCTGTCACAAAAACGTCTGCAGGGTAGATGGGTGTTTGTCTGAGTCGCAAGTAATTTTGTCTCCTTATTGAATAGCTGCCTGTGACTTGAAGGGGATTCTCTTAAAATTATTGGCATGTGCCTGCTCTGATAGACGGCTGTGGTCTCTACAGTCGAAAGGCTTCATGCTTGTCAGTCTTCATTTATATCCTCTCTTCTTCGGAGATTATCTTGAAGCTCTGTCTTCAGAGCACCACATAATACAGTTTGCTTTATCAATGTATTTTATGCAGCAAACTATTACTGACAAAGCAAATTAGATTATCAAGACTACAATATTATTATACTCTTCTTAATTTTTGCCTAATTCTAAGAGGCACTCAGCTGTTACTGCTTTGATATAGGCGCTCTTTCAGGACTGTCTATGGTGGTTATGATTTTGAAGGGTGACTGCCATAGCCTCTAATGTCAGGCAAACACACACCATACATTCTGATGTGGATCACTTGTCATTCAACTGGGGTGTCAGGCACTTCATAGACACCTAAAGTAAACACCTTTTCTTACTAATGAGCCCAAAAAAGACAAAGGTAAATCTGAGTAATCATCCCCTGTTGCACAATTAGGCTTTAAGTCTGAATTTAATAAGCCTTTGTAATGACTAATTATTTTCCGCATGTTTCTATGTGAAAATGTGTAGCAGTATTTCTCACTTGCTGGCTAATGTCCACTAAGCATTAACACCTGAGTTTGTTAATAGTGATTTTATGTTTTTATTAGTTCCATCACTTCCATCGAACAAAGGTATTACCTTCATAAAGTAATCTTTGTTTCTCCCTGAGCAATTTCTCTTTTTTTTTTTCCTCTGAATGACAGTTTTAAAAGTATTTTTTAAGGATAATGATAACAGAAAGTTGAAGGCAAGACTCTGTTGCTTGAGTCTCGCACTTCTATTATTCAGGTTCTGTCACCATCATTATTTTGATCGAAAAGGAGAAGAGCGTTTCTTTCATTAGGCGGTGGAGGCAGGGTCCTCTGACGCATCTGGAGAACAGTCCTCTTAAGATTAGAATTTAAAGAGAGCTGCTGATCTTTGGGAGGAAAAAGGTCTGCATACAGCACATGATGCACATGAGCTCTGAGATAATGATACACAATGGAAGAAAATATGACCAGATGAAATTCTAGCTGCTGGGAGTTCATTTGTGTGCTTGTCAACCTTATTCTCAGACTTTACAATGCTGGAGGATTTACCACTTCGAATTAGCTATCAGCTAAAGCTTTTTTAGACTATTTTAGTCTTTGTTTTTAAATACATATGCTATATATATATATATATATATATATATACAGAGAGAGAGAGACAGAGAAAGTGGCTGTGGAAGCAACACTAGGTCACTACATCTAAGGTTCTATAGTGTGTTTAACCTATGTTAGAACAAATAAACACAAAGATGCATCCATTCCGGACTCTCACCATTTTGGATTCGTGCAAAAAATCTGCCAGTTACTATTGCTAAGCTTTGATTAGTCATTCTTGCTCCATTGCATTGGTTTTTCTCACTGAATATGTTTTTTTAAGCACTCTTCTTTGAGATTTTGCAGTAATTGAAAGGCAAAGTTGGTACAAATCACATGTTTATGTTGTTTTTCCAGCTAAGTGCAGGTCTAAGATGTAAAGAGAGAGAAACAGCCAAATGCTGTCTTTTTCCAAATAGCAATTATTTCCAGCTTTAACCGCTCATCTCTGAATCGCAGAGCAGTTGTACATTACCATCAGTCTGAACTGAGGAGGACAGGGCGGTGTAGCCAGGTGGAACAGACTGTAATTAGACCGTAGAGAGCAATGATGGACACGCAAAGCAGTCACACACAATTTACCCCAGAAGAGAGGATACATTCCCTGCCTCGTTCGCCCCCTTGTTGCACTGCAGCCTCCCATAACTCCACCAGCTCAGTCATCTGTTGAAACTACATAATCACTCCATTACGGGCCATAACTAGTTTTTATGTGCTTGTATTTTTTCCTCTTACCTTGACCTGCCTTTCCTCCACTCTCACATCCTAATGTCACGCCTCTTCGCCTACTTGTTTTAGCTGGCTTTGTGTTTTGTAATACTTCAGTGTTCAGCTGCTGTTGCCTGTTTGCACTTCCCCAATTGTTTCCGATTTATCTTTCCCCTTGACACTCAGATGAATCGATTATGTTTACCCATAGTTTGCCTGTTATGTGTTTATGTCACACACTGAGTACTGCGGCAATTTTTTTCACTCATGGTGCTTTTATCATTGTAACCCTGAGCAACATAGTTTTGAATCACCCTTTTCCCTAAAGATTATTTGTCATGATAATGGGTAGTTTCATATTGGCAAAATGCCTCTTGGCGTAGACTCTGCCGCTGTCTTGTCTCATTCCAAACTGTGCATTTTCACATTTTAACAGCTTGGCTATCCATCACACATGCCATGTGTGTCTGTCTCTATGGTAGAGTTGATTTGTCATCCCGCTCATCCCGTTTAGTACTAGCATTAAAAGTTCTTTGCAGATGAAGACTAAAAAAGACTTGATTTTGTTGCTTTCATTCTATAATGTGTCAACATATATCCTCCTAAATTTAGGGATAGTTTTCCAAGAGTTGAAACGTTTAGACTTTCCTCACTAGCTCAGGTGCAACAGTACACTAGCATGAGAAAAGTCAGTTCATTTTATCTGGTTATCACATGGGGATCGGAGAGGAAATAGCTCAGCTCAGACTTTTCATATAGTGACATTATCAGGACATTTAAATTACTGCACTGCATTGCAAAATATTCCCATCAGTGTCTGTTGTGCCAATTATCTTGGGATGTCGATGTTAGTGTTTAGCTTCAAGAACCTCTGTGCAGCTTCTATGGATCTCTTATTTAACAAACCTGTGACCCAAGTTATTTATAAGCGTTTATTTAGTCACTGGAAAATATTTTTTGACAAGTGCAGCGATATCAAAGAAATAGACATTTGAATAGTTGGTGTTTCTTTCAACATTAGTCAGATTGGCATGGACTGGGACAAACTCTCCTTGCTTTTATCAATTACGTTTATTAATTCAGTTTATAACATACATCAAAGTTTTCTTGCTTTTTGGCATTTAACATGTTTAATTCAACTACATTTTATTGCAACCTTGAGACCTGTCTGTGTGTTTGTGACAAGAAGCATGAAGAAGAGAAATACAGAAGATAGATTTAGCAAATCTGGGCTAGTGTTACTGAATTTGGTGTGTGGCATTAATTCTTTTGCTCAAACAACACTTTAGTTCTACGTCATGGTGCCTTCACAGGTACTGCAGGAGCACGTAGATTCTGCTGCTTCATACCTGAGGGCCAATACAAAATGAAGGGAATTACCAGGCATATCATGCGGTTGTGACACACTTTGGTGAACTAATCAGAAAATGTCGCCTGTTGTGAGATTATTTTCCCTGGGAAGAATAGATACAAAGCAAAAGTTAAAAAGTTTGTTATGTGTTTACTATTTAAAAAAAAAGTCATTTAATAATTCAGGAGCAATAGACAACTGGTATTCGCCCTCCTTTCTTTGGAAGAATTGAGTGAGCAACATTTAAGGGACGTGATTCCGGCTTTCCCATCACTGATAAAGGAGGACAAAAGATGTCTGAGATTGGATTGAGAGATAAAATCTTGCACTGCAGTGGTATCCAGGAGAGAGCGGTTGCTGATCCATTGACTTTTCCCTCTCTTATGTGTGGGTGATGAGGAGGGGTGAGGTCAATCGGAAGGGTCTCTGTCATCTGTGCCAGAATCTTGCACAAGAAAAGCCAGCAACATGGATTGACTGCCCAGATAATCAGGACAACAGTGACTGTCACTGACCACTGAACAAACATTAGATCTGTGGTCCACTGAGCATTTGTCTTACTTCACTTTTTTTCTGGTTTAATTTTCTGGTTGGGTCATGGGAAGTTAATTAATTTCCCTTCACGCGATTTTATCACTGCAGTACAGACACCTTTTTTTATTACAGGTTTTGCAGATAGTCCTTTTTAAATTTTAAATTGCTTCCAGTTTAAACAGCAATGCAGTGAATACTAAAGTAGCATTGATTGTAGAAATACAGGTAAATGCGAAACGTCTGATGAAAGTACACCACAATTTATAGCAAAATACACTAAAATGAATAAGTCGCAATCTGAAACTTTCATTGCAGGACTTGACAAAGAATTGTCTTTGCTCTGCTGTGCTGTATTGAGGCTAAAGCTGCGACCATAAAGGTGAGCCTCTGTGTGCTTTATGCTTACCAGGAAAAAATCCCGTCATGCAACTGGAAGACAGGCATTTATTGTTAACCAGACAAATTAGATTGACACTTTGATGTTGAGGTTGTAGTTAGGACTGCAAAAAGCACCAAAGAAATATTCTGTAACTTCCCTGAAAATAATCAATTCTGGAAATCCCGAGAGTTATTTATTGTGTGCACAAACAACAATAGGATCTCTCCAAGCTAAATGTTTCCCAACTCGTGACTCCAAACAAAAACTGTGCAGACCTGTGATAAGGAGGAGGTGAGGGGGAGCTGCACAGGAAATGCTTTGGAGATGTAACTGGTAATGTGATGCACAGTCTGACAAGAGCTGATACTGCCCACAGCAGAAGCACAGACTCAATCAAAGGAATCCACTATGGCCAGTCGCAACTGATCAATGACATCTCATCCAGCCTCGTTGGTCCCCCCCGCCTAACCCCTGCGCGAGCAGCAATATCACTGCACAAATCCCTCAACTGAAAGCGAGAGAGGCAGGGAAAGGGTGATTGAGGGACAAGCACAAGAAAAAGCTGCAGAAGGATTAATTAAACAGTTGACAATGGCTGCAAAAGATGCTGGCCCTTTTTATGACCTGCAGCGTAGCTATCTGTAATTAAAGAGCCATACTAATATTTTGAGTTTAGTTCACCAGATATTTACAAGATGCACGATGAACAAAAAACAAAGACGATGACTGTGTACCGAATATAATTCTGCAGATCCCAGATTAAAGCTCAGGTATTATTCTCATTTTAGAGATGATTCCTTTTTCATGCACAACCATACACAAACTGGTGACTAGCTTCAACCTAGTAAATTAAATTTTACCAACATAGTTATTGGTATATACATATATATTATTTTATAAACTAAAATATTGTAATGTCATTTCTATAGGATTTACTTTCAGCTTTTTATTGATATGGTGTAGTTTGTTATACTTTGTAACCAAATACAGCACATTTGATGAAATATGAGAACAACAGGCCTGGTGTTTACTTTTACACACCAAATGCAGTTTACTAAGTAAATATGATTGTGTGAATTGCAGTGTGTGACTTTGTTTGTAGTGTAAATTGATTATGTCAGCGTTAACAGAAGAACGAGGAAGTCTGGCAAAAAGCAAGGATTGGTTTAGCACAAAGACCTGTAAAGACCCTTGAGTGATACACTTTTATACAACGTACATGGAAACTATTTATTATGAAAGAAAAACAAACCTGCGCAGACCTGTTGACATATGCGTAAAGACAAGAGCACTGAGCTGATAACACACTGTGGGTTGTGCATGCTCTTTATTAACACATTGTCACAGTTTCATAGGAACCAACTTACATGTCATCATTAATAACCCTGTAATAACCCATTTTCACACTTTTTTTACACTCAGCTCCCACTCGATTATTCCCTGGGGAGCTTTTCAGCATATGCATTGGTAACTTATTCCCTGGTTTTACAGGGATACATAAATTAGAAATGTCACACTTCTCATCAGGTTCCATGATGGATAAGATGTGTGGCATGGTGTCAGAGCTTTAAAGTCCAGCAGAAAACCTGAGGGGACAAACACTGCCAACCGAGCAGTGGTGATGCCTCATTTCTGGGGATATCTTTTCAAGCAGTTTTGCGTTTTTTTTCTCGAAAAAAGAGCTCTTTGACTTCTCAAAAGAGAAAAAAGTTTAGTCTCATTAAAGAAGGGATTTATAATGATTGGTTAAAAGTGGTTAAAATTGGTTAGAAAAGTGATATGTCTCCACTGTCAGACTGCTCACAGATGCCTTCTTCCCATTAGGTTGTTTTGGAGCAAATTTGTACTAAAGATTTTAACAAATCATTACATAGCGTAGATTTAATCAAACCCCAAAAAAGCAGAGGTTTTAGGGAACCGCATGTTTTCACATCAATCTTTTTATAATTAATACATTTAATTTGTTAAGCAATGGATTTATTAATGCTGCAGTTTTTAATATAATAATAGCTGCTAATATGCCTCTTGTTTAGTCATTCATATGTCATTGTGATCAGTAGTACACACACACACACATACACACACATACACACACACATCAGTGTCAAGAGCACTGATAACATTTGTCTTCTGTAATGTGCCTGCTCTTGGAAATAAATGCACCGTCAGATTTGGCTGGCAGGAATCAGCAGAATTGTCTTTGGCGGATACATGAATATTATAATTAACTGAAGTTAACATGCGAGTGACACAGTGCAAAACACCAACAAGTGACATACATCACATTTATTGTTACAGTTATTGTAACTAACCAGCATTTCCTTTTCGTCCCGTTTTGGTCACGTTATACGGGTTCAATGACGACGACATTTCGTCATAATTTTCGTCTCATATACACTTAGCACTCTCATCTCTGAGGGCAGCTCCTAAACAGTTAATATTAAGTATTTATTTTAAAACCATTGGCAAATACAAAGAGTTCAGTCCGTAAAGCTTTTGTGGCTCCTTGTCAACCGCTTCACACTGTGCTGGTCTGTGTTGCACCGTCGTCGCAGTTGCACCTGCGTAGCTGCATTAGGCTGAAAGTGAGGTCAGTTCTTTCCTGTTGAAAGTAACTGCCCACTGTGATGATAATTCGAATTTCAGATGTTACATGTCAAAACTCCTGACAAACACAACGAACAGAAGGCATTTATATTTAGTCTAATAATAATAATATGTATGCTCAAGAGACTGAGAGAAGTGAGAAAGTGTAAATCACAGTATTATTGTCATTTCACACCAGCCTACGTTTGTCTTGTTGTCCACAAAGGCAACCTGTCACTGTTCCCCTCTTTATTCCACACAGTCAACACAACCTGCTCAGCTGCTTAATGTCAGGGAACTGAATAATTTAAATCTCAAATTGTTCTACAAATTCCCCATTTTACAGACACATTTTCAAAAAGCCTGAGCTGTGTAACTTTAAAAGTCACAGTTTGACTGAATTTAGGGTGTTAGTTATGTCAGAATAGAAACTTCCTATATAGTTCATGTTGGTGTAAACAAATACCCCCGCGTTTTGCGGTGTCTGTTAGTATAGGTGGCAAATCATAACAATAATTTAAAAGTGTGGCTCTCTGGAGTGTCAGCAACACCAACTGCATTTCCAAAATATCCTCTTTCTGTCCACCCCCACTGGCAGCGCTTCTTAAAAAGTATTGTATTCATTAAATGTCCACAGAACTGACAGCCATGGGGAGCCTCATATTGTATTTTTGGAAAGTGTACATTAACAAGCTCTAAGTTTATCACCTCCGTGACACTGGAGGTTCACATGTTCATTTCAAGGAGTCTGAGGCCTATTATGAGCATAGAACTGTCACCGCGTGTTGTATCTGAAACAGGTGAAAACATCTTTAATCTATAACGAACATTATTAAAGAAACTATTAAAAGATGATTTTAGAACCTCTGGGATAATTGAAAGCCTGGACGCTTTTAGTTTTCATAAGCTCCACGATTACCATGAGGTCAACTTTACATAACCAACTGTGAGATCCTGAAATCAACTCTGAAAGCAAAGCCATCTCAGGGAACCTACTATTATCTGCGACTTCTGTCAGATCAGGAGAGGCCGAGTTGGAGATGTTCACGGTTTTGTGAAACGTGAACATCATTGTACTGTGTGCTTATGTAATGTTTACAGAGAGGGCTGCCGTCAAAACAGGAGACATGAAAGGTACAGTTACTTTGTCACATAGACAAACAAGACAGCAAGTCAATATGCATCCATTAATGTGACAGGTCCCGGATATGGATTTGTTCTGAAATTCCTGGTTCACACTCTTTGTGTGCCCAGAAAACCAAACAATGATGAGTGTTTGTTTGCCCACAGCTAAATCTTTTATTGTATAGCAATGTGGTCACTGAGCAGAGTGAAACAACCCCATGCCTGCTGTGTTGTGCCCAGAGTTTCAGGTTTGACGCCATAAAAACGTTCTGCATCTGCAATCTGCATTTGTCAGATGACCAGTGGCAGCAGGGCTTGTCTATCATTTAGTTTTGCACTCGAGGCGAGTTCAGCAGTTCAGCGTGTGTAAAGTGGATCCTTCTGGCCATTTCAGGATTTGAAAGAAGAATAGATAAAATAAGTTAATGAGGCAATGTGTTAGTTCAGGCAGGACATCTACTGCAAGTCACGTGTGCCTGGCAGCTGATTGTCAGCTGATCCGACATCAACAGCATCAGTCACTCACAGTGTGCTCAAGGTTGTCGGCTCCTCATTCATCCGTCCAGTTCTCATCTTCCAGGTCCTATTTGTGGGTCGAACAAAACACATGTCACTCAATAACTAGTTAACAGCAAATAACTCCTACGAACAAACAAACAACTATTCAGAGTGTTGCTATGGATGTGATTTTAAAATGCCAAAATAACGTTCTGACATCATTTTCTGAGAAATGATTTAAAAGACCCAACCTTTTGATTAGACACCAGATTAATGACAGCACTGTGTACAGTGGACTAAATCTTCCCTCTGTGCGTCACCACGCGGCTCTTTAACGTAGGTGTTTGTTCAATATTTACAGAGCTTTAACGACCTCCATTTTTCAGTAAAACAACCCTTTCCTGTCACAGTGGAGCCTTTTTATATTAGTGCCAATATGAAGCGAGCAGCAGGTCACCGTGAACCAAATGATTCGAAGACGCTCACGAGAACGAAATGTTCAAAAGACTCTGTTCAAGAAAGCAGTAGGTGCTACGTTTAATACACCACTTTATATTTCAGCTTCATCAGGTGCTTTGTTCATGGATGACAACACAGTGAAACATAAATTCCCAGGCAGCACTGAATAAGGGCACCCAGGGAAAGCCAGACAGAGAGATTATAGAATAATATCAGTCAAATCCAGGCCATTTGGAGAGTTTCCTTCCTGCGGTGTCACTCGTAACTTCTGCTTTTCGTGTCTGTCTCTCTCCCTCTAAACTCTTATGAATCCATTGAAATGCAGCGGATAAATAGGAAGGAAGTCTGCACAGGGGATAAGACTGTATTTCAGTAGTGCTTCTCTGATTGGTGTGATCATACATTCATGTCGCGAGGCTGTAAAATGGTTGCAACCTTTGGATCAGAGCCCTCAGGAATGACTGAGACACTTGAGTGGTTAGGGTGTTTATCCTTATCCACTAACCTCCACACTGAGTAATATGCTCACTCTCAGCACTGTTTAAATGAGTTTAAGGGCCTCGGTATCCTCTTTTGGTTTTGACATCTGAAAAGAGAGACTTGCAAGAGCCCATAGGGTGAGTAAAACGGTCCAGTTGATTAAGAGAGGGCTGGTTCAAACACGGAACAACCTGGAAAACATCGTTCCTTGTACTGCAGTAGGCTAAAAGGCAGGGAAACGGTATTTTCTGGCAGGGAATACAATAAAGTGCTAGCACTGGCAAAATGGGGACTTATTTAATGGATATTTTAAAGCCCCACTTATCTGTGCTCTCTGCAAAAAAAACAGCCGAGTTACTGATGTTTTTCTGCTTTTAGCACATAGAGTACAGTATTGTTGTGAGAGTCCCGCAGTGAAGTATCAATAAACATTGTGATTTACGCAGCAAGCACACGGACCCGTTTGGGATTACACAACACTGCAGGTATAATGTGATTATGACAAATGAAAGTTCTCAAGTTGTGGATCATTTTTGGAAAAATAGCAGGGGAGTGCTGACACTTGCTGCGTCTGTGTCGCCCTTTATACAGCACTGTAAGTTGTATTATACCAGGTGTATTCTACAAGAACCCAAGAGAAGGTTTGAAAATCGTGCTCAAACACTCACACTGATAACACCTGAGGAAGAAAATCAACAACAGGTGAATATGCATAGTTATTACAGCCAAATGTAAGTTGGTTGTATAATTCCTTTATAGCCTGAGAAGATTTTTTTTTATGGCTGAACCACCCACGTAATGTTCTGGTCTGCATTGTGTCTTGAAGTGAGTGCTCCCACTCATATTAGCCGTGTTGTAAGTGCAATAGGAGTCAAAGAGAGTCTTTTTCCACTCAGCATGGCTCCATACAGTAACAGCGGCTTATGAGGATCTCATCACTCTCCATCCTCATAATGTTCCTGTCAGTGTGCCGGATGGGAACTATTACATGCCTCAGATCATCATTCACTAGATGCAGGGGCCCCCATAAATGCTGGCAGCTTTATTATGCAAGATATTAGTCCATTTGTGCATTAGCACAGTGGTTTGCCTCGTCATGTTAATTCTGAGCTGTGTCTCATGCTTTGTAGTTAGTTCTGGAGATGGCAGAGGACAAGAAGCTCTTGTCAAATGCATTAAGTTTCTGCTCTATGCAGATTTATTTTACAATATGTCAGTGTTCATTCCTTTCAGATCAGCCTCATTGTAATCTCACCCGTTTAAAGCTCTTGGCTGTGACTGGAGTCTCTTTACATGCCTACCTCCTGTGTTGGATATTTTTTGACAGACCAATAACAACAAGTGTCTGCAGCAAAAGCCAGTTGTCACTGCGGCTAATCTATCACTTGTCTGTCGCCTTTGGCATTGAGGGTTCATTAGCCACCAAATACCCAATATAAAATATAATTGCAGGCTATAAACTGCGTTGTGCCAGTCACCCAGTGGCACTCTGTGAACTCGTCTCAGGTTTGTAAGATTATATTTGATCACAATCTTTATGAATCTTTTTGATTTAGCCTGATAAATGTATTTTGTATCTGGATTATTTTTAATGTCCATGTGAATATGTCTATATAGTTTATTTTCTCTTGGAGCATTCAGATTGAATGTGAAGTGATTTCTCGTGTTATATGCAACAAAAGTTGCTCCATTTTTTCTGTTATTGTCCTCTGGGCTTTTACTTTTTATTTTCTCCTCTGTGTGTTCATGGCTAGATGTACCTCAGTTTGAGGTGTTTTCCACTCTGTAACCATAGAGTTAGTGTTCTCAAACTTTACAATGAAACTTAGCATAAAATTATACATAAGTATTTAAATCGTCCCTGTCTTCATCAATTTATATTACCAGTGTTCTGGTTTAATAACCAATCACCACTCTAGCTAACTTAGTTTTGAGCCAAATGAATAAAGTATAACACACTTAGAGTGTCAGTGGAGCAGAAAGAGGATAAACACAAATAGAGTAACCCAGCCAGCAAAGAAGTCCCTTCTACGACGCTGTGTTGGCAAGTCCATTAAATATTGATAAAAGAAAATGAGATGCAATCAATTCAGGTAAGCTGAGTCTAGTTCATTAAGTCCACAACAACCTCTTCCAATGAAATGTGCAATATTAAGACGCAGTGCACCTCTGGCACAGCTCAGACTGTAGTATTCAAGGAAATCACATTCTCTTTATCTGCATTTTCTGCTTAGTTGTGTGTGCTTTCATGTGTGAAATAACCACATGTGCCAGCCCACCCATGCTGCTTGTGTGCATTTGTGTTTGGGCAGGTAATTTTTTCTCCTTTTAAATGAGACCTGTCTTTTCTGATCTACACATTGGGGTCGGCTTCATCTGGAGCTGGTTAACAGATAATGAGTTCTTGATACTGAGAAAGACAGATGAGACCACTGTGACTTCCCCAGAGAATTTAGGCAATCGAATTTAAAAGCTATTTTAGGCTGCAGTGCCAGGTACAGTCACGTCACCTGGGTTGATATTATTGGATGAAATAGGATACACCCTCTGCCAACTTGGTGTGTGTGTGTGTGTTTGTCTGTGCGTGTGAGACAAGAAGCAGCCAGGGAGCATGCACAGGGGCGGGGCAGCTCTGACAGCAATGTTTCAGTGAAAGAGACAGGGGGCAGTTGGAGATGTATGATTGTGTGTGTGTGTGTGTGTGTCCCTGCAAGTGTTCATGTTTGTAATACAGTTACTGCACTGTTAACTGTGTATGTAAGTCTGTCTACAGTACATCCGCCAGGAGAAGTGTTTGGACTGTATTATAAGCAGTCCTGTCACTGCCACCTTGCTCTGTGGTGATACGGTACTTGGATCACTTTCAAGCCTTTGTGTAATCAGCTTGTTGACTCACTGCCCTCTCAAGTGTTCGAGCTTTGGCAAGCTTTGATGTACATTTCTTTCATGCATGTAAATATGTAAGTTGGAGGAACACAGAAAGCGTGATGGGGTCAACGTCTGCATGTGTGTGTGTGTGTGTGTGTGTGTTCACCCACACAGCTTTATGCAATGCGTATTTATTGTGCGGTACAGATGGACGCAGTACAGCACAGCGGCAGACATGGTCTCTATCATCCGACGGCCGTCTGTCCTGAGATGAGAAGTCTGTTTTGTTTCTCCTCTCTCACATAAACACATAATATCCCACTGCTAGATAACACTCCCCGAGCAGGAGGTGTGACTACTAACATCTCCTCAAACGCTCCAAGCTTCCCTGCAGTATACTTTCAACTCCCTTCCTCACTTGCCTGTACCCCCTGCACAACCCCGCATCTCTGCCTGCCGGCATTTAAAGACCCTCTCCTTCTACTGAAGCATGTTTACACAGGAGTGAGTGTGTGCTTTTTCTCCCTCTCCGTCTCTTTTGAGTGCCTGTTCAATACGCAGATGGTTGCGCTTCCTTTTAAGGATTGATCACAATAACCTATCACTTACATCTGCATAGCATCTGTGTGGGGTTGTGTTGAAGTGCAAGCATGAGGAGTGAGGCGAGGGGTCACGCCAGGAATTTGCCTTAAACAAAAAGACATTGTTTCTCAAAGCCTGGTATGTCAAAGTTTGGATTGTAAGAATTGTTAGAAACTAAGTGTCACTCTGGCAGATTTAATGAACAAGTAGATTTTTTCTTTCTTTCTGACATCTAACATAAGTTATAAGTTAAGTTAAGTTAAGTCATGAGTTCAGTGACGGCAACTTTGCTTTTGTTGTAAAACATGCACAAAGGTATGCACTGGACTTCCTCCAGGTTTAGATTTACTGTGAGAATGAAAGAAAGGTCAAGCAGTGTTCTCTGTACAGTCATCCGCAAGTGGCTGCAGCCTTTTGGTTTGACATATTCCTGAGCCATTCTTCCACTGTCTCTATTTTGCCTCCCTATTTTTCTTCCCGTCTCTAGCTCTCACATACTACACAGGCAAGTGTCTTGTGCAATGTCTAAAGAGATTCAACTGCTTGTTACTGAGACTGTCAAAAAGCACGGAGACCCACCGCAGAGGTGAGGATGTGTGTGAAATCCCCTGAGCGTCTTGCACTGGTCAGAAGCAAAAGAGCATTCCTCTTTTCTTTCTGCGTGTAGGTTTTTCTCCTCGCATTCGGCTACTCGAACACAACAACCGTAGCCAGTTACCAGAGGAATTACAGCAACAGCTTTAGACATTCTGAGGACATTTATTTTTATATTTTATATTATTCTTATTCTCAGTTTAAATACAAAACATGCTTCCCCCAGTAAAGGAATACCTAAAATGACTTACATGAAACGCTGTCATCTCCTCGGTTACTGAAACATGTGATGCTGACTGTGTCTGAAGAGTCTCAGTCATTCAGGTCATGGTTTTCCCAAAAAGGTTATGCAGTGGCAACCAGACCACCTACAACTGAAAGAGGAGCGTCACTCTTTTGATGACCAGGATGTCAAGATCCTTGACAGTTAGTTGATTAACTGGTGGGAGCCACGTTGTTGTAATTATTTTTGACCTACAAAAAGCACTGGATAAGGTTTGGGAAAGAGCATGGTTTCATATTGAAAGCGTGACAGGACACTCCTGTCTCCCGTCTTAAACCCTCCATCCTCTCTCTTCGTGTCTTTGCTGCACTATGAGAATGTTCTTCCTGTATTGGAACTAAATGTTCTTGTGAACATAAATCACTGAAGCTTTTACGAAATGCAATTATTTGAAGATGGATATTTGAGATGGTGTTGGGAAATATACTGCAGCGTATTCAAGATTAAGATCCACAGAATTGTTCTACACAATCTACATTTTGTGCCTTTCAAAACTCTGTGCAGCTCCTCCACATGCTCTCGACAGAACAGAGATCTTTTCACAGACCTGACTTTGGCTTGATCCCATCGTTGGTGCCCTGCATAACCTCGCATACTGATTATTGTTTAACTTCCTTGCATTGTCATTCTATCAGACTAAGTTCCCGCCAAACTGCCATCTGTTTATGACTTGTGGTGCCAGTGTAAGCAGTATTCACACAATGTACTGCAGCAATCTGGATGCCAGCTAAAAAGAAACCTCAATAAAAGCTGATCTCCTGGCTGCCCACGGTCATAAAGGAATAAACAAGGTTAGGACAGAATAATTATACTGAGCTGCTTCCCGGTATTAAGGGACTGACGGGACGTTTTCCGTAGTATAGAAACAAGTCGTGTTCTTCTGGCTCTTCGTGGCGCTGCTATTGATATTTCAGCTAAGGATCATGCTCATACTATCTCAAACCATCCTTCTGTCTTTTACAGACAGAAATCTATTTGGACTGTACCCATACATGTGTGAATATGTAATTCTCTGACACAACATTTATGCAAACAATTCTTTTCTTTCCTTCAGATGACTTGGAACAGAAAGTGTGAACATACAAATAAATAAAGAACTACACTCCACAGTATTTTATTCACCTAGATCTACTTTGGCACCTGGTCTCTGATGCCTTTTTTGTTTTTTTAAGTCAGAAGGCAGCGGTCCAGAACTTAGTCAATAACTGTTGAATGGATGTACTTTGATCTGATGTGTTATTTACTTTAAGCAGATCTTATATTATATTGTTGCTTCTACTGTATTTTGACCCAACTTAAGAATACCCTTTGACCTCAGAAACCTTAGACTGATTTGAGCAGCACCAGTTATTGTCTCTGAATTGGTAAAGCAATAGAAAAGTGGATGTGACCATGTGCTCACATCAGCAGCAATAACAATACAACAGTATTGTTGTTGTCATTCATTCCATGTCCATTAAGTACTGGGAGACGAGAAGTGACAGAGATGGAAACAACGGTGCCAAGTCACTTGCTGACAAGGAGAATTTGTGTTAAGCCTTATGCAAATTAGGCATGACATGATGTAACAATGACCCTCTGAAGGAAAGACAGGATGTTGCTGTTGTTGTTCTAGAGAATTCCTCTCATAAGCACTAGTCACAAAAGGCAACATATTTTGTCTCCAAAACTAATTTGGCACATTCAACCTAAATGTTGTCCACCACGGCGGAGAGGACCTGTTCATCACTGAAATAAACTCAGCGTTATTCTTTGTGGTTTTTCAGCTCACCGTATCTCTCCTGCACATGCTCGGTTTGCTACTTGGCTGCAGAGAACCTCTCACACACAGTGATAAGGGATGAACGCTTGGCTGCTTTTGAGCGACATGTTTCTTGTCATTTGAACTTACTAACTAAAATATGGGGTTGATTGTGTCTTTATCCTGGTTCCTTAGAAAAAGGAACACTAATTGCAAAGTGTCTCACATTTTCATATATTAAAAGTTTACCACTGAATGGATTGCATTTGTAGCGAAACCTAATTTTTTTGGTGTGATTTGGGGACAGCTGTGTGGATCAGCATGTCTGAAATACAAGCACGTTGTTAACAGATGGAAGATAAATACAATTGTTTGCAACGTTAGATTTGAGAACAAAGCAAATGTGTCAAAACAAATATTTTGCTTCATAATTTTATCAGTATTACTGGACATATGATGAATTTAATCGAGGGAATGGATTAAGGCTTTGTGGGCTTTTGTCATTTAACTCAAAATAAGTTGGGGTTTAGTATTTAATTCCCTAAATATCCTGTCACACACAATCAAAATCAAAAACAGTTCCCATTCATGCGTTTTCTTTCCCTTTGCTAAGATTTTGATTAATTTAATGACAACATGATATTTAAACAGTCCATTTATCAATGGTACTGCGAAGTATAATAAGTAGTTATTAGTTAAAGTAATTATTTAATGCACACTAAGTCCATAACGATTTCTTGTTCACATATTAGATTTGACAAGGTTGGAAATACTGACTTATACAAAGCATAGCGTAGTGTGCGCTGTGCTGACAGACAGCTCACACTACGCCTTCAGTGTAGACGCGGTATCACTTTCTTAAAGGGACAGTACACACCTGCTCTTCTTTAGAGGATCGATTTACTATAGGTTTAATCTGCTGGGGGACTCCATATCACACTGAGCTCCTCTCCTCCTTCTCTTTCTCTGTCCACTTCACT
>JAUMTR010000007.1:12681519-12700673 GCA_032270685.1 Microctenopoma stevenorrisi | reverse complement strand
GCCTTGAGATAACTTTTGTTGTAAAATGGCGCTATATAAATAAAATTGAATTGAATTGAATTGAATTGAATTGAATTTAGTGTTTAACAGCTGAAACCGGTTCCTCCCCAAATGCGATGCAATAAAAATGCTTTGAGTATCACACACATTTTATGGTGACGACTACAACAATTGTTTTAAGTAAATAACATATTTTTTGTGGAAGGTTGATTCCAAAACTGTTATTAGTCATTATTTTGTCTGAATCACCTTGTTAAATTACCAACAGTAGAATTCTACCATTACCTGGCATCCTCCACCCTGTTTATGTGTCTGAGAATAGGCTTTCTGGCTGTCATGTATCCAACACGCTCAACTCGCTGCCTCTGCATCCTGCACACATACACACACACACACAACAGTCGCTCTGCTCCTCGAAGGCAAGTCATAAATTCACTTATGACAAGAAGAGAGGAAATATCTCATTTCTGTGATTGTGTTTATGATTTGCAGGCCTTAGGGAATCGCTATTAATATGCAGCAGGCTCCTGGGATGTCTAGTGTTTTTCATACATGTACATACAGTATGATCCACTTATTTCCACTTTGTCAAGCTTCACTTTTGACCCCTAAAGCCATTTTCTGTTTTCCAAGACATATTTAGTAAGTGGGCGGACTACAAACTGGCCTTTTAAGCGGCTGATTTTCCTATTTATTTCTATGTAATGTACAAACGTAATTGAAAAACAAAAGGTTTTCTGACTAACCCCGCTGACATAAAGATCAAGCAGGCTGACACCGTTTCATCTCTGCCAGTCAGGCTGTACCTGGAGATTTGAACTTGGCCGAGAACATCATACACTGCATGTTATGTCTTACTTATCAAGATGTTCTCGGCCAAGTTTAAACCCCTTCTTCAAATAAAATCAGATTTTCAGAAAGTGGATACTACCTTAAAAGTCAAGGACAATGCACTTAAAAATAATGTACTTCAGAGTTCCTTTAAGCCATTTCTGTAAATTCCTGTTTTTACCCAACGGTTTTACGCTACCTGACTGAGGGTGATTATTTTCTTTATCAGGATTGGCAAAACTGCTGAAGTTCATACTGCTCAGTAACAAAAATGCGAACTTGCTGGGGGGTTTGTTCTGCCAGATCATTATTACTTCTGGTTTATTAATATCAAGGAGCTGCTTTCTTGAATCCACACTCCAAATGTTTCATGGTGCTATTTGGAATCTTTCTTTGTCTCTTCAGCATTTCTGTGACAGGCTGTTGGTATATCAGTATATCTGTGCATTACCAAATCGAGCATTGAAGTAACAACGTTAATGTAGTTATCTTACCAAAGAGTAGTGGATGAAGGCAAAAAGGGAGAAGGCATCACATCCTCTACACCTGGTTAGGTCTCAAGTTTGAGATAACATACATCCGTCATATGAGCGTACAAAACGGAGGACAAGAACGCAGACCAGGACCAGAGAGGGTTCAAACAAAGGAACTTTATTAATTAAATAACGAGAGATCACTCCAAAAGGAGCCAAAACTACAACACTAAAATTAGGACTGGAGACAAGGGGGAAGGCCAGATACAGAGGGAAAAACACAGAAACAGAACAGGGACAAAACAGAAACTAAACCCAAACCAACGTACATATGGTAAGGAACGCAATGACAGGTGGAGGAGACGACACCAGGGTGATGTCGGGTGGTGAAACGGGATGAAGTGACAAAGAAAGGTAGAAAGTGCAGGGGCTTAAATAGTGAAGGGACTAATTGGTCTCAGGAGCAGTGAGAGTGGAGAGAGGGGAGTGGTCAAAGTGAGGGAGGAACAAAGACATAAAAAGACACATAAGGGCCAGAGGGGAACATGACACTGACACATGCCGCATTTGTCATCACATATTTCTACAGTCAGTTCAGTCAGAACAGATTAGTTACCTTAATGAAGATGCTTATATGGTGGTTACAGGGTATTCGGTTTGATGCGCGGTTTACATCAAAGCATCCTTTCTGCACTTCAGTTTGCTCCATTGCCTTGAAAAGCCTGTATAGCTTTGGCAGGTAGAACTGCAGCTGGGTCCTCAAGTGAAGGTTTGTTAGGAAGAGATACAGCGAAGGCTTACAATTATGAAGCTCACTTAACATTTGCTTGACTGGAAATCTTTGAACTTTAGAAGTCAACTTAGAGCATCGCTCGGGGACTTCGGTAAGTCCGTCTCCTGCCAAGTAGGCACTAAATGCTTGTTCTTGTCAGCAGTGAGTACCTGACAGATGGCCTTGTGCTGTTTCACAACACTTGCCACCATCTTCTGGCAGCAGCCCGATCATCACCAGCTTGTGATAGATTTAGCTCATCCTGTGCAACTACAAAGTGCCTTTCTTTTATGAAGGACACTTCATCTCTCTAATGTAATGCAAAAAAATTTGATAATATATCACAGTCATTTAATTACATCTAGCTACAATTATAGAACAAGTCATAAAAAGCGTAATTTATTATTATTTTAATAGCTTTATCAGGCCTTCTATGCAGTATTATTAATGTCCATTATCACTGCCTGTATTAAATTAAAGTTTTTAAACACTTTAGTAAAGAGCTTTTTGTTAAATTAAAATATTATAAACATATAATAACACACTCTTTATAAACTACTAATTCAGAGCCAAAATGTCACCTTCAGGTGCCAGGGGAATGTTTGGAAGAGTCTACAAACCACATTATCCAGCTGCCTCTGATGTTTCATTGAACCAGATGTAGTGAGGAAAGAGCAACAGACTATCTTCTCATGCTCAGTGTGCTGAAAGATGTCTGATATGTGAGAAAAACCTTTCTCAGACGTTTAATAAATTTTTTAAGTGCTTATTCTAAACATTCATTACTGTTCTGCCTCCCAAGTTAGTAGCTGTTGTGCCATTGCCTCTTGTAGTAATTTAATGATAAATTATTGTATATATGGACCCTTTCATCCATGCTGACTTGAAGACTGAATGCATGCATATTTACCGAGCTGAAAATCGTTGCTGCACAACTTCAGTAATGACTTTGTGATTACTATCATCAGTGATTAATATCTGTAGAGCATGCTGCCCTGTGTCTGTAATATTGTCAAAATGACGGAATCTCTAAAGCCTGCCTTTGGCAAATTCTCCTGCAGATGAAGATAACATCCTCTGTTGGTGTAGTATTTGCAAATGTAAGATGGAACGTGTGGGTCAGAGTTGGTCTACTCCTGGTTTTGCTAATCGGCAAGGATGCATCCCTCAGTAGATGGGAATCAATAACTCTTCCAGCAGTCGGTGTCGAGGCATTACTGGCCTGATCACAGTTCACCGTGAAACAAGCCCTCTCCTCACCTCATACACTCGCTGCAACCTGGATGAGGCATAGCATTAGGTGTCTTTGATTGTTTTTGCCTACAAAGCAACTACACATCATTCTGCTTTGAAGACTAGCAGAATCCACAAGAGCTTGCCAGGCTTGTTTTCTAAATAACACTTCCTTATAAGATTAAACAGAGGGCTTTTAAAATATGGTCATCGTATCATTGTTTGAAGTCCTGGGTTGCTCCTAAACTTGCTGTCTGTTCTCTTGCCACAAGGCAGAAATCTCCTGAATGTATGACAATGCTGCACGACCCAGCCAGCGATGGTGTTCACAGTCATTGCTGAAGCTTTGCTGGGTTGAATAAATATGCATTCATCCCTCCTGGGAGTGCCAGTGCCTGATAACCTTAGTTTTGTTAGTCCAATCTAGCTCCACAATTGTTAATTAGTTTTTCTCAGCCGGTAGAACCAAGTCATCTGTTTGAGGTCACGGTAGAAACTAGTTTTGTTTGGCAGTAGCCATTGAAGTTGCTTATGCCCAAAATGTTTTACTGAGACATATCAAAATAAGCTTCTTACACCCCTGTCTGCCTCCATTTTGTCTCCATCCATCCAGCACAGAAGTAGGCATACCACAAGGTGCTGTAATAGCAATGAGACAAGACAAGATTGACTATACCTATGTAAATAATCATAAAAATTTAATTTGTAGATCGTAATCCGTGTAACTCATAATACATCAGCAGTTGCAGACCAAGGCTCAAATTATAACCTTTATTAAAAATGTACTTGTCAACATAACATGTCCTTGCTGGACATCATCTGGCCGTAGCCATACCCTACTTCATTAGTTACTGAAAATAGAAACCTAAAATGTTCGAGCAGTAGTCACCCAGTCATTTAGATAGATCCTTGCACCCAATTTGCGCTGCCCAACCCTGCTGGGACAAATGCTTCAGAATGTCAAGGAACACTTTGTGTTGCAACACAGTAAACGAGTATTGATCGCTCTCTCCGTATACCCGAAACGATCACCCCTACGTGCCTGGGAGTCAAACTTAAGATATAAGACAGGAGATGGACGCTATAATGGCTTCGCTGCAATAGCAGCTTGTTGTCGGAGGTCTAGCTAGCCCACCCTTGTTGGGTGTCGTCATCTGGCGCATACAGTTGTCCTCTGAAAAAGCTTAGTAAGTTCAATTTTAATGGCAAAACAAACAATAGAAAACCCTCGGTGCAGCTAGTTTCCACTTCCAGGGGATTACAGATGTAAATATATGGCAGTTCACAATCGCAATCTGAGGCAATAGCAGGGCTTTAATGTTCCATGTATAAATATTTTTTTCTGTGGTCGAATCAAGGTGTTGTGCATGAATAAACAGCATGAATACATGGACATACATATTTCGTACTGTACACATTCAATTGCAAAGTATCCTATATGAATTTTAAATAGGCAGAAATAGGGACTGTGGCATTTACCCTTAGGATCTGGTCTTTCCTCCACTGTTCTGCAAGCCTCCTATGGCTATTTTACACAGATACGACACCAAGCACTGTGCTTTCATTTGTCTAATTTTGCTAATGCTAATTTGCTTTTCTAATTTTATTTTTCAACAAGTCAAGGTAGCAGATGAAAGACTGATTTCCCTACTGTTTAAGCCCTTATCTTCACATAGACACATTTTACCCTTGTAAGCCAATTAAAAGATGTTTAACACTCATTAGTAACACATTGCTGTCTCAAATGTGCAGCAGAAATTGCTTTGTGAAAAGTTAAAAGACCTTTTTTTTAAGTCTTTGACATTTTTGTTAGAAATGTTCTTTATATTAATTATTACATGCATTGTTTGGAGTTGTTTTTCTTGTTTATGTATCTACACATATCTACTGTTTTTTTACATACTCTACAATTCTTGACTGATATATATGTTTATGCATGCTGTTTCTATGCAGATATGATACGTGCACATGATGGATTCTCCTGTGTGAAATGTGAGAACTTTCTTGTATTTGCATGGAATTGCACAGATGTGTGTCTCTAGTGGAGATAGCAGAGAGCCTCCAGATAATAGTAGTAGCAGTGCATGCTCTGTGTCACAAACAGCTATCACTGCTGGTTACTGAGATTCTTTAAAAGCTCCGTGGGGGCCTGAGATTATGGAATAGCACAGGTGCAACACTACATGTCAAATATTTTTTCCCAGTGGGATGAAATTGTGTGTGTGTGTGTGTTTGTGCGGTTGTGGTTTTATACAGTTTGGTTCTGCCGTGGCCGTGCTTATGTGCATTTGCCAGGATATTTGTGTAAATGGAGAGTGTGCAGCAGTTTGGGTGGGTTAGTTGTTTTTGTTGTCTCCCATGGTAACTGGTCTTTGTTTGTTCAGGTTAAAAATCATCTATTTTCACAAACATTAGTGGAACAGCGTCGTGTTCATTGCTTTAACAATATAGAGAAGGCACAAGGTAGCATGCTCGTCACTTTACAGTCACAGTCGGTTTGTTTTAAATGAATGCCAGTGAGGCTGCTGACTTTTCAGATCAACAGTTGTGCTTTGTAACATTTTTTACAGTTCCTAACTGTTTTAATTTTCACATCCTATGTTAAGCTACACAGTTTCTTTTAGATCAAGTAAAATTTTTACAGAATTACAGAACAATCTCGTATACAGCAAATGTATTGTGTTCTTCATTCATTACAATATTTATCTATTTTAGTGAATGCAAAATGCCGTTTTAATTCTAAAAGATTGCACATCAAAATTTGAAGTGGACAGAACATGCTGCTTTGAAAATGGCAGTTTTCTATCTTCTTATCCATTTCATTAACAACTGGTTTGACAAAAACAGCAGGATCTTCTGTTTATTGTTTGTGTTTGCATCGTAAAGTGATCCCCAATCATAGAAAAGTTAATTTATTTTCCCCGACATCATGCTGTCATTAATGTTTAAGGTGCCATTTTCTCTCTGTTTCACCATTAAGCTTTGTCTCTGCACAGTTGTCGTTAACGATTCCTTTTCTTGAAGAACACCACGTGAAATCTGGTAACAAATTAACCAGCATCATGGATTGACAGCAAAAACGTCAGCATGAAGGTCTTTTTTTCAGCTGGATTCAACCTCAGGACTCAGACAGGGTCAAGTCTCGGAATACCCCAGATGGATGAGTCTTTTTGTTTTCTTTGAAAAGCTGCTATTGATTCCTACATATAATTGTAACCTAACTGTATCCAGTAAAGTCGCATTACAAACATGTACCTGCTTCATGCTCATACTCTGAAAAATCTATAAACAGTGTGTTTGTGTTTGACAGACTGACGCTAGAACTGAGACCATAGACAATAGACACCAGAGCTACATTTTGAATCCACACCACCTGTCTCCTATCTCTGAACTGACAGCAGAAACCTCCCCTGGCCTAATGTTATGTAAGGTGAAATCCCAACACAGTCATCTTTACAAACTAGGCCATGTGGGAAAAGTGTAAGTGAAATGTCTTCGCAATTTGCTGGGTGTCATAAGAAACCAGTCTTGATTGCAATAATTCTCTCTCACTGTAAGTGTTGTCTGTCTAGCCACACGGATTCAGATGTCAAGTTATAATTTAATATTTGCTTGAATTGCGTTTACATTGTGCATACAGATCATCTACATATGAAGTTGAGAAATTTGTTTTACAGGGAAGACAATGTAGACCTGAACAGCTTTGACTTATGAGCAGAATATGTTTCTAGCCTCACCTGCTGGATAAAAATAGGAATGACTAATTATGTCTCCTTTCTCCATTTCATTTTCTCTGCCTGTTCTGTCTCTTCTCTTTAGAATATGCCAAGACACAACAATGAGCTCCAACAGCACAGACCCTGGTCTCTTCCTGACTGCCAACACATTACCTACGGTGGCTGGAGATTACCCACAGTCCAATGCTCTCCACCAAGGAGGAACTGGAGGACCTCCCTGGACTGGTTTTCATGGGAAAACCTTAGACAATAATTACTCTTCCACTAGCCCACTTTTAAACTTAACCCCAGAATCCCAAACTAGGAATATTACGATCCTTAATCCCTTGGGTGGCCACCAAGTGTGGCAGGTTGTCCTTATTGTCTTGCTGACGGGAATGCTGTCCCTGGTCACCATCATCGGCAACATCCTGGTAGTGGTGTCATTCAAGGTTAATCGCCAGCTAAAAACAGTCAATAACTACTTTTTGTTGAGTTTGGCTGTTGCTGACCTCATCATAGGGGTAATCTCCATGAACCTGTACACAACTTATCTTGTGATGGGCTACTGGGCTATGGGCAACTGGGCCTGTGACCTGTGGCTGGCCATAGACTATGTGGCCAGCAATGCATCAGTTATGAACTTACTGGTCATCAGCTTCGACCGCTACTTTTCAATCACCAGGCCCCTGACCTACAGGGCCAAACGCACCACAAAGAGAGCTGTGATCATGATCAGCCTTGCCTGGTTTGTCTCAATTGTTCTGTGGGCCCCAGCCATTTTGCTATGGCAGTATTTTGAGGGTAAAAGGACAGTGCCCTCACATGAATGCTACATTCAGTTCCTCTCAGAGCCCCCTATAACATTTTGCACAGCCATGGCGGCTTTCTACCTGCCCGTGACAATAATGAGTGTTCTCTACTGGCGCATTTACAAAGAGACCCAGAACCGTTCGAAAGAGTTAGCTGGGTTGCAAGGTTCAGAGGGTCGTGGTGGGATAGGAGGCAGAGGTGGGAAAAGTGGGGGTAAGAGATCCCGTTTTGTCCATCAGACAGGAAGTTCTAGAAGCTGCAGCAGCTTTGAGCTGACCAGGTTGTCCAAGAGAAAAAGCACATGTCAGGAGTTAGTTGGCCGCTTCCACTGCTGGCCAGGGGTGCGCTCTTGGAGACCTGGTAGTACCCGGCATGGGGAGAGGGATCCAGACCAGAGCAGCAGCGACAGCTGGAACAACAATGATGCTGCAGTTTCTTTGGACCAATCTGGGTCTTCAGAGGATGAGGACTGTGGGGGCAGAGAGATGATTTCTCAGAGTCATGCTATTTTCTCCATTGTTCTCAGCCTGCCTGGTATAAAGGCTGCAGTAAACTCTCAGCTCACTTCATGTGAGGATCTGGATGCAGCTTCAGAGGAGGATCCCCTCAGGGCAGCAGAGTATAACCGAGACAGTGTCACAACCGTCGCCACTAACACCACTACTGTCACTACTCCCGATGGAGCAAACAGTTCAGAAAATAGCTACCACCAACGCTACTGTTCACGCAAGATTCAATCAATGCCTGTCATCCAAGCTACCTCTAACCAGGGCTCTTTGGATGGTGCACCAACAACCACTGCTACCAACAGCTCCACCAGCATGTCCACAAAATCCCCATCTGTCCCAATGTCCTTCAAAGAAGCAGCTTTGGCAAAACGTTTTGCAGCGCGGGCTCGGACTCAGATCACCAAGCGGAAGCGCATGTCATTGGTGAAGGAGAAGAAAGCAGCTCAGACTCTCAGTGCCATACTTTTTGCTTTCATCATCACATGGACACCATACAACATCATGGTGCTGATCAACGCCTTCTGTAAAGGCTGTATCCCGGAAACCCTCTGGGCGGTGGGTTACTGGCTGTGCTACGTCAACAGCACAGTCAACCCCATGTGCTACGCCCTGTGCAACAAGACTTTTCGTACAACCTTTAAGATGATACTGCTGTGCCGTTGGGACCAGAAAAAAAGGAGAAAGCAGCAGTTTCAGCAGAAGCAGTCAGTGGTCTTCCACAGGAGGGTTCCCAAGGAGTCCACGTAAATCAGAGGAAGTTTCAATGTTTGCTAACAGATTCTAAAAATGTAACACAGGACAATAAGAGGAAGAAACTTCCATGTAGATTTTTTCTGTGGAGTTTCTTTGCCTAGAGATATGTTGCTCTAGTGGGATGTCAAACACAGCAATCCTTTGTGGTGGTCTTGAGGTGTGTGTTTGTATCGGTGCATCATCATTTAGCAAAGCTGTGTCAATGCATGGAGGGTTGTATAAGTTGAGGTGCAGAGATGAAAGCTTCTGTTCTTGAAAAACTCCTTACCATTTCACACAGCTGAGAGAAAATGAAATGATGGGAAATAATAGAAAAGGGCTTTAAAGTGCATTGCAAAAGAATTGTTGAAGTGCAATTGACACAAGGGGAAAGGATATCTTTGTCATTGGTTGGGGATTTAAATTTCTTATCATTTCTCTCTGTGGGTAGCTAAATCTGTAATGTGCAGAGTGGTTTTGCATTTAAAACAAAACTATGTATCTGTGATATGTCACTGAAAGCCAAGACAAAAACTATTTTGTGTCCACAGGCATCTGCAATGTACTGATTTGACCTAGCATGTGTTTTTATTACATTGTAGTACATTGCCTTTCTACATGGTTTTAGCTTTCCGGTGTCTGATGGAATATAAAAAGCTCTTAAATTGTGTCCTTACTTTCGCTCAGCAGAGATCTGTTATTTTGTGATATTCATTGTTGGTTTTCTAGATATTCCTGAGATTTTGAGCCAGTCTGAAAATGATTATTTTAACAAACTGAGTTGTGAATATTATGTGTGGCACCACAGTCAGTGAACTGTTGTGTTTGTGTGTGATTGTTGTGCTTTTAATGGTGGAGACAATAAGTTCATTGGTTGTGATTTATGTACTTGCGGTTTTTTGTCCAGAGTAATGAATACACAATGAAAATATACTGTTTGTGTACATTTGGATATTTCTGACTCGATACACAATCATTTATTGCACACAAATATATTCATTTATAAAACGTGTGCTATGATTTTACACTATCTTTTACATTTATACAAAATGATACATCAAAAGAACTTTTTGTAAGAGGCCAGACATCTTTGATATAGTAGAGCAATGGTGGCCTCTGGTGGCCTGAGATAGGCTTGTTGTCCAGGGTGTATCACTGTGAGTCTAATTTTTACAATACAGCAAGAACAATGTCATTCTGATAATACACTGTATGAGGACAAAAATAACACATTCTTATTTTTTATTTAAATCTGTTTGGTTACATGGATTGGCTTCTAGTTATTCAGTTACATTTTCAGTCTCTTTTGGCACGAACAATTAAAGGTCACAATTATCACAAAAAAAATTTGATTTTAACATTATATTAGAATTTGCTTTAACTCACGAATAAAGTATTTTTTATTTTTAAGTATTAATGTGACTTACAGCAGTTGGTTTGTAAATAGAACTGGTAGCTGTCTTTGTCTACGTTACATCAGGTTTTTATATTCTATAGAAAGTAAATAAACACTACATAAGACACCTAAATAAAAAATTTATTTTATTTTTATTTTATTTTTTCTCTGTAATGCACATGTTATTTACTTATTTTAAGTATACGTGTCTTTATATTGTTGAGTCACCCATGATGATCTTGTGCAGAACAGATAAAATGTAATATGACTAGTGTCATATTGAAGAATTAGTAGAATATTGCTTTGGATGCAATAGTCATATCTAACAGTTTGACTGATGTGCTGTATGCAAAAGGTTTTAAAGATCCCATATCTGCTTTCAAGACTATATGCTCAAGTGTCATAATACATCCTTCATCAAAATATTTGAGTTTTGTACCTAAATTTGGGGATTGTAAACTACAAAAATGATGAACAGCAACATTTTGTTACATTTGAAGTATGTCATTCATACTTAAGTTAATAAACAAAACAAGAAATGACAGAAATTAACTTTTTTGTGTCAAAAGATGTGATTGTGTTATGTTTTATTTATGTCTATAATTTCTGTGTATAATCTTGAACAGTCAGTGCTAATTGTTGATGCTGTTGAGTCTGTTGAATACTTTTTTGACACCTTTTTATTGTTAGAATTAGAAAAAAATAGAAAAAGATACCAGAGATCCCCCATGTCTGAATCTATATAATAATAATCTCAATCAGTCTCCCTAGTAAGTATGACCGTATTATTTTTAGCAGGATACTGGATTGTTGTATAGCTGTGGAATAAATTTTCTGTCACTCAACATTGTCTAAAAGAATATTGCATAATATGATAAAACTAATTTATATATATGAGCATTCATGTTTGTTCAAAATTAAATCAGTAACTTTAAACATCTTTATTATTCAGTGTTATGGCCAACACATATCACCGATATGATAAAACATGGTTACATCTAGAATGACCTAACGTCTATTGCATGAACAGCAAAATTAACTTTAACCATGTTTTACCTTCAGATTGTACACATAGATAAAAGTGCTTCACAAAAGAGTCCAACTAACAGTTCTCGGAGAAAGGACTGTTACAAAACCTGACCTAGCAGCTTAAGTATATTTATTATGACTTTTTAATGCTATTATTTGAAACATGTCAGTGTCACTTTAAAAAGTAGTGTTTTGACTTAGAGCTTTTGCTGGCAGCAGCTTTTGGTCACAGCACACAGCTGAATCATGTTAGCTGATTAGAGGGATGGACCTAAAAACGGCTTCAGGGTGCTCTGAACCAAAGGTGGAAAGTACTGATTAATTTGATATTGTGTGTCGCACTGGATTTTATTTATATTGCTGATTAAATATGATTCTGCGCAGTTGTCTAGCACTACAACATTAGCACAGAGTATCTGATTTTACCAAGAAACTGAATAAACAAGCGGCCTTTGACTGTTTCACAGTTGTGTATGCTCCCATGATGAGGACTGATGAAGTTAGTGAGGGAGATGGCCAAAGAGACCAGACATGTGATGAAGGAAATACCAACTTCATGTGACCCATGGCTAAGGAGCGGCTCATAGACGAAGACAAACACCCATTTGTGTTGTCTTCTCCAGTTAGTGCTGAACCACTGAGGAGAACCAACCAGTCAGGCAAGTACAGAGGTTTTAAATTTTTTTCCTTTTAAATTCATTTAAGTTGCCTCCACATTTTAAGATTGCCTCATGTTGAAAGGTAATTACGTAATGTGTGATGAAGGTTAAAGGTCCAATACAAACTATGACAAATGTCTAAGCTAATTTATGTTAAAAGATTTGCTGTCCTTAGATGCTTCGTTTAAAAAAATGCAAATGCTAGTTATTCTTTGTGAAATGTTTTACATTTAAGTCTTTACAAACAAACTTTTTGTTCGACTTGGTGAAGGTCCACACACACATACGCAACTAAATGGATTGACGCTGTTAATCTTAAGAGATTTTTCTTAATTAAATGTTACTGTAGATGCAGATGTATCACCTGAAAATGTATTATTGCATTAAATAGTAGAATAAACTTTAAGATCAGAACTGATTTGGTAAACTGATTTTAATTCATTACTGTATAAATGAACTATTACTTTTATTCAGGATAAACTGATTGTTGGTTCAATTAAATGTATCAATTCACATATTTATATCTCTACAATGATTGGACATATTTATGCTAACATTACCATAACAACTGATACAATAGTCAAAGCATGAAGATACATAATTAAACTGTCAAAAAACATATTTTTATAGTACAAGAGACCTGTCGTCTTACATTTATCTTCAACTTTCATTTTAAATACCTTAGGAATAGCTTTGCCTTTTTTCTGTAACTGTTAACCTAAGATTAAAGCAATTCTTCTGATTTTTAGGTCGTTCTTTTCTCTTTACTTCAGCTTGTTCAGATCCTCCCTGCTCTGGATAAAGCTACGGTGGTCAGGATGCACACCATGAAGACAGTGGAGACCCAAGTACCTTTTTTAAAAGAGAGTTTTTTCACCACCACTTTCAAAGGCAGGAGGAAGAGCAGTGTTACCAACATCCTCCGTAAACAACAGCACTCACTACTTAATCAGCAGCAACAACAGCAATGCATTTTAGAGCAGCAGCAGCAGCAGCAGCAGCAGCATCCAAAACAATTTCTTTCCCCCTCAGTGAAAAATGGACCATGGCACGGCACTCTGGAGCATCGGCGCCTTGCTCGCTCGACCAGCAGTCCGTTATGCAAGACAGCAGAGTGTGCAGGAGCAGATGGGGAGCGAAAGGAGGGGCAAAAAGAGAGGAAGGATCAGAGAGAGGCTGTGCAGGGGAGGGTGAGGGAGCGAGGAGTGAGTGGTAGTGAGCCCGAGGCTGTCAGTGCCAGTCTCCTCCTCCTTTCATCATCAGCATCAGTGGCGCCAGGGGAGGCAGCATCATCCTCACAGCTGCTTTTAACTGTGGTGGATAGACAGCAGGGATTAGAGAGCTCTGAAAGGGCTCTGACCAACAGAGGAACAGCATCAGTAGCAGCCCAGGAGGAAGCCAATCATGACCAGCCTCGACCCCAGCAGCACGGCCTGTTAGCCAAGGGTGTTCGCTTGCTGAAGAGTATGGGGAACCAAGAGACCAAACAGAAGAAAGGAGGAGGAAGTGGTCTAGCAGCAGGGGATGTCTCATGTGATGGTGATGCTGATGAAGGGAAGTCTAAAAAATCTCACAATAAGATAAGTAAAGGAGGAGGAGGAGGAGAGCATAGTGCCAAAAAGAAATCAAAGTCGGAGTCAAAGGGTTCTGTGTTTTCTGGAATGAGAATCAGGAAGAGTTTATCCAGGGCGAAAGGGTTGTCTAAGGATGACATGTTGGAAGATGGGAGATCAGCATGCCTTGGCCAAGCAGGACTCAAATCCTGTGCGGAGACGAGCCTGTCAGCTGATGAGATGGGCATGCTATCAGATGTCGAGGGAGACCTAAGCCGCTTGACCGCAGACAGTCGCCAATCTCTGGTGGATGAGGCTGGCCTGAAGACGAGCTCAGGGTCGGATGCTGACCTCTACAGTTTTCACTCGGCAACAGCAGAAACTGAAGACCTGCTCTCTGACATCCAGAGGGCCATGAGAGATCAATGTGAGGCCAGCGACAAAGTAGTGGAAATGGTAACCGACCATGTGTCACGAGGGTTGACCGCTGAGAGGAACAGTGCTCCCAATAAGGTAATACCTAACCAATTATTTAATCTGGATAAGGAACATTTCTCCTTCCCCATTTGTAGTGAAAGTGTAGCTGAAGAGCTAAGCACTAAATACAAGAAATTACAGAATGAAAGACATAATAAGGCAAACTCAGGACATTCATCTGATTCCGGATCCCAGAGTGAGAGTGGGCCACAGTCTTCAGCCCCAGACACAGAGAGAAGTAGCGGTAGCCTCTGCCCAAAGACTAACAGCACATATAGCTTCCCTGACACTACAGCCACCACCCCCTCATATGAAAGTGCTGAGGAGCCCCTGGACGACCTGGAGAGCCCAGTTCTAGGACCGAGCAAAAACAGATGTGTGCCATGTGTTCGCATAGATCCAGTGGTGGCAGGGGTGGGACCACTGGGGGTTCATAAAAGTGCAAGTAGCACGGACCTGTCTATGGAGAGGGGGGAGGAAAAAGAAACTGGAAAATGGGACTTCCTGTCACTGAAAAGGAGGAAGAGTAGTATGTCTAATAGCCAGCTCACAACAGATGGTACCCCATTATCTCAGCCTAGAAGGACGTCCTCCAGCTCCTCCACCACTGTCAAACTCTATCCTCCAGTCCACCCGTCCTATGTTAAGACCACCACCAGGCAGCTTACCTCTCCAATTGGCTCACCTATAACTAGTCCCCATGTGCTAAGGAAAACGGATGCCAATGTTCCTTCAGTGGACTCCGGTGGGGCCCAGGTGTTTAGGGTGCGAAAGCAAAGATCTTCCTCCATTGCTGGGCCCCTTAGTGGGTGTGCAGACTGGTCTTCAGATTTGGATGAACTAAGAATAAGAAAGGATGACAGGGCCAGATTCCTAGAGCATGAGACCCCGCAGAAGAGTAACACAGGAGGACCCTACTGGACATTAGGCTGTAGGAGAGCTCAGTATGGACGCCAGGCCTCCACAGCGACAGGACCCTACCTAGACGTCTTCTCTGGTGAGTCACATATGAAGCATGTAACTGAACTGATACTGACAACAAATACAGCTCAACAAACAAAACGTACATCAGACCTTTGGTGTAGATAACGATTATGGGAAATAAATCCAGTAGCAACCTAACTTCACTTTTTTACCAACATTGCACTAATCTGGGTGTCAGTGTAGTGCTGTTGCCAGTGTTTTTTCTTCCTTGAAGCAGATGGGTGAGGTATATTTAGGCTACTTGACCCCTCCTTCTTGTTGGGCTGTGAAGCCACTTGTATGAGCAGTGAATTGTTTTGACCTAACAAGAAGGAAGTCCACTCACCATGACTAAACCTACAGATAACATCACCTGTACAGCTGAGAACTGTCACTGACACTTTGCCCGACTGTGTTGGACTGTAAGAATTTTGGTACAAGAATGTAGGATGAAATACTGAATGTGAACCAGAAGGTCTGTCAGAAGAAGTAATGAATGTAGAGGCAAATTATTTGCTCTTGCAAAAGCAATCTTATTCCTGACCAACACTCAGTGCAGATATTTTAGGTTGTTTATCCTGTACTCCAAGTGAAGTGAGATGCTGTAGTTAAACAGTTTTGTGTCTCCTTTTCTGTTTGTCTTCAAGTCTGATACCACACTTCAATTATTATTATTACTGTGTTGATCACAGTGTGTGTACTAAAGTTATGATTTAAAAGTACAGGAGCTCATGAAAACCACGGTGAAACAGTGGCAGGTCTTCACTGAGAAGAGCTTCTAAAACAAATGCCTTCTTCTCGTGAAACAATGCCACGCCGTCATCTTTTGTGTCACGGTGTCTTTCATGAGCTCAGCTGCTCTCCACTGTCTGCACTTGTGAGAACCGAATGACAATGCTGCCACCCACCCACCCACGGCGATGCCATCCTCCGATTCCACTGGCATGCACACAAAGAAACACACACACACTCGCACAGTGTACGCTTGTGGATGCTAAACCAAAGTGACAGTTTATGTGCATGACAATAATGACTCATGGTATGAGATCCATTTGCATTTGGTCAGGTGCATTTACTGTAGCCAAAAACTAAAAGTACACTTTGTCTCAGATCCCCAGTATTTTCAACTTCCAGGCCAAATGATATTTTCTGTAATGTTTTATTCACAAACACTGTTTCTACAAAACACTCTCCAATTCACCCTAGCGAATCAGAGCTGGACTTTGGGTTTTTGTTCTCTATTCTTCAGTGATGTTGTCACGAGGTCTGTATCTTTTCCCACCATTAATGTTTGCTCCTGCTTCTGTGAACAAACAGGAGTTCTCCTCATCAGTGGTCCAGTCCTGCTCTGGGATCTTTAGATTGCACTCATAACTCAAACCTTTAGTTTTGTTTTGAGTCCATATATTCCATATATTTTAAGACTAAAATAACGGTTTCAAAATTAGTTTTTTTCTTAGTGCATGCCAATGTGTAATGTGCACTGTACTGAATATTTTTAATTCTTAGCACTTCACAATTTACGCCATCTCCTGTCACCCACATGAATACGGTGTGAACAGACTTTACGTGTGTAGGTGTTTAATTATCACATCTGAAACTGAGACATCTCCCGACTCTTTCTATTTATCTAAAAAAAAGTTGTATTTAAATAATAAAAGTTTAAAATCACAATTTATTTTCTCAACGTCTTTTTCCAGCATTGAGGTTCCATAGTGTCCGGGCCCGTTTTATTCTTGTTTTTCATCTCTCTTCTTGTCCAGGTCGCACCCTGTTGGACATGGTGTGTTTTCATCATGGAGAAGGGTCTACTATAGAGGAGGCAAAAGAACTGTGTCACCGAATGCTGGTCCTGGGTCTGCTGCAGCCCTTCAGTGAACTCCGAGGTGACAGTGCTGTTTCAGCAGGCTTCAATGTAAGAGCTTTTTCCTGGCTGTCTGTCACACTTGTTTTTCCTAAAAAACACTGGCTGCCCTACATCAGCATGGCCTAAAGCTAAATCAAAAGAAAAACACAGCTATAAGTTATAGACAACTTTAGTGGGTATATGTTACTTCAGCTCCACTGCTCTATTTTTGGTTCAGCTATAGTGTGTCCTGTTGATCACTGTTGTGATAAAACTGTTGTTGCTGTTGTATGCAAAAGAGAGCATGCGCTAATCTGATGACCTACTCAAGGAATGTAGCTCAGAGAGCTTTGCAGTCGCCAGCTTATGGATATTATAAAGAGTCGTGGAAAGCTTATCCAATCTGTGTTTCTCTCTTTATTGCTGTGTTGCTGTGATTCATCTCAGAAACATTTCATTATGTGAAGAGCAGTGGTACATGTAGAGGGTTCAGGTGTAAGCATATGAGAGTTCACTTTGAATTATTGATTCTTGTATTTTTTGAAGAATCACATTCCCAGTATTTGATCATTATTGTTAAATGTTATCCACAGTAGCTGGATGGCTCTGCAGATGGCTCTACTGCGGTCGAGTTTGAATTATTTCATCCATGCCTTCTGGAGAAGGCGTCATACTGACTTTGGTCATCCACTTTTCATCTGGTGACATTCCCATTGGCCACAACAGTGCTTCATATTTTGCAACAGTTAGATTGCTGCAATCATGAAAATATTAGCATGCTAACATATGAAACTAAAATAGTTATCAAAGTAAGCATTACCTACTTTCACAGTTTACCAGTAATGGTTGTTTCACACAGAGCGCTGATGCCAGTGGTCGCAGGTCTTGTTCTGTGTGTTGAATACCAAAGAAGGTGAATGGATTAGTGTTGGTCTCTAGCTGCACAGTGCACCTCCCCCCACAGATGTATGTGCGCATAATATGCACATATTTATAATATTGATGTGCACAGGCTGCACATAAAGCATGCATACCTAAACATAAACAATGACAGAGAAGGCAAGATTATTTACGGGACCATGTGTAATGTATAGTTTGTTCAATATTAATTTCTCAAATACAGTTAAATCTCCTTCTGCTCGAGCAGTCACAAATAACATGCACTTTCTTTTTATGTAGCTACAACTCTGTCAACTGTACATAGCTGCAGGAATATGTTATAGACACATGTGGACTCATGCAAATGCAGGAGGACAGCCTTGCGTAGACCATCTGCTGACAGTGTTATGTAACAACTCCTCGTGCCTCAGGCTCAGGCTGCTCTTCCCCAGCAAAAAGACCACAATTTCAAGATTGGACAGAAACTCCTGACTGTTTTTTTTTCTTCTTTTTTATTACCATTTTTGTTTCCACTCTCTTGACTTGGCCTGCAGCCGTGTATTATTCATGTTAACCAAGAACAAGCATTGCTGCTGCTACTGAGAGCACAGGTCTTATTATTGTTGCTTTCAATCTTACAGCCAATCTCCAATTTTTTTAAATCAACACAGTCTGTCTTTGATTCACTGGAATATTTTGACCTCTTTAGTATCTGAAATCTTTACAGTTGTTTCCTCTTACAGTTAAACTCTGTTTTGACATATATCAATTACTTCAATTGCTTCTTTCTCCATTTCCCCTTTTTTATTACCATGTCCCATCTTCTACTTGTCCAACACTTTGCTATCGACGCATGGCATTGTATCCAGTTTCCTTACCGCTTTTTGCTCAACTGAATCAATGTTGAGTGAATGTTTTGCCTCTTTTTCTAAGGCTTGCGTGAGTCTGGCACTCTTTGTGCCATGTGTAGGTTTTGTTCTAACAGCTTGTCAGATTACCACAGTCTGGCTAATGGGTTGTGTCCCAAGAGAAACTCTCAGAAAACATCAATACAGGTCAGCGCTGATGGTGGGGGTGGGAGGTGGGGGGGCTTACAGAGCCCAGGCTTCTGCAAACAAGTAGTAATTAATTACTTTTTAGTGACTCTACAGGTCCTTCTCAGAAAATTTGCATATTGTGATAAAGTTCATTATTTTCTGTCATATATTTTAGATTCATTACACACAATTGAAGTAGTTCAGGGCCTTTCATTGTTTTAATATTGATGATTGTG
>JAUMTR010000007.1:12661562-12681419 GCA_032270685.1 Microctenopoma stevenorrisi | reverse complement strand
AGTCTAATGTTTATCAATAAATTACAGAAAATAATGAACTTCATCACAATATGCTAATTTTTTGAGAAGGACCTGTATATTGTTATACTGTGTGCTGTAGCATGGCGTTTTATAATATAAGTGTTCTAACATAATATGAATGCTAACACACACACATTCTCAGACGGAGTGTAATTAGGTGCTTGTTTGGGTGGGTTCGGAAGATATTAATTAACGTGCTGTACTGAACATTATAACGATTTAAACCTGCTCTGAAGTCTTTTTCTTTTAATTTGTTGAGAAACCTCATGTTAAATCAAGTGTGTGGTTACCTACTTTATCAACAAGGGAGTATAACGTACAAATGTCAAAGAGGTTATGGGGTAGATAATTTGAAGGAGGAGGGAGGGAGGATCGGGAATGCAGGAAAAATTCCTCCAATGTGTTTTTAGGCTCAGACTGTAGTTTTTATCTCTTACCACTTGATAATGGTCCTAAAGTACACCTAAATCATTTAGTAATGTTAAGTGGTGATATCACTTTTCATGATGGAACCAGAGAGCTTTTGTTGAAAACGAGCACAGGCGAGGTTGTTAGCTGTGACAGTTCAGCTGGGGCTACGAAGTGGTATTATTAGTTATTGTACCTTTTAACTTGCATATAACATGCTCATTTAGATATTATTATTATTAATATTTATTTGTTCTGAGTGCTACATTAGCTATGTAGAGGGTAACACTTTCTCGTATTGCTTATTCTAAAGTGCTGCCACACTTCATTCTTACAGACTCAGCTATTTGTATTGCAGCTGGCTGTTAATAATCTTTGCACATCCCACCACTGACAGTATTTACATATACTGTGACACATACAGTAGACACCGGTCCTTAGAGGGAGGAAGTACTTCTAAGCTAAATGTGATCTGATACAGTGTGCACGTCCTTGTTTTGAAACGTTGTACAGGAAGAGCAGCTGTACACCTGGGCATCCATAGGCTTGCCAGTGTCTTCTCACCTGTGGGAACAATATGGGGGGCGAACCTCAGGCAAAGCGCCGAGCTTGAGATCCTCTCTGAATCAGTCAACAACCAAAACTCCAAGAGTGCTGCACTCCCAGGTTAGTTAAAGCCTCTCTTCACCCATACACGTTTCACTGTACAGTGTTTGTGGCCTGTCTGCGCGCTATGCTTTGATTTATGGTTCCATCTATTATTTAACATCTTCTCCTACAATCTCAAATACACTATGTATCTAGTCAAAGACCCAAAGAACATGCTGCATGTTTTGAGCATTTGCAGTGTATGAAAAGCTTGATTTATTTTACAGAATATAACAAACCTCTCTTTTATCATAAGTTGCTTTAAACAACCTGCGTCACAAAATGTTTCAATTGTAAATACCTTTCTGTCCACCAGAGGTCAGGCTTGTCTAGAAAGACTTGTTAGTAATGAAGTCTTTTTCTGTTGGAGTTAATAAATTAGAAAGACCATACTCCCTGGAAGATTCAGCAAAGTAACTATGACTGGGAAATCTGTACTAGCAGACACAAACCCTCCACCCAACTAGACTCACTGTCTCCGGGGTCGAATCTCTTGGTATCTTCTCATACTTTTTTCTAACTTCTCTGGAGCCAGAGGTCTGCTGGAGTCTAGACACAATGGACTTTCTTGACCCTTCTTTAGCTCATAACAAAATAGGAATAAGTACCTGCTTTAAAAGAGTTTTTCATATAGGAAAAAACTAGAGCTGTGGACAGTAAAGCATTAATTAATTATCGCCGCAATCATAATGCAGTTTTATTGTGATGATCATGATGACGATGCAGCCTTTTTTTTCTCTGGCTCTAAATACACGAAAATTTAAATTTTAGGTGACTCGTACAATATTCCAAGTATCTAATATGTTCTGTCTACGGCAAATATCTTTGTTCTTCTTTTCGATTCGATTACATTTGTTTAAGTTGAGATTTATCACTATTAATAATTAGAAATGTATAACTGCTACTGTGTAAAGGGAATACTGCTGTTAACAACCATCTTATTTGTTTAGACTAAATGTTATAGGAATTTTGTTCATATAGAAGTATGAATTCATTAGTAGTTAATCACGTCTCAGCACTAAAGAAAGCTAAACACAAAATTACCGGTTTTATTTTCTCCAGTGTCTATTTGTGAACCTCAATGTAGCTGCAGGGCATTTTTGTTTTTGTTTTGCTTACAGACAGAATCCAGCCGGTTGAAGTCTAGTCAGTCATGTGCAGAGGACGAAAACTGCCTCATCCCTCAGCTGGAGAAGACCATCAGCGACCTGCAGATTAGGATCGCTGTGTTACAGGGCCATCATGTTTCCTTGGCAAAGGGCAGTGGGGATAATATGGAAGATTTGGGCGTTGCCCACCAGAAGGAGTCACAGATAAGAGGAGAAAGACTGGGAAAGATGAGCCAGGACATGTCTGTCCAGACCTCCCCCGTGGAAAAAGACTTTAAGTTTGACGTGCCTTTCAGCAGAGGCCCACGCGCCGCGCCGGCCTCTGTTTCCTCCTTCACTCCCAAATCTACAGAGAGCTTTGTCTGCACGTGCCAGCAGAGCAGCAGCCACCCCACTCCTCCACCACCACCTCCCCCCTCACTTTCCGGAGTCTTACCCCCACCTCAACCACCACCTTTGCCATGGGGCGTTGTCCCTCTGGCACCACCTCCACCACCTTTAACAGGTGTTGTACCAGCACCTCCCCACCCTCCTCCTCCACCACCAGGTATGGGTCCTCCACCGCCTCCCCCTCTGCCCAGAGTGGGACCGCCACCTCCACCGCCTCCCCCTCTGCCCAGAGTGGGACCGCCACCTCCACCTCCACCACCAGCCCCAGGTTTTGGGCCTCCACCTCCACCACCAGCCCCAGGTTTTGGGCCTCCACCTCCACCACCACCCCCAGGTTTTGGGCCTCCACCTCCACCACCACCCCCAGGTTTTGGGCCTCCACCACCACCCCCATGTTTTGGACCTCCACCAGGCTCCATGCCCTCCATGATGGTCCAGGAAGCTGTCCCTGCCAAGGCTGCGATCGAACCCCCCAAGCCAATGAAGCCACTCTACTGGACACGCATACAGCTGCATGCTAAAAAGTAAGTAGATGCCGTAAGAAGTGAAGATAGACATGGATCATTTGCACAACGGTATTTTCTGAACAGTAGAGAGTTGAGAGGAAGCTTGTCCACTTAAGATAAAGATCCGCCACATGCTGTGATGGCAGGAGAGATGCGAACCTCGTGGAAAATAAGTGATGCAGTCCATGCGTTGTGGTCAGCAGTGAATTGACTTGAACCAGGTTTTCTTTCCTTCCAGTCTTAATAAGGACTGGAAAATTGTAGTTAAATAAATCTCTAGAAGTAAACGATTTGCTTGCGAGTGGTGAACTTCATACTGAATCTAAATGTCATTTGCTTGACTGTTGGTTTTGACAAATGTATAACTTTTTTTACCTTTGAATGCCTGTTGTGAAATTACAGTTATACTATAAATAAACACCCTTTTTACTGCAGATTCACCTACCTATTTTCACTGTAAAAAAATCCTCCTTTCCCTTTGTGTTTAGACACACTGACTCACTGGTGTGGGAGAAAGTCGAGGAACCGACTGTAGACTTTGAAGAATTTGTGGAACTATTTTCCAAAGGTGCTCTTAAGGAAAAGAAAAAGCCAATCTCAGACACAATCACAAAGTCCAAGGCCAAGCAGGTACAGTATGTTCTGTTTTAGTGCATCTGTCTTTTGTCTTTATGTTCGCTATACTATGACTGCTGATTTGTTTAGGACTATAAATGTGTGTTCACACATCCCCCTGGGCTACCTTTTCTCATCCTCACCGTCGCTTCTCTGATGCCCTGTTCCTTTCCATATCTCCTTGCTGTCGCTCTCTGAGTTGCTTTGAGTGACAGGAGGAACTGCTAAAGCCAGACAGTTATTATGTGGTGTGAGCTCTGGCTCCCACTTGACTCTCCCGTGACCAACCAGTGGCACTGAGCCAAGGTCTCGCGTGCAGTAAGGAAACCTCACGACAGAGATGACTGTTAGGAGGGAGAGAAGGGGCGGGGGGTAGGAGAAGCCTGGGAGCTATATTTCATGATGTGGTCCTCCCATTGTGCATTCTGTATGACTTTAATAGTCAGACTCTTTCCAGCCCCAATGCCCTTTATGTCACTCTATCAATCAGCAAGTCAAACATTTGATTCAAATTTAAAAGCTGCTCTAAGGTTTTTACTAGATAATATACCATTAACCAAAATGTGTCTAAATCACAAATAATATTGCACCAGGGAAGACGAGGAAGGAAAGTGTTAATGGCAAAATAGTGGAATTTCACCTACCCGTAATAAAATAAAAATAATAATAATGTAGGTATAGTTTCTGTCCATTTACTTCGTCCAGTGGCTTTTATAAATCCCAAAACAGTTCAATGGACTGTGAACCGAGATGTAGGGGCTTACAAATAGATGGTAGAGTAGTTAACTGCGAACAGCAGGGTCAGGGGTTTGCCGGTGTTGTCTCGAGGTGTCCTTGGACAAGACGACACCGTGTAGTTGCGCCAACATGAACTGTCTGGCAGCAACAATTGTCACAAGAAGATCAAGTGTTTTTGTTTTGTTCTTTAAGTTCAGTCCACTTCACCCTGCTCTTCTATTTACTATTTTAATGCATACGTTTTCCTTTTGTCCATTACGTGCAACAGAAATGTGTCTGCTTCCCAGAAAAAGTCACGAATGCTGCAGTAACTCACCTTGCAGCTTTTTATCCTATAGAGCAGGAAAGTCAACAGCAAAGGGAAACACTAGATAAGCTAAGTGAGTTTGCCCTTCACAAAGGTATTCCTTTTCAAACATAGCAATCATCAAGCAGCCTGACACTCCAGGAGCTGTCCAATGTTTTTTTTGACACCTTAGAGATACAATAGAGGGAATTCACTTCTGTGCAGAGCTGCACTCCATCTCAGCTTTGATGCAGTGGGATTGGTTTGACGGCGAAGAGACTGGGAAACAACAAGAACGAGTGTGCTGCTCTTCATTAAAACTAGACTTTTCTTGATGGATTATTTGATTGATGGACCTCTAAATAAGTCTTTTTACCACACCCTGACACACTCCATGCTGTGGTTGTGTTGCTGAATTGTGAGAGACAAGAGACAAATTTAGGTGGATGTGGGCTGAACTCCCTTGTTCATCTCTGCGTGATAGCTGTGGATGTTCTCCAACGCAGCTACAATGCTGAAGATACTGAAGTCAATAACAACACTATAAAACATAAGTAGAACCTGACTAAAACCAGCCAGCCTCTAACATTTTCTGCTCGTGAGAACTGGCCCCAAGATGATCAAGAGCGTCTCCTACTACAGCGCTTGCAGCTCTTTCCATTTGCCTGTGTGTTGTGAGTACAACTGCTGATGAGAGGGGACAAGCATCCTCTCCAGAGCTACCACTAGAGAGCAGCTTTGATGTCAGAGCAGCCAGTTTAGAGGTCTCTGCTGACATCAGTATCAGATGTGAAGAAATACTATCATCAGCCGGTGTCAAGTGTTGCCCCTACAGTCTGCAGGAAGGTTTAGGAAGGAGCTGAGTATAGTGCGTTTTCTTTACTGAAGCTGGATTATGAGATATCTGTTTGAAGATGAGGAGGCAGGACTTTTTGGTGCAAACCTGCAGTGGTTTAATTGTTTTTGTTTTGGTACTGTAAGGTTCATTTTTTGTTCCGCCTGATATAATTTAAAATGGTGAACCACTCTTTTTTCCTCCAAGTCAACAATACAAACCCCCATATGCCTACTTTTTGGAAAGCAACTGCCATAATACAATAAAGGCTGTATAGTGCAGTATAATGTTTCCAATCTTAGCCTTAGGGTCCAACTATGAGCACAGTTATTTTTAGCTTATATTTTGTTACATTCTGTTAAAACGGCTCCAGGAAAAGGGTTTTGAACTGACTACTAGTGTTGTTTGTTTGCCAAAGTTAGTTTTGTTAAGCATAAAACTAAAAATAATGAAAAATATTCAGCAGCTTCGAAGTCATTTATCATTGATTTGTCATAGATATTAGAGGCATTGGTGCCATTTTTCAAATTAACGGTGTTAAATGTTTCTTAGGCATCCTCATTTCAGCCAAACTAAAAATCTTGTTGTGTTTTATGTCACTAATGAAAGTGATTTGTGGACTAGAATTTAACTTTGGCCAACCCTGAAATGATGATCATTTAAATGGACTTTAATTTGAAAAGCTGGAAACATGGCCATCATAAAACAATTTTAAAAACTTGGTCTTGCTATGCCGAAAAACGTTTGTTATAATTGTTAGTGAAGAAAATAATAGTATTCAGCTATGTTTCATTATATAATAGTGATCTGCTGAGCTCTAATATAACTTAGACCGGGTTGTTCATTTTGAGTCAGGTGAGCTGATAAAACAATGATAACGGATCGTTATCTGTCTGCTTATTGCCCAGCTATTCTAACCTAGCTACCACAAGCTCTGATATATGTAATACTGAACACCCCAGCCCTCTAAAGCTGTAGATATGCCAGGAAAACAGACAGTTGGGGACTGGTGATATAACGGCCTGTGTGTTTGAGAGGTCTGTGGTCTCTGTGATCTGGTTTAGATGGAAGAAATCTGTCTGGATAGCAATAGATACCACAAGTTTCCCGTCACCTTTCACCACTTTGGTACCCAGCACACACTTGTGCTTACTCAGGCAAGCTGTGGCTCATTAGAAATGTTGTTTATTATGCATAAGAATGATAGGTTGATATGTAGCTAATATTAGTTAATAATGCCTCTTTTGGGTTTAGTGGACTTGTGCCCTATGTATTTGCATTATGTCATTACATAAACTCTAATGCAAACAGATGACCAGATTCTCTGTATGTTTAATCTGTTGCAAGATTGAAATCCATGAGATCATGCCCAGCATTGTTGGAAACAAAAAAGTGTCTGAATGATCTGTACGTCCTAATCACCTGACTTGGAGATGATGGATGTAGAGAATTGGAGGAAAAAGGGAGAAAAAAGATTAATTACCATACTTCAGCTAGACAGCATAATAATTATGTTTGTGGTGAATAATCTCAAGTTTTCCACCCACAGAAGGGAACAGACAAAGAGGAATGATTTAGCGTGTCTTTTGTTTCTAGTTGGTTTTAAGTATGTGTGCTTTGGGTGGAGGGGGGGGTGTCTCGGGGTGTTTTCTCTGGCCTGGTATAAACCCTGCTGCTGACACTTCTTTTTATCTACACCTTTATAGGTAGTTAAACTTCTGAGTAACAAGCGTTCTCAGGCTGTGGGTATTCTGATGTCCAGCATCCATCTTGATATGAGGGACATCCAAAATGGTAAGTGTCATCACGTGATTGTGCGTCTCACCTCATTTCTCTCTGCCACCTTGTAGGTGACCAATACTTTATTAACACACATCAGCAATAATCACACACACACTGTTTCACTGCCTGAACACTGCGCATATGTTTGTTCGACACACTCGTGCTCAGTCTGCTGAGGTGTTGTAGTTTCGTCGTAAATTTGCGAGGCATCTAAAATGTTTTTCCTTTCATACCATCATGTTTTTCTTTGCTCTCATTTTGCATGATCTCTCCCCATCCATGTTTCTTTGATGAGGTGTCACCATCTTGTCTAAACGGCTTTGTTAAAGTGAAGTCATTCAGGAGATGTTGATGGGAACAGACTGTCTTCCTGTTTTACTTACACTCTGATTGCTCTCCAATCTTAGCTCATCCGTGTGTCTAAACACTTTTCCTCGTCTCCTCCGCTCGATTCAATCATGGTGCCTTTATTATAGCTTCAAATTTTTATCTCAGCTGAGTGGATTGCGTACAAAAATAAATGGGCGCCACAGGAACACTGGTACATGAGCTGGTACATGTTGTGCACTTGTAGCAATAAACAGCTACTCTGCGGTGCGGTTTTGTCTTCAGAGCCTAATCTCTGGCCTAAATGTCAGTCTTCGGTGCATCCATCTCAGGTCAGAGTGAGAGGCCAAGCAAGGGCCACTCTCATCAGCACCGTCGTTCATCTCGTATGTTAAGACAGTTTTTGGCATGGTAAATAATTAGTGCTGATTGGAATCTCGCGTACACCACAGAAGGTAAGATCACAGAGAAGATATCCCAGTGTTGCGCCCTGTGCCCGTTGTTCCCCCAAAATAGAGCTGTGGAAAGTGTTTATTTACTTTGTGATGCACTTTAATTGAATGATTATTAGGCATGAGTAATTACAGCCTCAACATGCCCATTATTTCACACAAAGAACATAGTGCGTATTACCATTATACCGCTATTGTTTTTCTACTCCTCAAATGATCTCATGTTCCCTGGTGCCATTAGAGGTTTAGGTTATTAAAGAATCAAAGGACCATTTGTTTACCAAAGAGAAAGATTCATACTTCAAAACTTTATAATTGTCCCTTTCAGTGTACTGAATCATTGTTTTATTTCCTCTTGGTTTTGTGCTGGAGGCAATGACTAGCAAAGCCCTCCTCAGTTGGATATCTCTGGCCTCTGAGTCACTGAATGTGATCACTTCTGTTCTATGATGGCCCAATTGCTCAGCGAAAATAAGAAGTCAACACATTTTTCTTCTCTTCACAGCTGTTGTTGTTTGTTCTCAGGCCTGGTCGACACTCTGCGTGTTTCATAGGACACTTCCATGCGGTGTCTGCTTCCTGTGAGGCTTTTCAATGCCAGTCACAGTATTAAATGGTGGTTACTGTCGCAATGCTAGGGTTGACTGTGGTAGCCGGGGTAGGCCCAGGCAAACGAGTCTAGCTTGGTCATAAGAGGTCTGTGTCAGAGTGATGATATGGCTTTCTTCTGTGTCTTTTTCAAACCTGTCTCCAATCAAACCAGCCAGCCAGACTCTGGTTCGGATTGTAATAGAAACCAAATGCTTACAAGGGAAGAGTGCGAGAAACAGAAAAAGGGTGAGTCAGAGAGAAGGAAGTTATTTCTGAGGTGGCTTTGGAAGATGAGACAGTGTGAAGAGTTTAGAGAATGACGGCGAAGGACTAGGAAAGGAGGAGTGAATTTTGCCTTGTGGCACCAAAGTGTAGTTATTTTGAAAGCTACAGATCCCATAAAGAGAGAAAGCTTTATCAGAGCTGAAAACAGGACCGACCGCAGAACTGAACACGCACCGAGTCACCTGAGGGCTTTTGTTCCAATTTACTGCGTAGTTTTTTTCTTTTCCTGGTCTTGTTTATTATTTTTTCTTACGTTTGTGTCACTGTGAGGTTCATAGGAAGTCTTGTCATATTCGATGTCCAGGTATAAGATGTGACGTAAAGTGAATCTTCCCTGTCCATTATTTGACGTACTCCGACATTAGTTTTTCCCCTTTTACCTCATCAGCAGATCAAAACAATGTGAGTAATGTGGACACCCACAGCACAGTGAAATGCATATATAGGTGTCGAGTGCTTCCCTGGGTGATTGTGCCTATAGCAACACCTCAGCCTTAACACCACAGACCCCCGGGCTCTGTTTGTCTTTAAACATTTACTTTCAAAGGATTAATGCTTGCGGGCGCCAGGTCCTCGTGCCGAGACAAAAAGGCGACACCAGGAATTCAAACAGTTCAAACACAGATCTTTGTACCTTTGACAGATTTCTTAGACCTCTGTATTTATGTTTTAGTTTGTGGTCCCTTGCATGCTATCGTGATGAGAGCTGATAACTATGGAACAACATACGACACATGACCTGGAGAGTTTTGCCTTTATTTTACACCAGGAAAGAAAAAAAAGACTCAGCCATTGTTTGTGATTTTTGATTTACCCCCCAAAAATGTAACTTAGAGATGCCTGTTTGTTTTAGTTAGTTAGTTTTGACCTGGTAATGGAGTTTCTCAAAGGTAGCAGAGATAAGTTTTGACATTTCACTGACCACATCATTGTCTTCTCTCATCCACAGCTGTCCTAAATTTGGACAATACTGTCGTTGATCTGGAGACTCTGCAAGCCCTTTATGAAAATGTGAGTAGAACAACCGGCTGTAGTGCTACTTGGAACTGGAGCTATGTCTTTATGATCACTACTGTAATAAAAAAAAGAAAATCGTTGCATTTTCTAAACTTTAAAGGGGGGTTGATCGAGCCTCTGTTTGGACAATGTGGTGTGGTTTCAGTAAGGTCAAGACGCTAGTGAAAAGACAACATCCCAAACCAAAATGCATTTCTGCACTTTTCTGCCAATGCTGAATCATATAAATACACAGTGTTGAGTAACAAACCCAGTGCAATTACACAAAGTGACACCACTGACAGCTCATGCTGATCTTGACTGTGAAAACCTGCTCTTTTTTTTCTTTCTTTTTCTCTGTGGTTTGCAGTTAAAGTATTATTTTGGAATAGTTTGCTTGTGACAAATAGAAGGATTTATGGTCACATATTTCATGCCATATCTAAATACCAGGCAATCATTTTATTATAGAAGCCATGATATCAACAAAATGGCAAAAAATCATTCATCAGTAGTTAGTATTGTTTTATTTGGCACTCGGCTGAGGGTAAGCCACAATACACAAATTGCTATCCATCAAAAGCTACCTTTCCAAGATTGTCAAAAGCAGAACTACTGTGTATGGAGTAAGAAAAAATCCACTTTAATTAAATTTGTGTGACTCTAAAATTAAGCAATGCTCAAGCAGATTTGCCATTACTGTGAATATATATTTTTCTTCTGTATGTGGCGGCCTTATTCAGAGTCCCACTTGAAAGAGTGAACTAAAGGAAGTGTGCATTAGATACCAAAACAAACAGACAAGCCACAAACCATAGTGGTATGTGCGCTGTTTGGTGACAGAGTCAATCTTTTGTAGGTCTGTCTGCTGGCCTGGACGGGGACCATAGTAAACAAGTTTTCTTCACACTGGATCTGATTGACTTTCCTTTTATAATGCCCCCCGAAAAGGAAATTATGGTTGAGAAACTCTAGCTGAGTTTTGCCAAGTGAAATGACCGCATTGTATTGTATAATATCAAGCTAAAAAGAATTAGGGAGCTGTCATCACTGCTTTCCAATATGACTCCATTTTGGCTACGAACGGCTCGTTGTGTACAGTAAATACATATTCATCAGCCGTCACTGATAGAAAATCTCCCCCACCCGATGGAAACGGTTCACGATCCATTCAAAGTCAGGTCAGTAAATGATGGAACATGAAAACAGGAATGTTTTCCACATTTCAACTGTGATAGTTTTAAGATGCTGTGAAATTCCTGTGAATTGCTTTTTGGCACCACTACACAGGAGAGGCCTGGACCTTTGGCTGCCAGAGGCATATTAATAATGTTGATCATGGGAATGAGACAGAGGCTCGAGACAAGCTGCAGTTATGAACCAATGTGTCATAACTAAGGATCAAAAGTCTTTTAACCTCTCCACTCACCCCAAGACTTCAAGCTCCCTCACTCTCCCTCTCTCTCCTTCTCCCCCTTCTGGCCTTAGGCTATGTTATTGAGCGGAGGAGCCAAATTGTTTCTCTTTTGTATTGCAAGACTCCATCCTGTCTGTGGGTCTCCAGCCCCCTAAACCACAGTTGGCAGCAAAGTCAGCCTGTGTTGAGGAATGCAAGGGGCTTCTAATGGTTACACCCTTACTCACTGTGCTAGGAGCTAGATCACACTCTGCATTCTCTCACTCCTTTTCTTCCCTCGCACACAAACATGTTGACTAACACAAATGTGCACATACTGTACTGTAGTCGCATGGAGAAAAACACACGGGCAGGGACAGCGTTTCTCAGGTTACGTGCTGCAGATTAGAGCCTCCCCTGTTCTTGGAACAATAAGGCACTGCCATCAGAGGGGTCACAGGGATAGTGGGACACCACTCCCTCCCCTCTAATATCAAAAGCTAGAACGTGGGCCCAGGCTGGCCGTGTGAAGTTCAGACCCTTCTCCGCTGACAGCAGCTAAATGTCACAGAGGTCAGTCACAATAATAGTTCCTCTTAGGAACCTTTACACTACAGATGATCATCTTATGCTTTTTTCCCGATGACTTGTGAAGTCTAAATATATTTTACGTCTTTATTACATGATGCAATTTGCCATTGTATCTTGAGTGACATGGATGGTGATTAAGCCTTTTCTGGCTCTGTTTAGCTGTGTACTAGAAACCTCGACTAATAAATACCACTCGGCTACCGCTAGAATTCTGGCATCGCAGATATCACCCTACTTTCTTTTGCATTTGATATTCCACATGGGACAGTATTCCTCATGCTAACAACCACTGCAACATGCCCTAGCAATTGAAGGATCACACGCTAATGCCTACTTGTCCCCAATTACACCAAACACTGCTGGGCTCTGTTGATGCCCTTTGAAAAAGAATCTGCTTTGCGTTAAATATATTTACACTTGAAAACATCTCGAGAGAAGGCAAAGGAGAGCTTGCCCTCGCAGACAGAAGGCAGCGGTGTGTAGAATACTAATCGGGTTCTCAGTACGTTTGATGCTGGTGTTTGATGTTTTCCAAGGATCCATGCAGAGGCCAAACCCCAGAGAGAGAGACGGAGAGACCAGACTGCTGAGATTCAGAATAGAGGTGTCTCTATGTGCTTTGTGTGCACGGAAAGAGAGTTTACATTCTCTTCCTGGGGATGGTTTCGTTGTTTTGTCCTTCTGCATGAGACACATTAGCATCTATTGTCTTTGCCTCTTGTGAAATGAAGAGGCATTTCTCACCAGCTTTTTTTTAAAAACCACCTTGTATAAAACTGTGGTGCAGAGCCTGACAGCAGGATAATGGTCAGGAATGTAATTTAGCATTTCTGAAACATACACTGTATAGGCTGGCACATGGTAGAGTTTAAGTACAAACAGCACAATTTGAGAGAATTTATTTATACTTGAGGTAAAATTTGTTGGCTAAAGGAGAAGTGGGCTAATGAAAACAAGTCTGGTGTTTTTGATCACATAATATGATCTTCTTTCTTTAGACCTCGGAAACAACGGGCAAAATGTCACCACATGATTTCAGTAATACTTGCCTACCTGCAAGTCATACAAAGATGAAAGAAACCCATGCAAATGTGTCTGAACACTGCCAGTGTATGTTTACTTACGTGCAGCCTGGAGAAGCATGATCCCCGCTTTAATACTAAAAGTGTTTGGTACATTGTTTGTTCTGGATTTAATGCTCCTGATGTTTTCACTGCTTACACTGTGTCAACTCGAGCAGTATTTTACATCCTAACTTACTCTGTGCTTGAATTTGACAGCGAGCTCAAGATGATGAGATGGATAGCATTAAAAAACATGTTAAAGCTTCTAAAGACAAAGATGATGCCAAACCACTGGACAAGCCTGAACAGTAAGAGCGCAGCTGACTGTACCTCCTGAACCAAACACATTACGCGAGAGGTGTGCCGTTAAACGGATTCTGTGTGTTTATGGCGGCTGATCTGGTCCCTTCTGCAGGTTTCTGTTCCAGTTATCTCAAATCCCCAATTTCTCTGAACGGGTGTTCTGCATCCTGTTCCAGTCCACTTTCCATGAATGTGTCACCTCGATCCTCCATAAAATCGAAATCCTTCAGAGAGTATGCAAGGTGAGTAACTGGCCTTCTCGTTTCATTCTCTTTCCTGTCAGTCAATTTAAACCTTACTTGTGCCTCTAACTTGTATGTATGTGTGCACCAGACTCTCCAGAGTGGTGTGGCTCTACTGCAGGTGCTTGGCCTGGTGCTGGCTTTCGGTAATTTCATGAACGGAGGTAATCGGTCTCGGGGGCAGGCTGACGGCTTCACCTTGGAGATTTTGCCAAAACTTAAGGACGTTAAGAGCAGTGTGAGTGTTACACCGTGAGTCTGTGTGTTACACAAGTAAAACACTCAATCAAGTGTTTTTCACAAGCAACTGGAAGTGAGTGTGTGAGTGTGTGTGTACGTGTGCTGTACAATATCTTCTGTACGTTCATTCTGTGTGTTCTTTTCTAACTTGTATTTTTTTTAATCTTTTCTAAAACACAGTAAAAAGAGTTGTTTTTCTTTACCTGCTAACGGTTCAGCTACTACTGCAGCCTTCATCAGAGCGTTGTTGGGTCACTTCCTCTTCCGTTTATCTGCGCCCTCCACGTTGATGACTCGGTCCCGTGCGTGATCCAACGTGTTAACCCCATCGTCTCTGTTCATGTTTCCGTGTCCACGCCTCCGTGTTTCTATTGCTTCTTTGATCCATCATTTAAATTTGTGTTGTTACAATAGTCTAAATTAAGATTGTGTGCACTCACAGAAACAGCTTTAAGAAACTCGTGTTGCACTAGATAACTAGAATGCTTTTTAACAGTGGCTTCTCTAAATGTTGATCCGGATTGGATCTGATCCAGAGAGAGTCCAGGAGCTGAGTGCTACCTTCATTACTGCAAACAAGACAACCGTAGCTGTGCATATTTAGAGGGGAGACCATTGTGTTTACTGTTCTTATTCAATATCACAATGGGCTCAGTGTGCCCTTGGCACTGCCATATATGGACACAGTGGTTTGTGTTTTTGTGGTGGTGGGCCGAGTAAGGTATCATAAAGAACATCAAGCTTTCCGCTAACCCCGAGTTATGACAGCCAGCCCTGCACAGTTGTGTTTTGTTGTATTGCTCCTCCGGTGTCATGATTAATCCTTGACTTCTGTCTCTATTCGTGATTGCCCCACACAAATTAAAACGTCCTGCTCAAAAATGATTCAATTAATAAATAAAGGGATTATGGTTTATTTATTTGTTTCTTTTCTTTCTTTCAGGATAACTCCAAGAGTCTTTTGTCCTACATTGTTGCTTACTATCTAAGGCACTTTGATGAGGTATGTTTTGGTTCCTGTTTATTTGAATAACTTTTTTTTTGTTTTAGTCTGATTTGCTCAGAAATCTTTCCAGAGCTCTCTTTTCATCTCCTCTCCTGCCAGAGGATACCATGGCTTATCCTTTATCAAATTATTTATTTTCCCTTTCCTCATTTACGGCAGAAACAAATCTCTCTCCTTTTCTGGCTCTCTCTTGGAATTCTCTTTCTGTCTTTCACTCTTCATCTCTCGTTCTTGCTCTGCTTTGGTCTGGCTTCATTCAAACCTGCAGTCTGTTCATTGGCACGGCATCCAAAGGAGCGCTAGTGTAAATAATTAGGTTCTCCAGATGAGATGAACTCAGTAGAGTGCTGCTTGCCAAAATCAACCTGCATGACATGGCTCTAGCACTCATGATGGCCTTGTAGTAACTAATGGAGAGAATTGCGGTACTTTCTGCACCAGCCTTAATGGTCATTATCTGCTGCAGTTTGAGCCATATCTTCTCTGGGATGTTTGGACTGTTGATAAGTGCACGTAGGTCTCTAAAGACATTTATCCCAATCTTTCCTGGTGTGTACAGTATATACTAGAGAGGCCCTCTTCCATCTGAGGAAGATTGACTTTGACATTGGGGTGTGGGTTTTCTTTGTGCTGAATGCGTGTTGTGCTTCACCAGGATGCTGGCAGAGAGTCGTGTGTCTACCCATTGCCCGAACCTCAGGACCTTTTCCAGGCCTCCCAGATGAAGTTTGAGGACTTTCAAAGAGATTTGCGCAAGCTGAGAAAAGACCTACAGGGTACGGTCATCATCCCACTTTCCCTCTGTTTGAGCACACCCGAAATCCAGGTAGTATGTATGGCAGGTGTAACGTCGTGTTTAAAATGCCGCCACATGGATGTTTATAGGGCAATAAATTATGTAATAATCCACTGACACAACTCCTAGCACACTGGAAAATAATTTTCTAAACCTGACCAGCTATGGTCATGTGCGGATCATAGAGGCGGATCAACAGAGAGATAGCATCTGTTTGTCATACCGACAATCTAACCAGAAGCAGATGTGACTTGTCAGATGTAGACTCCTGTTGGACCTGGTGTAACTTAACTGTCCTCATGAACTAGAGATCAAAAAATAGAGGGGCCCAGGTCAACGAACTTCCACTACCTGTGTAGACTATCAAAGGTTCATCAGATATATGCTGAACTGGAAGAGGCTCTCCTCAAGCTTTGAACAGCCTCACTGACCCAGGCAGCCACAAAACTTCAACACATAAAAACGAGGACTTCGGTATGTCCCGCATGCTTCTGTGCATGTTGTCCTTCAACACATTGCCCACAGAGTCGTAAATATGATTCATGACTGGACTGATTTGAATAATGGATGACTCTAATTGATTCATTATTTTCTTCATTTATTTATCAGTCTGTTGTTGAATCTATTCTTGCACCTGTACACAACTATTACTCAACAGTCAATGACTATACACTTATCAGCCCCTATGTCAGGAAAAATCATCAGTCACCTGTGATATCATTCTCTAGGGATGGTATTTATTGCAATTTGATATTGGCGTCTAGTAAAAATTCTATAAAATTTGCAAATGTAGGAAAGAGACATAAAAACATCTGCTCAAGAATGAATGTATTGTGTTCTGCATTGGGACCTCAGGATAAGCATCAGACAATTGGATTGTGATTGACGATCCAAACTTGATTGATTGAATGCAAGGAGTGCTAATGAATGAGCCGGGTTGGCAAATGCAATCCTTCACTGTTCTGTCTCAAGTCACTCAGCACTCTGAACACTTTTCAAAGAATGAAGTGCCTACGTGTGATTAGAAAATTACTATGTGTTTCTATGCAAACGTCTTGGTGCATACTTGTACTGCATGTGTGCTCGATCGACAATTCCCCAAACTTGGTCTGTCCTCTGTCATGTTTTATGTTCCTTTGCTGCTAAACCAATCAGGTTCCTGATCCGAGTTGCCAAATATTGTTTTTCCTCTGCTATAATGATTCTTTAGGCTGTTCGTTATTTGCAATTCATAAAGATGGAGTTTCTCGCAGGGGAAATGGACTTGCGTCTGCTTCGACCCCTGTGGCAGTGGCACATGCTGACCGTACATAAATACATCATCACATGCTATACCTGCAGACCTCTTCATTACCTAGCAGAGCCAGCTGAGTGCTCTAACAGACATGGACTTCGATGACAGTTCCCAGAGGGGGGTTCTGATAGGTAGGCGGTGCAGAAATGGCCTTGGCTGTCCTGAAGGACATCAGCAAGCCGCACAGTGGAGAGAGTTTGCTGTGTACCTTTTTGGTCGAGGCACCATATGGTTTATGAATTACCACTTTCCCACTCCTGACCTTCCCATTCCCTTCAGCGTCTCATGGCCTCTCCACCTCTAAGGCCTTGAGCTGGGTTTGTGTATCCGTTATGGTTGCAGATAGAGCGTGACGATAAGTTTCTCCCGGGATCAGAGCGCAGGCTTTCCTGGTTCCTGGGGGTGCCTTATTAGTCATTATAGGTCATTATGTCTTTGCAGTCACTTATTCAGCAGAAATTTGGAAGAGATTTATCAGGCATGCCTGACCAGAGTGAAGTGCACTGTAGAGTTTGTAATTGCACACACATACTGGATAAGATATTATTGCTGTGGGAGACATTTTTGTTTTTTTTCCTTCCCCTCTCATCACGATCATCTCTTGTTGTTTCAGCCTGCTCAGCTGAGACGGGGAAAGTTTGTAAAATGTCCTCTGAAGAGAACCTGCAGCCCTTTAAGGAGAAGATGGATGGATTTCTTACCCAAGGTGAGCTTATTTTACAAATCAAGTTAAACTGATGATAGGTATGGTTTTCACCAGTCTCATTAATAAAATAATTAATTTGTCAATATTCTGTATTATTCAATGAGTCAAAAAATCCCATATAAACACCTAAACCAACAATGACATGATCCTACTCTCAAATGTTATTCGTGCAGCCAAAGCCTGACTTAGCTGTTGCTTTGTGTCATAGAGCTCTATTGTTGTCCAAAAAATATTGAAACCAGATCAGTGAGCCGTAGCGTGACATCCATTCCTTTAATACCCTGAGCACTGTGGTGTATTTTGAGCCCCATATAAACAGTTCTGCTGCTTTGAATGAATTTCACAAAAGCAACTCCTGGTAATATTACCCCATAAATGCACGGTTACATTTTCTAAGGCTCACTTTCCAAATTTTAAATAAATTCTTCAGCCTTTTAAAAAGTTAGACTATGTGTTTGTATTTTTTGTAAATAAAGAAAAGGTATGTGTACAGAGGGAATAAATTGGCGGGAGGCTAAAGCCCACAGACAGAATACGAAGGTTTGTATTAAAAATATTTGCAGCCTTAAATCTCTACGATAAAACGAGTGATAGTCAGTCTGCTTAAACATACAGTTTGCTTCTTTGTGGTAATATTAATAGATTAAAATGTAAAAAGGTAAATTATTTATCCCTCCTGATACTGAAGTATTCTGTGCTAACATACTCTTGGTGTAGCTGAGCTGAAAACTCCTCTTTGCTGTGAGAGCAAGTGAAGCAGCTCATCAGTCATATTGATGTCTTTTTTTGTCTCCAGACACATTTCCAAGTCAGTTTCATGTAGCTTTCTGGTTGATACACACACACACACACACACACACGAGTTCAGTCCGTGTCGTTTCCATAGGGACGTCTGTTTATTCCAGGCTGTATTGAATAACTCACAGCTATTGTTTCAAGTTTGCCTATCTGCTTTGAAAGTTTATGGCTGTACTTGGTAGCTGGGTCTTTTATCTTGATCTCTGCCTTTTATAAAACAGAATATATCTTGCTCTGGCTCAGAGGAAAATTCAGAAGGGCCGATGGTGAACCGTAGAGCATTTAAAAAATAACTCTGAGGAACAGAACTGAATGCCTGAGAGACTGGAACAAAACTGGCTTTCACAAAATACTTTGACATGATCTTTTGTTTGGTTATTACTACTACTATCACTACTCTTTCTGTCTTCCTTTGTGTTCCTCAGTCTTAGTCTGCTTTTTCACTTCAATACAAAGGTTTTTTTGTTTTCTATTCCTGTCACTCCTTCAGTCCTGTTAGACAACCAAACAACCACTGAGGCGTTTACTTAGAGTGATGAAGAATGATGATTACGATAGCTTATGATGAGTACTTCCTCTTCCATTGGCCTTTTAATCCTAAGAGTCCACAGCCAGGTTAGTAGGTCTGTGAGGTTGCATAGGTATGAAGTTGTGCTGCTGTGATCACAGTATATATTTAGCCTGTGTGGTGTTCACCATGTCAGCTGGGAATCGATCCAGCTATTCCTGCATCCCAGCCCTCTGCCTTAACCACTCTGCTACCAGGTCGCTGGTTTTTCTGTCTGTACTGTCCTACAGAAGTTAGAAACAAGCAGAAGCAAATTCCTTGTATGTGCAGCATACTTTGCGTAAAAAGCTGATTCTGATTCTGATAAAGCTACAGAGCCATAAGAGCTGTCAACCCAAGGGATGCCATCAGCTGTCGTGACATTCCAGTCAACAGGTCAAATAAATGCTGGGATCTATAATTGGATAAATGAACTCAGGGGCTGTACGTACATCTGTCTGTACCAAAATTAATTGCAGATGCTAAGGTATTTCCCTCTGAACCAAAGTAGTGGACTCTCAGACCCTGCCACCTATGATGCCATGTTGCTAGAGTGGCTGTAAATCTCCAGTAGACATAAGTATAAGCTAAAGTCAGAGAAACATCTTGTGCTCTGAAGGGGGGCAGACGGCTGCTGCTGCTACTACTTTTTGTTCTAGATATTTTATGGCAATATCTACTGTAAACATAATTGTTTTGTCTGTCATGCCCGCCAGATGTCATCCAGTCAAGCTTTTATCTCCATAATTTGACATCTACAACAATACTGGGACATTGTGGTCCACTTCAAAGGTGCAAGACTCAGTTTGTTATATCTGTGAAGGTTCTCAGTCATCCAGGTCATGGTTATCTCAAAAAGGTTTATCCAATAGCAACTGGACTTAG
>JAUMTR010000007.1:12630853-12657392 GCA_032270685.1 Microctenopoma stevenorrisi | reverse complement strand
TTGTGTGTCATCTGCATTTGTACATAATAGATACAGAGGATAGATTTTTACAAGCAGAAATCAACTCATCTGTGCATCTTTTTACTTATCCATTAAAAATAAATTATATATATAATAAATAATTTTCCACAGGCAGGTTGAATGTCCAATGAAAGTGAAGTCAACCAATTATAAAAGATCACAGTGCGGTTAGAACTGTCTAGAACTCTGTTCTCATTTTGTGTCAGAGTGCCTCTGTCACTGGTGATGGTTTGCCTCATCTCATTCATCAGTTTTTACTGAAGTGAAACTGAGGGTTCTGGTTCTTCTGGTGGCTTTTTAAAAATGGGTATTGAATATATCAGCCCCACACAAAGTTATTTAAATTCCTTACAAACCTTTCAGACCCTTCAGTACTAACTTATTGCATACATTTTGATAAAGTTGAGCAGCAAATTCTAATTTATGCTAAATCACACTAATGCAAAGGGGTGGTATAAATAAATAAAAGATTAACCATGATTTCTTTGTTGTTTTTGTAATAAGAGTCTATGAGGATCAATTCCTCAATTTAGCAGGGTAGTTCTGGGTTTCATTTAACATATCGCACGTTGTTCAATAAGCTTTATATCTGACTAAACCTTGGACAGGCATCAGTCAAGTAGTCAAGAAAGGCCAGCCTTAGAATCCAAGGGGAAAACACCCTTTGATTTCATCATATTACCAGCTCAGTGCCAAAAACCCAGCAGTATGGAGCTCTGCCAAGTGGAGTGTGGGTGTTTTTTCAGTTGAGCTTTTTCTAAAGACGAGAAAATATTATGCATTTCCAGTCATATGGTGATGACCCAACACTGCAGAATAAGGTTTGTGCTCATTAAAAGCTAGTTAATGCAATGTATGTTAAAGGCTTTCTGGATATATCTTACCCATAATCCACTAACTAGTGGACCCTCTACCATTTAGTTTAGTTTTTAAGATGTCTAACAGCAGCACTCATCAGTTGTCATTAACTAATGTACATTCCAAGATTTAAAACTGACGACAGAACAAATGTGCCATGGTTGGTGTGGTAAGAAATATCATTCTGTAATTCACTTTTCGTAATCTGGATTCAAAGACTGTGTTTAAAAGAAGTAACTTAGTTATTGGGTAATGTTTTTTTGGCAAGTTATCTCTCTTTGCAGTTTTTAATTTCCAAAAACAATGTTATGCTCTATTAGATGGATACTGGTCAAGCACTAGGGCCAAGTGAAAAACGGCCAATCAAGCTTTAGACCGCCCACAAGCTCATCGATTGGCTCTACCATTTCCCGCTAACGTGTGATTGGCAGTTTCTGCTGATTGTGAACAGTGCCTGGACGTGCATACCACAGTTTTGCTAGTTGGCCAGTAGTTTGTGTTTATCTGCCTTTGTACGTAGTTTCCATGTTTGGCATTTGTGCATATTATATATATATATATAATTTGGTTCATGACTATATCAGGTGTGTATAGCCACTGGTCACTTATACTCAATCATGCACCTTCATATAGAACCACTGTTTCCCACTTTTCTGTCTCACAAGGTCAATTACTGCTAATAATTTTAGAATAACTGTGAGCATTTGTCTTTTTGTCACAATTTCATTTACAGACGATGTCTGTGCAGGATAAAAAGAGAAGAAAAAAAATCTTTACCTTGTTGTGCTAACAAAATAACCTAACACAAAGTGGTCAAATTATCGTACATTATGTGATTTTTAGTATTAATGATTGTACATAGTACAGAGGTGGGTGGTTAAAGGGATTGTGCACTTATTATTATTATTATTTTGAATCTTGAATCTTGAATTACTAGTGTGCTTACTCAAAGTTATTGCCCATAAAGGGCCTGGCAAGTCATGTGCAGCTAAACCGAGTGTGCGCTCTACAAAGAGACTAAGGCAAGGAGACTTACAAGGAGAAGACACAAGCAATTACCATTTGTGTTCTGTAAATTATAGTTACTGTCATTCCACGAGCCCAGGACAACAAAGAAAAATAGACTTGACTGGGATTGGAGATCATTTGGGATCATTTGCACAAAAGCTTTTGATGTTTTTGAATTGCTTTTTATAGACAGACATGATATATATGTAAGGGCTTCATAGTGTTATACTATGTATTCTACGACAATAGCATGATCTTATTGATTCCACAAAGGGGATTTATTTTCTTTGCCACTAAACCCTAGCTATATGTACTACTTATAGCTTTATGTTCATAGTGTAAAGCAAAAAGGGTTTATCTTCTTTGAACGGTTCCTGTTATTTAACAGAGTTTAAAAAGTGTATTTACCTGTATGTTTGTAGTGAATTTATGGAGGTTTACCTGTATCTGCTCAATGATACTGTATGTCAAAGTAAGTTAAAGTAAGTCAAGCTCAGCTAAGTACTGTCTTTCAATACCACATTATGTATGCTAATGGGCGTTTATTAAATTAAGAGCATGGTGCATCTTTTCATGAAATACATTGTAAATCATGTGTGTTCAAACTTTTGACTGGTAGTGTTCGTATATACATTAGCACTGGGCACGAAAAGGTTTTTTGACAGATTTATAAAAGGAAACAGATTAATAAAAGGGAAAAGAAAAATGAAGGAAAAAAGTTAGAAAGCAGGAGAAAAGGCTACATGGCAGTTGACGCATGCGCAGACATTATTATTAAAGTTGAGACATACAAGAAAGTTTTTACTGCTACTGAAGTACTTACTGCTGTATTTCTTCAAAGGGCAAACCAAATACACTTCTGTTCATAGAGCAGTACTTTTAAAATTGATGTGCAAAATAAACCACTTTTTAATATATTATTTAATGTTGCCTGTAACTGCGTTTATTTAGTTGATTACTCACAGAATTCATGCCATTGGTAAAGAGTACACCCCAACACTAACAAATCCCAACATCTAAAACATTTAATAACTTTGGACGCACAAATTGCATCAGTTAATCCCTAACATATTAGGTCTGGCAGAGATTTCTAAATTGGATGATCATGAGTAAATCTGACTGTGCTATATATTGTCTGTGGCGTTCATTTAGCAAGAAAACTCTAAATCCCCAGTCAACTTTGATATACATTTGTCTGCCTTTCAATAATAGGCATGCTGCTATCCTGCTGAGCCTAATTAATTGCATTTCTCCTTATATTTGTCAGCCGTGCTATGAGTTGTTCTGTGCCTGCTTAGCACACTTACTCAAGATTTGCACAATACTGTGCAAGGCAATTGAGACCATCTTTTCACAGTCTTAACCAGTACGCTGTCCTAGAAATATAACACTACACTATACTCTATAAATGTCAATTTGCTTAAGGCTATGACATAAGTGTTATTACCATAGTTTAGTAACAATGCAACAGAAATTAGCATTTTGGCCCAGTTTACACAACACATTAAGCAGAATATATGTGACATTTATTCTGCCTTTGGTATTTTAAATATCTGAAGCTGTGTTTTACCCAAACCCAGTTAAAAAAGAGAAACAAACCAAAAAGCCCTCAAATGTCTGTTTACTCACACAAGTTCTGTGTCAAACTTTGAGTTGTCTTTCTGTGATCAAATTGGACAGTGTGATAACTGTGGATGGGCTGCACAGTGGTTAGAACACGCTGGAGCATACATACCAGAATACAAACCCACACAAATAAAAGTTCACTCATCTTTTTACCATTATACACCACCATCATAGACAGACACATCTAAAGTTCAAAAGGTTAACTTTTACATTGTTAACTGAACTATCACCTTTTTACTAATGGTGATAGTTCATGCAGGTAGTTTGTTTTTGTTTTTTTATGTGCAATGAGGGGCTCAACTAATGATTTGGCAACTCCCACAGAGCAGTCTACTTCTAATTTATCAAACTGGAATAAAATTATTAAAATTTCAAAGTTGTAATAATCATGCTTTACCATGATTCATTGGCATTTCTTCATAATCAATGATCTGATTCTTGTAAAGTGCAAGGAAAGTAAATTTAAAAACACAGTACGTGTTTCAAGTCTATGTTTGTGGCAGTCAGGCACCAAGGCTAACTTCCTCTGTGAGCTGGGGCAATCCATTGGCAGATTAGCACAGCTCATGTATGAATCCATCTCAAGTTCAGCTGTGATGGTAAAATAATGTGGAACTTTAAATTGACATTGATCTGCTTGTTTACCTGGATCTTCAATGTCCAGATTTTTGATCATCCATTGTACAATATCAGAACCTGAAATGAGAAAAATCACAATAATTTGAATTACTGGTATATCAAATGTATTCACTCAAACGCCTTTTTGCATATACATACAAATAAAAGGGAAAACAATGACACTCTTAACCCTACCCACCTCCCCTCATCATCACAGTGCATACCAATTCCTCCCGCCTTGTACCATGTAGGCGGGTAATAGTCCATCCATTACCAAATATTCTTTTCTGACACCCTCTCCAAGCCACCTCTTTTTGGCTGTAATCCATTAATGTAAATGAACAAAGGTAAAGTAGCAAAATGAAGCATCTATTGTGTACAGTACCAACACAATTAGTGGCACAGTCAAAGCACAGACTCTGTAGTTGCACTAGTTTTATTTAATAAGTAATGCCTCACAACTCACATTTCCAGCTGATGTTAGCAGGTCAGAGTGGAGAAAGTCTTAATGTGAAACTGCACAGAAGGCAAGGTGTATGATTTTAAATAAAGCAGATTAATAAAAATTTGAAATCTAATTTGAGTAATAGTTTGGAGATAACTTGACTCTATGTAGAGCAAAACCTTTACTCTATATGGTGCAACCAATGCAACCAAAATAATTTCGTCTCAGAAGAACATAACAGTATCCTCTGCCACTTGGTCATATTCACACCCTACCACAACATGTGACTTTGGCACTTTGGCTAAATATACACTTTCTAAGCTATCATTACTGTCTGTCATACTGACAGGTAAAGCTGTATTGAGGGGACGAGAGCTAGAGAAGGCTGGAGAAAGGTGTGAAATAGAAGCATGAGGCAATTCATGTAGCTGTCCCTTGTGGCTGTCTGTCTGTCCATCAAGCTACCATTTCATCTGTCTGTGTTTTTTCTCTCCATTTCTCTATCACAGCACACCCTTGTTTTTCAGCGCCCCCCAACCAGATGAGATTTTCCATGGATTAACATCATTAATACAACTCCATTTTCACACTATCAAAGTTGACCCACTTTTTAAGATGGAGCCTAAATGAGATGTGTAAGGTAATCTTCTAACAAGGCTCTTCTCTAAATTGATTAATGTCATGCCTATAAATTGGGTTGTGCATGTGTGTGTGTATGTGTGCACACATGGGTGTAAAGATGTGCGCACATCAGAATGTGACAATAATATAAACAGAGTGATGAGCGATAAGATCAACAAATGAATGACCCGAGTGATCCAAGTGATAACAAATGTTGGATAACTGCTGATGCAAATAGTACCAGGACACAGCAGAGGACAACATGAAAAGCTTATAAGTAATTCTTGAAATGTAAGTAAGAAGTAAGAAAGGGATGCACGTGACCATTATAGTGGCTTAATTCAATAACAGTAAAGAAAGAATCCACTTTATTGGTCTATGATAAATTTTTTACATGTTTTTCTCTCTGCATTTGACCCATCGCCCCTTGGGGGGGAGCAGTGAGGCTGGGTGACTCAGCTGGGAATCGATCCCTCTATTCCCGCATCCCAGCCCTCTGCCTTAACCACTGAACCACCAGGCTGCCTGAGCTACCTTTTTTGTTTTGTTTTATATTTGCTTTGTATATAACTTGACTTTCTTGGTGACTTGTGCATGTTTCACAAAAGTTCAAATCCATAATTATACATAATTTTTCTGAGCTCACAGTTGCTGTTAACCTGCAATATACACTTTAAGATTAAAAAATCACAAAAACAAAAACCACATTTTGGTTACAAACACATTACATGGTTACACCAATAGTAATTTGACAGTAAGTGGCAAAGTAAACACAATATATGAATAAATAAATAACTGTATTATGTTAAAAATCGGATGATCTTTGTGAAAGTGCAGTGGAAAAACACAGTGCATCAACTCGGGTTGCATTCTTTGCTGTTGTGTTTACAACTTGGCCAAGTGCTCCAATAAACACAAGTGGCAATATTCACAGAGGGGGAGCTAAAGACGGACTGTGTCCCTCATGCTGCCTTAGAAACTGCCTAGAGAGTGGTGTATAGGGAACATGAAGTCTGAGCATTACCTGCGTGGTGAAATATTTCTATGGTCTTGATCCACTTGAAAACATTGCTTAATAACACTATTCATGCTTGAAACGTATGCTACTTTTGAAAAAACTGCATAGATTTTTATAATAAACTGACTTTAATGCTAGTGATTAGGATGTAGTTTTTAGACATGAAGTTAAACTGTAAGTAGAGTTTTTTGTTTGGTTAAGTACAGCAAAGATCACTTTATTGTTGCAGTAAACAACACATTTACAATGCTTCAATATTCCCAGGTGATGCTGTCGGTGTAGCCACTGGTTGTAAAAATATCTGACAAACAAAGAGATTGTTCAGAGCTTACCGTATGTTGCTTAGCCAGATGTAAAATTATTAATTAATGTTGCCTGCTGGCAAACAAATACACTGTGTAGCAGACTGCATCAAAAAAGAACCTGAAAACGACCAGTGCATCAGCTGTCCTTTTAAGTGCAATAAGCATTTGTTTCCCTGGTGTAACTAAAGGTAAATTTAGCCCTTTAAATTTATCTTTGTGTTTACATGTTGGTGTTCCCTGCCAACCTTTTTTGAATCTGCTGTCCATCAAATCCACACTGAAAAAGGACCCTGAACATATCAGTGTTTGTGATGTGCAAGTGGTCCTTTTTTAGCAGTGGGGGTGACCAGTATTAGATCTGACGTTGTTGATTGCCTTAGGCAAAAGTAATTCAAATAGGATGCTTTTGCGCCATTTGCAGGACTAAGCTTAGAGGAAGCTCTATATAGACCTGAGACCTATACTAAAATGTAACACTTTGCAACACTACTTGACCTGTAGTAGTTGGGTGGATGTAAAGCTAACACAGTTTATTTTGCATGGTTCTTTTGTTATCTTTATCTACAGACAAACTGGCAGTGTCGAACTATTCTTAGCCTGTAAATGTAGTGTGTTTGTATTTTGTATCTATTAAACTGCACAGCTTGAAAACCAAATACGAGCTTCTTGACATTGTGGCACAGATGTGAAATGCAAAATGCAAAACTCTCAGATTCTCCAGCACTTAAATAATTTCATTGTTTTGTTTGGCTAAAACAGAGTTGTGGTCAGTTACTTTGTGAGTGGGAGCCATGTGGAGGAGAAGAGAAAAGCACAGAACAGAACTTAACAGAAAGACAAAAAGCCTTACCTGAAAATACACTGGGGATTTTGGTTAGGAAGCTTTTCACCGTTCGAATTGGGATGCCATTTTTCTCATCCTGCATGCGCGCTATTACTTCCTCCATCTAGACAACATAGAGCGAGTGGGAGAGAACCAGGAGGAGACAGAGAAGACAGAGAAAAGTAAGCATTTTCATGAACTAGCTTCAGTAAGTGGATATAAACAGGTTCCTGTGCGGTTTAGTCTTGTCCCCAAGTGATAGGGAGCTAAGAATGTTGGTGACTAACAATCACGGCTGGTAGATTCATGCCTGTCCTTTTACAAAGCTCACTGATTTGTGTTATTTGTTATATAAATCTGCCAGTGAGCTGCACTTATTGAATTCTGAAAGCGCTATTGAATTTTGGAAGTCCAGCAATGACGTTTCTTGTTATTATCAATCACAGTTAATTTGTTGTCACACATATAAACTTTCCAGAGCCTCGAAAATTCACATTATCATTCAGAACTCATTAGAGATACAAATGTTTTGTGTTCACCCTAGATTAAGTTACACATTTAACAAAAAGCTGATTTGAGAAATAACACAGGCAAATAGGTGCAGACAGGCACACATGCAAACAGAATAACACTACACGTCACTGAGACAGTAATGAACTGGGAGTTGTCTCAAGGGTCTGGCAGGGCAATACAAGGCAGTCACGTTTCCAAGAACACACAGTAGGGAGAAAAACCAAGAGTAGTGCATGGCTCTGATATGTCAGCTGGATGAGATGCCAAGCACTCTCTTCAAACTCAGTTTAACCTTTCTCAGTTTAAAAAATCTACACATAGAAAATATGTACAGAGTTCGGTGGTCTGGCAACACACTAGTAAAACAAACATTCATCCATCTACTTTCTGCTGGACTTGGCCTGTGTCAGCAGCAGGCTGAGGAAAGCTTGTACAGACATCCCTTACCAAGTAACATTTTCCAGGTTTTTCTGGGAGATCCCTTGGCATTTCCATGCCACATGAACTATATGGTCTCTCATTCTAGGAATCTGAGCTCTCTAAGGGTGCATCCTGCCACTATTTCAGTCACTACACAAAGCTCATGACCGCTGTTAAGGCATGAAATGTGGAAAACTTTGGCTCAGCCCCCATCATAGAGGTTCAATACACCACCCACATTACTGCTGAAACATCAGTCATCAATCTCACACTTCATGTTAGCCTCACTTCTGAATAATACCCCAAGACACTTGAGTCAGAAACTCTCGCTGTTAGAGAGAACTGCCCCAGCGGATTTAGAAGATCGTGGTTGGATAAAGGCAAGAGAACTGAATCGCCTGTAAGGACCACCGAAGCAATTCTGAAAACCCCCGAACACACACTGATCCCTCTGGTTAAGTGTTTAAAATCTGTCCCTTAAAACAGAATTAGTGACAAGGGATAACTCTGATGGAAGCCAACACCACCTGGAAGAGTGTTTGACTTCCTGCCAAGAATATGGACACAATTCTCACTTTAGTTATATAAGGACCAGATGGCTTGTAGCAATGACATCAGTGTCCTTTACTCCCACCGCGCTATCTGCGAGTCTCCACAAGGGATGCAGTCTTACAAAAAGCACATGTAGACAGAATAGACAAATTCCACCAAATTCCAGTTGGTCAACTCCTGCACGAACAAATCCGAATCAGCATAGCTGTTCCTCAGGTTTAGTCTGAGTCTAGCGATTAGTCTAGCAAGACATCAAGCAGTCTGGTTTAAGTTTTTTTGGGGTTGCTGAGATAATTTGAGCACACTGTTTAGTGTACAAAGGTGCAATTTTCATTGGAATTAAGTAGAACATTTATGGTATAATGAAAGCTTGTTGCTAAGCAAATATTGTAAGCTTATCCCAGTTAGTTATGGGAGCCTAATGGATCATGATTGATCACTATAACTAAAGAGGTCAACAAGACAGACCGGAAAAAATTGGAAGAAAAAGATGCATTAATATCAGAAATTCAAATAATCTGATTATGTCACTCTATTCTGTTAATATATTGTTCCTATATGCTCTTAATAATGCAAAAAACTTTGACTTCTGATTCTATTTTGTTGTTTATGAGTTTGTTAGACTGGATTGCTCCAGAGAAGCATTTGTTTGCATTATTTTTTTTTGTTTGTTCTCAAATATGTTTCTCTAAATTAATCCTCATTATATTCAATGTATCCCTTTTGATAAAAGTGCGGCCTATAAGGCCAACCTTCTCTCTGTGTCTTCGTATATCACACTCTGTTTTTTCACCGTGAGACGTAGAGCAAACAAGGACAGCAGCAACAGTGATCAATACTTCACACACTCTTTCCTATCTCTGCAAACCCTCACCGCCTACACATGGTAAAATGCCACCAGCGTGAATATTCAGGATCTAAAGCTCTTGAAGTAGGGATGCTCTCTGGCTTCATGTTGCGAGGAAGAGAGGAAAGTCGTTTCCCATAAGAGAGCAAGAGTCTCTCTGTCTCCCTGTCTCCTTCTCTGTCCCCCACCCATCCACCCACCCAGAGCTGTCTGACTGCGACTCTGCAGCCTCTTAACAGATAAGAGTGAGTGTTTTGGCTGCACAGAGTGAATCATTGTATAATGATGGCACAGGACTCGGTACATATGAAGTGACTAACAAAAGCTCCGGATATAAGCACATACAGAGCTTCAGCACACAGCTCCAAGCACTTCAAAGACTATCAGTGAGGGCACTCAGGGTGCAATCAGAATGTTCTGAAGCACCATTTGGAGCAAAAAAAAGAACAGGAAAAAAAAAACATTTCAAACTGGGTTTTGTAAATCAATGCTGGCCTCTTAGATTTCTTCTTAGCCATTGTTAAGTGCACCATAAGTCCACTTATTTGACAGGCTGTTTCTAAGAAAAGCAAGATGATAAAAGCATCAGTTATTAGACAGGTTGTTATTGAGCACACAAGGAAAGTGGAGGTTTTTAGGAGATTTTTGCAATTTAATTGTATGTCATTAGATATATTACTTTTGGGGTTGAGGGATGATCGGCACGTTTGTGAATTAACTGAGGCAGATGGGTGCACAAAGTGAAAGTGGCATATGGATCAAAATTGCAGTAAAAACTGGACATTTAACACTGGTCCTTTAAAGTAAGCTAATACATGCAACATTCTTTTGTTGATTTTGTTAAATATTTCCTTCCTTTGATAAACTAAGCTGTGTTTCTAGTGCAGACATAGATTTAAGCAATAGAAAAAAAGACTGCCTTCATCAGAACACCATTACTTACATGAGCTTTAAGCCATGTCAGATATAGCAGTGTTTGCAGTTGTAGACTAAATGACCTTTGAAAGATGCATTTTTAATACATGTACTTGTAATATATGTACTTATCCTCTTGGCATGCCGTACAAATTACACTGAAAACAAAAACAGTTACTTAAGAAATCATAGGTATTTTCTTTAGCACATTTCATCAAATTAAATTTAAAATTTTATCCAAAGCGACTTACAGGGAGCTAGCGCTGGGTGTCTGGCTCAGGGACACACCTGGTAGGGGATGGACTAGGAGTCCGACGGGTATTCGAATCTGTGACCTTGTTCATCAGTCTGACGCTTAACCCAGGCCAGCTACCAGGCCGCTCTTTGTGTCTTGTCATTAAATTGGAAACGTATGTAGACTTGGTTCCAGTTTCTCTCTGTCTGAACAGATGTAAACACCTTACTGACAGCGCTGCTGAGGAAATTAAATGCTTTCCTATTCTCCTTCTTCTTTTCCACCTTTAGCTGTGTCCTCTCCCTCTCTCCCTTGGCAACACTGCCTGCAATGAAATGGCTGAATGTTACTGCATCAGATGTGCAGGGAGAATGGTATTACCTTGATAGTGTTATCTGAGGACAAGTTTGTCTATATGAGGGGAAGAGCTATTTCTCCCAACTCTGCATCAAACAAATACACACTTACACACTGAGGAGCACATGGATCTGCACGCGCACACACAGGTAGCACAGATATTCCCGTTATTACTTGACAGATAAAATTACAAAATACACAGCAATTATAAGTCACACTGTAAGCAGAGTATATGCACTCTGCCAGAGCTGCACACCACATACCACACACATATTATCAAAGCTTATGAACCCAGAAGGTGGGGATTATTCTATTTTAAAAAGCACAACATCAAAATAGGTGAGCAACCCGGCTCAATTCTGGCCGCCTGAGGCAATGTGAGAGCAGTCTGAATAGAACTTGTGGCTATATAGCATGACAGCTCTACTAGATAAAAGCGTCTTTGTGGTTGGTTGATCTCATTTCCTCTAGAACAGCAGTACTTAGCTCTAATAATGAGGTAGAACCTGTGGTGAGGGCAGAGCAATAATAGTTCACATTTTGTTTGCCCTTATAAACCAACAGTGGTTTTAAAATACATACAACATGCATATTAGCCAGAGTCAGTCATTTTTAATGGAACATATTAAGCACTTGAGGATCTACAGTATGTAGATACGATAAAGCATAGTGAAATGTTCCTACAAATGAATCACACATCTCCTGTAGGCTGGTGCATTTTCATATGGAGCAAATTCAAACACAAAATGTCCTTCATGCCATACTTTGGGGAAAAGGCCTAAGACACATTATAGACAAGACATATTGTGAATTTCTCAAAGAATTACGCTCAGTGCTGTATTTTGATAGAAACATATTATGAGCTATATTATTTTGCTTGGTGTTAATCTCTTTGATAGAAAAGGTCCCCTGCCTCCCTAGCCTTTGTCTTCCATATCTGTCTACAAAGGTGACATATTCAAATGATGCTGTTCCAGTTCAGCAGTGACCTAGATTTTGGTAAAGAGAAGAAATCTCAGTACTTAACTCATACACATTTTTCAAACAGCTTTAATTAGACACTTCTTATGTAAGTTCTCTGAAGACAGACGGGTTGTAATCCATGTCTGAGGGGCTTTCTTTTGCTACTGATCAGGATGCAGTAAACATACATAAACAAGTGAATGATAACTTTGCCTATGCCACACTCAGAAATATAGAGATGAAGTGCTTATTGGCTTCTAGAAGAAATACTGACCAAAGACTTTTCACATAATGCCTCTTGGTGGACGAGTACACTTTGAAAGTCAGCTGGGAATCGAACCCTGGGCTCCTGCTTCCCAGCCCTCTGCCTTAACCACTCTGCTACCAGGCCGCCATGCAATGTCCAATAGGACAAAAGCCGGTTTGCATTGATATTTTTAATGCAAACCAGCTTTTGGATAATATAGCACAGTGAAAACCCTCAAATTTATTAGTGAAATATTAGATATATTTAGAGAAATAGAAACATAAATTAAATAGTTTGAATGACCCAAAGTGTAATTAGTCAAATGACTGAAGTAGAACATTGATAAGTAATAAGTAGAACTATCAAATCTAATAGAATTGGGACCACCGCACAGCATATCCTTACTACAGACTCTGTTTACTCCAGGGATAAGCAGATCGCCCAAGACATACGGACATACACGCTAAAATCTGGAGAAGAACACACTGTGGATACAGATGTGGGGGACAAAAGAGGAAAGAGAGAGACGACCAGACATGGAGGCCTTAAAGATTAAAAAAAATTCCTCCGTATTTCTGAGTCGGTGATCAAATTAAATAGAAAAGCTATTCGACATTGCCAGGATAATAACATCTAGCTTGTTCAAAAAAAACAGATAATGCACCTCTACAAACAACAACATTTTTGTGTGTGACAGAAATAAAGGAAAAAACCATGAACATCTTACCTCAACTAACTGGCTGCACTAATGAAATCTTATTACGTTCGTGCCAGATACATACAAACTCTTATGTACATGAGGCTGCAACTGTGCAGCACTAGGCCACTTGTGCATTCAAAATAAAATGACCCTGCAGCTAGGTGGGGAAAGTTATTGAGCTCACGCTAACAAGGTTGTTGAATAAATGTCATGAATCTTAAGTGTTTCTGAGGTTACCATATTTCCAAGTTACCACAGCAACACACTCTGCAAGGATCGCACTATCGCAAGGACATCTTTGACAGCTCGCCATCGCTCATTCACAAGAAAAAAAGAAAGTTGGAGGGGGTATGGGGCATTTTACACCCTTTGTTCATTGTGCTATATTATTGTAATATATTTTTTAATTCTAATTCCACCATCCTTATTTTAGTTAGTTTTTTTTGTTTTGTTTTTTTAACCCAGAATTTGTAATGTACCTTCATAACGATTAACACTATGGATGTTATTGTATTTGCAATTATTGCAGTTTGTGTCTTTGTGTTAAGATAATATTAGGTCCTCCTTGTGATTGTTGTTGGAGACCAACATTGAGTGAAGATGTATCAGTTTTTTGTTCCATATAATTATACCAAGGTAAACCATTCAAACATAAAGAATGCAACTTACATTATTATTTATTGTTTTCATTGTTGATTTTTTAAAATATCTTATTGATTCCACAGGGACATTGTTGCTGTTGCTGCCATTCCAGGACGAATGGATTAATCCATTGCTTACCAAAATAGGAAAAAAGCACAATTTTCTACACAGTATTTTTTCTGTCAACAATAAAACAAAGCAAAGTATAAACATAAATGTAAAAAAGCTTTCTCAACTTAATTGACTTATCACTATTAATCAACTACAGCCGAGACTAATTAGAGTAAGTTAATCATCAAGTATTCAGGGTTATATACTGGAGAAAGGTCTAATATGTAGTGAGTGAAAAGACAAAAACATTCCCTTAGCCTTGGCAACAGATGGCCCTGTTTCGCCTTGCTAACATTTAATCTTACATTAACCATCCTGATTTATAATCCACCCTGTTTTAAATGACTTTTCTGCTCTAGTCCTCTGTTTCCTCCTTTATACTTTTTTCACTTGTGCAGCATTTTCATTGTGTCTCTGTTTTGTTTTGTTTTTTTACTATTCGTGCAACCCTTTAATTCTCATAGGTACGCTAACTGAGGATCTGAGATAGAGAATGGGCAACAGTCTGTTTCACAGCAGGCCAGGATAATAGAATATGAGTAACAGATGCCAGGTGATAATATCGCCTGGAGTGAAGGCAATTACTCTATCGGAATTGAAGGTTTACTTCTGGATACAGTGAAGCAGTGTCTGCTAACCAGTGACTAGCCATTTCACCACATCTGCAGTGTTGCGCTTGATAAGCCTTGCTCTCAGTTGTATTCAGACAGTGTTTTCTGTGTACACAACCAGGCTGCAATAAGCAATCCGTTAAATATGAGCATCTGTTTCTTAGAATTGCTGTTCACTGTCTCAAGTTAAAATGGTTTCTCACTCTGAAAATGTGTCCGCTCTGTTTTGTTGGTTCTTCACTATATGTCATTTGTAATAACATCCCATCCTAAAGGTTCTGTATGAAGAGATCTGACGCGGTAGTATGCTTCATTGCAATTTGTGATGCACATCTTTATCTCCGATCCCAGAAAACTGCAAAGATCTATGAATTATTCGTTCTTCCCGCCTCCTCGCCCGCCTCACACCGAATATCATTAACGTGTTTCGTAATCTAGCAGTTGGTACTGTACTGATTTGTCCATTATTTCCAAAATTGTGAAGTGTGAGGAAATATTTGATTATCCCACTCCTGCCTGAAGCAGCAGCAGCATTATTATTATTACAAGCAAGTTATGATAGACAGCAAAGGACAGATGTTTTGTTTTATTTGTTGTCAACCGTGATGCCTCCTCAGCTTTGAAATGCTCCCAAGGTGTGACTGAGAGCCTTTTAATGGCTTAATCTGATTTAGTGTAATTCACTAATGGATGAAAGTGAGACTGATGTTTACAGGCAAACAAGTAGATCTTTGATTGCCCTTGTGGCATTACTGACTTGAGGTCACCGAGTGACATGTTGTGTTTCTTTCTGTGTACCTAAATATAGCATCCCTTTGTTCAGAACACTATTCATTTGTAAGCCAGCGTTTGTGTGAAATGATACTAATGTGAAGAATACATTGAATGACTGAGTGATTTGAACTAAATCCAATCAGCTTGGATCATTTGAGATTGTGCCATGCTTTTAAACATGCCCAGTGGAGTTTTCTTCTAAACACACAAGTTATCTACCTCGAGGAGTTACAGATGTCTTGAACGCCAGTATTTCCTTCTGCATAGAACATTTGCGATGCAGATTTCTTTCTCGTGTCAAATGTTTCGAATGTATATATCCATTTACTTTCCTGCCTTTATATTGCAGTATATGTTTGCATGTTACAGCCATCTGTAAGTTGTAATTGTGAAACCAGTGGCAGGACTATGCACCATATCACCTGCATGTGTGCATGAATGATAAATAAAACACTGAAAAATTGCTTCATAATGATTGGAAGTCCCATAATTTAATTGAGCCTAAATTAATTTCGACCACTTTAGCCTTATTAACTTCATTAAGCATCTGTGAATGACTTTAATGGGCTAACGTTGTATTTTCTAGGCCGTCCTTTTTCCATTCTAAACTGATCTTTCCAGGCAACATAAGTATTTTATCATAACAAAACACGTTATTTATTTACACATCAACTGTCATCAAATGCTTTTTAAAATATACTACTTAGTTGGTAGTGCGTTGTTTTCTCTGCCTTTTTGCTGCTGGAAGACAAGTAATCAAAACATCGGTACATCATTCCTGTGCACGACAGCATGAGCTGCATTGTTGTTATTATTATTAATATTATTATTACAGATGTTATTATCATGGTTATCAACACATTCTTGCCTCCCTAACATCCTTCTTCCTGTATTTTGATCAACTTTAACAGCATTTTAGAACACACAGCCTCCCTTCTCCTCTCATCCCCAGAGGATCATGTCCCTGTTGTAAGGCTGCGGAAGGATGTTCAGTATTTCCCCTGACTCCTCAGCTACTCTTTCCCCAAGGAACAGCCCTCTACCAGAGAGAAAGAGGCAAGCATTGAATCATGGATAAGTCAGCCAGCTATGTCTGCTCCCTGATAATAAAAAAAACAACACTGGCATTTATCCTCATTTGACATTGCTATGGTTGATGCAGTTCTTGTTCCAGATTTGCCAGCCAGTCAGCGTCTGCCATCTCACGTGTTATGCAACCACAGCACATTTTAGAGTATCGTACAATAGTGGAAGGACTGTAAGCTAGCTGCATATACCAATGCAAGTCAAAACAGACTTACACAATGCAACATAACTTTTGACTTAGCATTATCTTATTCTGATGAAAAGCGAACAGAAATTCCTGTTTGCTTCTTTTTTGTTGATATAATAAATACAATGAAGATGCACATTAGTGCTGTTTTGCATATGTTTCTCAATCCTCTGTGATCTACAGTGATCCATTTTATTCATTTTTCTACAATGTGCCACAGACTGCAGTTCCAATTTGAACTCTGCTTTGTGTGGTGGCACTAAAATAAAGTGACCATTTATTTACAATAAACTTTCACTTGCCAGTATTATTTTCAAAATGTTATTAACCACAGATCAGAAGCCTACACGTATCCCCAGTTAAAGTATAGAAATGTTTATGCACCTGTAGCATGGCAACAGATCGTAATAATTAATAGAGATAGATAGATAGAACTTTATTAATTTCTTGGGAAGGCTCCTCTGAGAAATTCAGTCCATGTACATTTGTTGAGTGGACTAGTGTTGCTCTCTGACCAGTTAATCTAAAAATGTGCTTACACATGCACCATAGCAATATTTTTCTAATAATATGCCAGTGTCAGGTTTAGTGTTCAATTTACTGTCTGCATGTAAGAAATGACAGTGATTTATTTTATCATCCTATGGCCACTCTCCTTTGTAACATTACTTAATCTTGTCTAAATGTGTATTCAGATTCACATTTCCTGTTTGGCTCATTAGTTACCACTCCAGAACTCTGAGATAGTTTCCATTCATCTTTCAGTTCAAATAGTATCACATGATTTACTGCACCCACAAAGTTCAACACATTTGGACAGTCAGTGCACCTTTTCACACTGTATACACAGTAAGCAGGCGTACACAAAAGCCGATGATGTATAATATAAGTGAGCAGCAGCAACAGTAGTACTTCTAGCTGTTCACATATAATAGTCTTGAGGGTATTTGCCATTTTTGCAGATGATCCTCAGTTATTTCTCTTTACCTTTAGCTGACTCTGCTTTCTAGACACAGATTTTTTGTCTATTTCTACATCTACTATGATCTGGTGTTCCTGGCTGGTGATGGGATAGTGTTCCCAGGGCAAGGCCTCTCTCTCTCTCGCACTCTGTCTCACTCTCATCTTCTCGGTGGGCGGGCAGTGGGCGCGATGAGTAAGCCAAGGTTGGCCATGTGCTAGAACATAATCCACTGAAAGCCAATATCCCTTCTGCCCACCTACCATGTTTTCATCACTCAAACGGCATGCTATGATAAATTAGTAGAAAAAGATGAGAGGAAGCTTTATTGTGCAAAAGTTTTAGTGACGTTGGACAGTTTAGCTAGTTGCTTGTTGGATACTGATGCACACATATAAACATCAGCTACATTGAATTAAAAATCAACAACACACTCAGGTCTTAGCAGTTATGCATTATTAGCATTCAGAAGTTGTTGATACTACTGGGATTTGTACTTAAGAGCACTTAATAATCATGCTATTATTTTTGGTTGATAAACAGTGCAGTCTGGCCGATGGGAATACCGTGGTGTTAAATTAAATCACCTCTATAGTTAATCCTTCATCAAAGAAGGTCTGCGAGCGCTGCCCACACTGTCTTGCATTACACTTGAGGAGGCTTATCACTGGACACCAGATAGCATGTTGACTTAAGCCAAACAGAGAAATGAGGAGGAAGAGGGAAAAGATGGGAAAACAGAGGGAAAAACAAGGAGGGGAGCTGTGTATGGAAACAGAGGCATTGGGAATAGAAAAGAAGGGAGGATGTGATCTATTTTTAGGTCCAGATAACATGGACCCAGCGCACTCCTCTCCTCCTCTTCACTCCATCCCCTCTTTTCCCACATTCCTCCTTGGCACGTGCAACAGACACTCGGGATGGTTCAGTGTGCAACGAATACCAATAAGAGAGAAGCAGCTGGATACTGGCAGGCTGACATTCTTCTGCCTTCACCTGTCTGCAGAACAGAGATGAGACAAGGACAGACAACGCACACATGCACTCCTCAGGACAGACAATAAAGCGATAAGGACAGAGACTTTGATGCAAGTGACACTTGAACTTCGGAGCAATGAAGATGATGGATGATAGTCATCATTGAACCTTTCAAAACAGCAGTCATCCGTGAAGTGATCAGCAGGTAAAAACCGTTAATATAGTGATGCTTCACATAGACTGATGCATGGAAGACAGATTCATGGCATTAAAACGTGTTAGAGATACAGATATGATGTACTCAATGTTGCAAATGAGACTACTGGGCAAAATAAATGAATTAGTTCAAGCTGAACGGCTTCATTAATAGCTGGAATTGTCAAATGGACCTTCAGCCTCCCCCTAACATATCCTGTCTCACCAACACCAGTTTTTTTCATTACCATACAAGGCTTTACTGAGAATACAGGCAGGAGAAGCTAATATCAACAAATCAAATCAGTCCATTGCAAGGAACAGAGACCCTTCCCACCATGTTCTAATGCATTGTTAAACCTCACCTTATCTTTTTTCACTCCGCTCAGCCCTAGATAACATATTTTATCATTTGTCCAGCAAAGGCAGCAAGTACGAAGGAGCAACACTGCCAGTACACATCCCAGAGATATATGGTGGGGCTTTATTGGGAGATGAGAAACACTGTTAACAATGTCGACTCAATGATTTATAGGCTGAGCAGAGAAGAGATAGACAATCTGAATACAGTAGGTTCTAAATATGAGTGGTGGAGTATGTAATTTCATCCTTCAATAACCACAAACAGTAAAAAAGAGCAAATGTGCTACTTGAGAAAAAGTACATTAGTGTTAGCAGCTAAATGTATTCAACAAGCAACTTAACACCGACTGAAAAGCCTGTTTCTGCTGAACTGTGGTTTCAATCCTCACCTTGCTGCATAGATATACAAGTGTAACCCAAAGAGTGATAACGCTGACGGGTGTTAAAGATGCAACGGGCGTTTTTAGCAAGAGAGGGCACTGAGGCATTGCTTTTGGCCTGATGTCTGGTTACTCTTTAAATTTTGAAACTACCTGTACAGCGATGTAACCATTAGAAAAAAGGCCACAAGTGTTGGGATATATTTTAAGTTTTAGTTACCCATTTGATCCTATGTCTGTGCACTAATAGTGAATGATATTCAATCTATTGGAATTTTAAGACATTTCTCACTGAAAATCTCTACCATGTAACATTTTCTGTCTAATAATATTAATTGTACTTGTATGTTCTATATGTTATAGCCTTCGTGGCCTGAACAGCACACCTTGAAGACTGTTTTTGTTTGCTCATTCGTGGACTAACATAGATATACAGAAACGCACATGCACGCTTGTGTTATGTCATTTGGCGGAGCTAAGAGCTCATGCTGGACACGTTGTTTAAGTGTTAAGAGAAGAGAGGAGATAATCGCATTTGACAGACTGCTGATGTGGTTGTCATGGGGATGCCAACAGAACAGCCACCAGCCACCACAGCCGAAACAAACCAGAGGACAGGAGAAAGCACATCCGTTCTAGACAGCATTGTCCACAGGAATGTGGACAAGCAAAAATTACGTTTATCCTGTAATTTCAAGAAAATACTACTACTAATATTATTTTATTTAGATATACATACAACTCTAACCTCTTAGCCATGTAACAGTTGTTACAATAACTTCGAATGTGCCTTCATTATTCGGGTTGTATGGTGAAGTTTTAGAAATGTGGAACAAGCACACCTACATTCATATGTATATCTACACAAGGTATGTAAAAACCCACAACACAGCTTTATGCATTGTTTTTATGGGTGTATATCAGTATTTTACCACCTTTTAACAGTAATAAGAGAGAAAGGGGCGGCAGGAGACTGAGTCAAGATGGCGTCTGAGGTTCATAGTCTAGGCTGCGGTGCGGAAGGCTCTGCTCAGTAAGCTAAACTAATGGTGTGAAGCTGTGAGCTTCAGTAGGCAGCAGGTTAACGCTGCTCAGTTCGCTACACCCTGCAAGCTGACAGTGTGTGCATCTGTCAGCAACAGTTTGAGTGGAGAAGTGCACTATTTTAGACAAAGGTGCGTGTCTTTCTGTTTGTGAAATGACAATATACATCTTAATCATATGAAAATGTACCCTTAGGAACAACTGTTGTTTGACTTTTATTATTTAGCTGGTATTGGATTTGCGTGATGGCACTCAGTCATGGCAGGCTAATCACTGAGACATGATTGCTTCTGGGAGGATGACTCTTCATTGTTCAGAGAGGCACCAAGCTGCAGGGGGACAATCAGGCCAACACTCTCTGTTACAGTTCCAGTCAATTTGGATGGAAAATGCCACATCCAATGGTTGTTTGTTTAGAGAGAGTTCCCAATAAAGCTATGAGTCACAAGTGAATCATTTCACACAGGAGGAGAGATGACGGTGCTCGAGCAGGGTCTAAATACATTCCTCTGTCTTTCAGTGAGGATAAAAGCTTACTGAAGTAGCATAGGCTCCGACTAGGGCTGTGATGACTTCAAAGAGAAGCGAGGGATGTGAGAGGAGGGGACAGGGAGACAGAGGTAGATGGATGCTTCACTGGTGAGGAACCAAACGCTGGGGGAAGGGAGGAGGGGAGAGTCAAAGCGAGTGCACGTGTGTCAGGGTGAGTGCAAGAGAGACAAAGGCAGAAAGTTAGTGTGATATTGCCAGTACAGGAGAAACATCAAAGACCTGGATCTGAACAAAAGAGGACACGGGAGAGTGAGGGGGGAGAGGGAAATAAAAGAGAAAGAAAGAGACAGGGCAAAGTGTGAACACCAGAGCGAGAGGCAGACCGCGAGGGAAACTGGGATGAAAAAGTCTTGGGACTGAAAAATGTTTTCACATGTCTAGACAGAGGGCGAGAGGCAGAGACAGACAGAAGGGGGAGAAAAAAGTGAAAGGATGTTTTGCAGAAAGACTACATTCTGGCTTCAACCTGCCAAAATACAGAGAAAGGAGGTAATGCATGAAATACTCCACAGTGGAGATAACAGGGATCTTATTTCTGTTTACTTTTTGAAGATGCTTGACGTGCAAATATGATTTTAGCTCTGGCAATGATTTGAGGCCGCTATGAAATATATATTGGTTGTTTTGAAGAATGGCATTCCTCAAATTATTTTATCTTTATTTTGGCACACATGCTTTAATGGATGTAGTCAAAGATTCGAGAAGCGAATTTAGCTTTTAATGCAAAATTAGAGTATCGTAGTTCACAACCAAATTTGCAACTAAGACACCAGTATGTTAAGATGTAAAGATGATTACAGTGCCTCTATCCTGTCTTACACCACAACAGACAAGAAAGAACATGCTGTGGTGCAGTATATCACAAACACCTAAAGACAGCCTGTAATAAAAATGTCATTAAGAAGTTTGTAAGGGGTACAACTGCAAAATGTGGTACACAAAGAATACAACATTTCTATAATTAAAAGAAACTGAACCTCTAGGACATGAAGACATAAAGACAAGCAAACAAGTGGGAATGTATTAAATGGGTTGTGTGTGGGAAGGAACAAAGCAGCACCAGCAACAACTTATGAGTGTAGAAAAGAGGAGACTGCATGAACACACTTGAGATGTAGTGCAGGTAGAGACAAAAGGTTAGGGGGGGTGGATGGAGATAGAGTATTATCAAGGTGAGAATAAGGGCACAGATATCTTGGCAGAGTTGTACACACAAACACACACACTCAGTGTGGTGAAAAACAGCAAAGAATTCAGGTAAAGCCGTCACTATACATTTTACCCCTCTTATTTTGTCTTTAGTCCTGACTATGTCCTCATTAAGGCCGTCACTCTGGAGATGCCAGATTCATTCACAATTCTGGCTGGGATTCTCCTGTAATCTTTCGTTAAATGTTGAGCTGGATTTAAATGACCAGACAGAAATGAGATCTGAGTCAGCCTCTATCTTAATGCTCAGGCTTCCTTGAACCCTTATATAACCCTAACAGACAGGACTAAAGACTCCAGCAGACGCATACAGGGGGAAGGCTTAGAGCGAAAACAGGCCTAAATATCTTTTCACTGTCTTCAAGGAGCTGCCCAAACCATCACCCAGTGACGTTTAGTGTAAAATCATTTCAAGCAACAGCCTTTTTGATTTTATGTACAAAGATAATGTTAACTAAAATTACAGTTTTGTCTTTTGAGATTGTGGTCATTAACATTTAAAATGTAGTAACAATATAAATTCATACAAATATATGTGGCTGATGCATCATTTAGTTCGGGAAATATACGCATTTGCTTTCATGCCAAGACTTAGATGAAAACATTGACATCACTTTTACATCTGTCTGTTTAATATGAAGCCAGAGTTCAGAGACTTTTTAACTTGGACTGAAAGCAGGGAGAAAGCCAGCCTCATGCAGTACAAAGGTAACAAAATCTACCTACCAGCACCTTTGAAGCTTGATTAGAACCCCATCTCTAATTCCCTCAATCGTATGTTACAGTACATATTAATTAGTGAGCTTTAGAGGCGATGATTGGTAGATTTTATTATCTTGTAACATAGAGGTGTAGTTTCTTGCACTGATTACTTATATCGTCTTATATTATATATTGCCAGCCATCTCTCGGGTCCTGATTCATTTGGAACATACAGAACAGAAAGGCGTATTGTATTCTTGTCTTTGACTCTTCTGTCATAAAGAAAAGGAATAGACATATCTCCCAAAGTGTAGAACCACTCTTTATATCAAAATAGCTGAACTTTGACAATGATTGCAATTCAACATGCATGTTTTGTACATATGTATACTGTGAGTGTCAATTTAATGATGAGATACCAGAACTACAGTGCCATCAAACATAACGCGTGTCAGCGCTGTCAGGCCTCTAATTGGTGTTTAAGTATTGACGTCAGCAAATACAAGCAAAATGGATTAGAACAAAGCCATAAATGCCCATTTTCCAAACTGTCTGCCAAACACCCACATTTTCCCTCAACGTACAGAAAAGAACATGCATGTTTTCATACACGAGAGCAGAAATTGCCTGGCTGGCACGCTGACATACAAAGAGCCACACAAAAATGTCTCTCTGATCTGGCAATTATAGATCATCCCACCTCACCCCATCTTCCCGTCTTTCTCTCGGTCTTACTGATCTTCTGATTGCAGATTGAGGGAGACAGGCAGAACAAGAACCCTTCAATGTGGCTCTTAAGAGAGAAATGTGAATATGTTCTCTCTGCTTTATGACTCATAAACAAGGTAGGATGGTTGGGAAATTGTACTGATACCAGGGTAGACTAGTATAGGGTAGATTTAACAAATGCAGATTAGGCCTACATTAGAAAAATGCTCTTCAGTGAAGAGATCTCTGCTGAATTTTGTCGTGGTCTCAATGAAGATGCTGCGTATTAGTAATGACTGCAGTTCTGCACCATCTACCAATACTGTATTACTGTTGGGTTACAGTCACGCAGAGGAGAGGGAAAGTCTTGTTCCTGCAAAATGATCTCTTGTACACAACCATTTAATCAGTTGACAAATCAATATCACGCACTAATACCTTTGCCCTGTTTGTTATTTCTGTTTGTTCATTACTTCATTACTGAGTCAAATCTCACTGCAACATCAAGTGTGAAGGACAGAGTTCCAAAGATGAAAACACACAAAGAATACTAACTAAAAATATATTAAACTGTAAAAAATCTCAAATTGTCTTCACTTTACTAGGAACCATTGTTATTCTCAGAGGGTAGTTCCTATTAAACTCTGTAATGTAGAAGCTATTTCTGACTGAGAGCATAAAAGATAATGTTTATGTAACAAACTATATGTAATCCAAATGAAAACTATGCCTATACAAACTATACAAAATGAGTTGCATTATTACACTAAATGGTGACAGTTGCTACAAACTACCAGAAAAAACTATACATTTTAGTTTGTTAGTTATATGTGTGTTATGTTATATAGTTGTATGTTCGTTTTGGATCTACAATGAAACATACAAGTGATAATAATTATAGTTGGATGTCTATTCTTTTTCTGATGTTTCTATGTGTCAGATGAAAACATCAACATACACTCTTCAGAGATGCACAGTATTGACATTTGTGTAATGCAGAAGAATGTAAAACATTATTCTCCCATATCGATAAAGATATTAGAACAGCGTGACAGAATGTTGTATGTGCTCAATGGGAAAACCACAGCAGAAAAAACAGCAAACACACAGTATAGGATTAATGGCCTTATACGGAAATAGAGCCAAACAGGCTGCTTGAAGAACAATTACTGGATATTTGTCAGCAGCAAAGATGTAAATAAGATTGGGCTGGTGCCTCAGCTGTCAGATACAATGCCAAAGTGGAAGACATAAAGTGTATACATAGTTGGGATTCCAGCTATTTATTTACTGTGTATACACTCTCAAAATTTTATTTATTTAAAATGTAATTGTATTTTTAAAGCATTTCACGTCAAAGACTTACAGGCCGCTAGCGCTCAAGGACACACCTAGTGGGGGATAGACTACCTCTGACCTGCTGCATCCAGGTCTGACGCTTAACCCTTTGAGCATTTGGTGGGAGAAATTAAAAATTTCAATCAAGAAAAACGTCACTGTTTCATATCTAGCAATGGACAACACCCACAACACTGACGTCCTTAGAGGGATATGGGTCAGAGATGTCAGGGTGAGGTGTCTATTAAAAGGCACATTTTCATTTGGGAACCTGCACCTGTGTCTGCGTCTCTGTCTCTGTTTCTTTACTGACTAAATATACGAGACTAGTGAGCCAGTGTCGTTTTTTTTCTTTCTGTGGATGAAGTGAACATGGACAACGCATCAATATTCAGTACGTCTATATAGTATGTATTTATACTAACTGTTAAATCAGATCATTTTGACGTATATTCGTTTTCGTTTCTTTCTCTCATCGCTCAGTCGTGTCTGCACGCATTACAAAGACAGAAACACAATCACACATAAAACACTGACTGATAAGAGAAGATGTTCTCCTCTCATGCAGAGTGACTACGAACTTCACCAGAACTGTTTCAGGCTTCCATAAAAAATTCAGAACTCTCTTTTAGCAACATTCGCCCTACATACAGCATACACACACATGCATCACAGCATCATTCTTGGTGCATAAAAAAAACACACGTCTGGTATCATACACTCTGGTACACTTGATGAAATAAGTCTGACATGGTTCATGTGTGAGCACTGAGACATCACAAAGCCTTTTTTTGTGCTTATTCATTAATTCAGTCTATCCACTGAACATTTTATTGGCATTTCTTGATGAACTGGATGAGTCCTGACATTATGTGTTAGCATCTTCCTTCTATTCACATTAACCATTCATGCATCCATCCATTAGCTGTACCTCTTTATCCTTTAAAGTGTTACAACGGTGCTTGAGCCGATCCGGACTGCCACTGGTGCCAAAGGTGGGCCACACTGTTGACATGTCTCTGGGTTCATTAGGTAAATGATGACATTTTCAGGGTCACAATTGACTGTGTCAGTAAGACTAGCTGTGTGTTTGTACTGTATGTGAGTTTCTGTGCACGTAACTGTATGAATGTTGTGCATTTACCTGTGAGTTTATACTTCATTTTTAATCTCTCTGTGCACCTATGTGCATTCAAGTAAGGAAAACGGACTCCTCTGCATACATCTCCACAGCAGGTCCTCAGCTCAACCACCCATTTCTTTAGGTATTAATGACTGGACTGGAGCCGTGGATGGATCAACGAGATTGAGAGCAAAAGGATATATTTATGCTCCCAATAGAAAGACTATCCAACCACTATATGCTGCCCTCAGCTCCTTATGCTGATAATATATAATCCTTATGCTTTTACATACTACTAACAGATTAACCCTTGCCTGGATGTGCTTTCCGCTGTGTATTTATGATATTGATGTACAAGAGATCATAGCAGCAAAAAAGGACATAAAAGCATGCTTTTCTCTCTCAGCTCATTTTAGTGTTGCAGACTAAACACGAGTTGCATTTGGGGAACCTGTTCATCCCGGTAAAAACCAACACGTATAT
>JAUMTR010000007.1:12596119-12616502 GCA_032270685.1 Microctenopoma stevenorrisi | reverse complement strand
CTGCAGTTTTGCTGTTTCACTCTACTATTTGATGTTTCTGCTAGAATTGTGATGTTTTTAAGCCAATTTCAGCCAACGTCTTTCTGCAGTTTAGCATTCACAGTGCATTTTCTTCAGGAAATGCCTTTTCTAGTTTTACTTACAATGAGCTATAGAGGCTCCCTTGCTACTGCAGGAATATAAGAAGTTTTCCCTCAGCTAAGCTGTTCACTGATTTTTTTTTTGTGGTGTGTTAGATCATGGAAGAGTTTTGACATTGCCATGAGACCTGTCTGCTCCCATTTTCCCCCTGTAACTGCAAGATAATGTCCTTTTAAAGTATTTAGGAAGTTGTTGTTTTTTCAAAAACAGAATTGAGTATTGTACCAGATGAGCAATAACAATACATATGCATGACACAGCGACACTGGGGTTCAGTGAGAAAAGCTCAAACGTCACAGATCCAGTAAAGGTTGGAGAAGCCAGGGTGAAGAATCACAGGGATGATAACAGGAATTCAGTAACAGAGGTATTCTCGGGGCCCACTTATTCACGTTTTTAATGTATTCCCGGGTTTGTTAGTTTTTTCTTATCAGACCTGTCAAAAGCAAATCGGGTTGTATGTAGGAAACATGAAACATGTTTTGGTTGATAATATTATAAATGTGTAAATTCAGTAATACTTGGGTCCTTGTGTTTGTAAATTTGTCTTTACGGTTTACATGCAAGATAGGAGTCAATGTTAAGAGATATGTTAAGAGAAATTGAATATGGCAGACAGACCAGCAGTGGTCTTGTGTGGTCTTGTGTGTCTGAAGTTTATGGCCACACTAGCAGTTATACTGGCCTTGAATTAGTGTGAAGTGGAAGATGTTTCTCTAATAATAAACCTAGCTGCGCTCATAAAATTCAGGACAGCGGTCAGAGTAGGACAGAGAGGTTGACAGACCTAAAGCCAGGAGTTGCGTATGTGGACCAGAAGCAACTTCGCACATTTTAATAGCTTAGCGTCTCAACACTGAACACAATTCCACCCTACACAGTTAAAACGTACCCTCATTTGAATCATCCAAATTGGATTGGCTCATTTTGGCTCAATTTGCGTCCAAAGAAAATTGAAATTCTTGCTTAGCAATTACAAATGTACTATATTTCACATTGGCAGGGAAGCAGGCTCCCACACTTGAATTAGTCAATAGAGTGTGAAGTGACAACAAAATCTCACCCTGACAGCCATCTGGGTTTACTGTTGTACTGTTGGCACCGTAGAATAGAACTCCTGACTTAATGGCTTGGGACCTTGAAATAGGCAGAAAAGCTTTAAAGATAGTTAAACTTCTTTTCCATAAAAAAACTACACTAGACACAAGCGTGGGAAAGCGGTAACATTTTCTCGAATAAGGACACGGTACCAATGTGTTCTACGGTTTATGGGTCGATTTGGTTTCCCTGCTCAGACTAGTGATGAGACTCTTGTGGCGTTAGTGACTGAGCACATCCTCCTGGTGGGCAAGTGTGTGCACACATCGTAACAACATGTTTGCTGAGTAGCTGCAGCAACAACCTACAATTAGGCTGAGTGAATCATTTTCTTCATTGAACTAATTTGTTTTCCTGCTCTAAACCACAGACCATTATTGGGTAGCTTTGTCTCAGAATGGAGAAACTGTTACACATGGACATGAGAAAGACTCACAGGTATTTTCAGTATGTGGTGGATATTTTGTTAGTGTAGTATTATACATTATTTCACCTAATATCCTCTGTGTTGAACTACTAGTGCTTGGATGTTTCTTTACACAAAAGTAAATTGCAGGACACAGACTGTGCACAGACTATATTATTTTGAAGGCCAGTGCGAGCACTCCCATTTTAGTCTATAGAGTCAGAGTGGATCTGACTCTATAGACTAAAATGTGACCGTTATATTTTCCATAGTGCTAATTGTTTAGAAATCGTTTTTTCTTGCGTCCACACTCTCAAAATGTGAGTAGTAAGTGTAAGCGCCTCATGCTCCTCTTCCGCCTGGATGCTGAGTAAGACTCACAGACAGGAAGTGAGTGTCTTGTGGGGAATGTGCTGCAGGCTCTGTCCTCGCTCCCCCTCTCCCCCTCTGTTGCTCCATGTTGAGCTTTCAAACTTTGTTATTTCAGCCTCTATCAGATGCTCAGTATATTCTTCTTGTAGTGTTGCAGCTAGTTCAAGTATTGTAAGTATTTTATTATTTAACAAAAGGCTGTGAAATGGTGAGAAAACATACGGACTGGCTTGTGGGAAGATTGCAGTAAAGAGAATAAACAATAAAACTGACACTACGGTACATTACAGACGATAATCCAGATGTCTAGATGTGAAAATATTTCATCAGATGCAAGATGTTGTTTTGAGTATTGTTCAAACCAGATTCGGACTGGACTGGAGGTATGTGACTGTGCCAAAGCAGAGGTTGATCCCATTTTGAAGAATTGATGAAGAAAAGCTTCCCATTTATTAAAGTAAAGATGAAGTCACCTCTGTCTAGGGAAGGTTCTGGCTCATTTAGAGCAAGGACCAATGACGCAACAGAACATAATAAACTCCTGCATGTTAAGCAGAATGAGTTCTACCTGCACCATGCAGTTACATTGATGAAGTCTTGCTGTGCTTATGTAAAATACATATTGCAACACTTTACTAATGAATCCAACCTATATAGAAACCAAGCAGGCAGCAGAGGAACCGCTGGCTTCTTCTGTTGCATCAGTTGGTTTCCACTCTTCACTGGCCTTTACTCAGTTGCCTCTCTCCGCCCCCTCGCCCTCCTTTTCTCTCTCTCTCTTTGAGATTTCACTGAAACATGTTGATACAATTAAACAATTCTGTTCAACTTTGCTTACACGTTGAATTCCTTCATCCTGGGCATGATGAAGCTTTCAGGAGCTGTATAATATAATTGCGCTTCGGTCGGCAGAAAAACCTGTAATTCATTACTCAAGAAAATACAACCAGGAGTCCTATTTCTACAGGCTGAGTGAAGCTGGAGTGCTGTGACCTATTTCTATGCTTCTGGAACTGTTATAATGGGCTGAAATGAATACCTGTTTTTCTATATCCCACAAAGCTCTTTTTCTTCAACTCTATTCAAAGTGCAGATTTACATTCTGTCTGGTTTGCGGTTGCTATTTTAGAAATGTTTCTTTGGGGGGGGCACCGCTGACTTATCCTGCACGCGTGCGCACTCGCCACACACACACACACACACACACACACACACACACACACACAGATGCAGAAACACACATGCATGCACACCACCCAGCCCTTAACCACTCCCCCCAAGAGCTTTCACTGTTTGTCTTTGGAGAACCTCAGATTTTGGGTTTGTTGTTTTCTCTCCTCATTCAACATCCAGCACAATCCTGCCTTTTCTCCACTTGTCTTGATTGGAGGAAGGATTTTTAAAAGAGTACATTTGGATCTAGTCCTGACTGTTGCTAGAATATTCTCCACAAAAACACAGGATGGCGAGAAAAAGACGCGAAGGTAATCACATTTGAAGTGGGTTCAAAGACAGGTATTTCATAAAAGGCCCTAAGTGTATAGTGTTAATATCCCTAGAGCTGTTTGACATGAACTACATCTGATTGGCCATATCAGTATAGATAACTGAGGTTGGGAAGGCATGTTCAATGATGGAGGAAATACCACATTCCTCATGTCTTTAAAGGAGATATGTACATGTTCCGTCAGCCATTTCCCTATGGTGTAATGTAATGTTTTCAGTGAGACTTGTAGGCGGTTAAGGGAGACTGACTCCCTATGCTCGGCAGGGGATCTAACTCGATAGATACCAGGCACCAGGAATGTACAACGTTGTGTAATCTCTTGGCAACATTCACACATGAGAGATGAAGGAGGAGATGATAACCCAAACATGTTGGCAACAACAGTTTGATGGGAGATGTCTTATTTCCTGCGTAGCAACGCAAGTATGCGTCTGTGTAAATAAACTTCCTGTGAGGTCATAGTGGGGTTGTTGTTGTTTACGGACAAAAAAAAATCTTCAGGTCAAAAAATGTCACTACAAAATTAATTATATTTATAATTATTTCTCATCCACGTGGTCCTGGGGTCAGTGAGTCTAGTTTCTCTGGCAGGCTTTTATCTATAACTTCTCCAAGCAACATCTGGCAGCTAATGCATTTATCTGATAGCACAGTTGCTTGGCAACCTTGCAAGAGTTTTGTGTCTTCTGCTCAGCACAGAAATGTGCTGACAGGTGTTCAGGGTTTTAGGTATTAGCTTTGTCAAAGCTATAAAAGCGTTAGCGGCCTCAAAGCATCACATTACACTGAGTCTAGATCAATTTTGTGTTTTGCTCACTTTATTAAAAATCTCGAAAATATGATAAAATATAATATAAAATGTTATTTTTTAGGTTAGGTTTTGGCAATTTTTTAATTGGTTACAGTTCTCAAAATACCTTTTTCACTTTGTTATTATGATTTGTTTAGTAGACTGTTGGGTAGCAAAATTTAAATTTGATGTACAACAACTGACTTTGTGACAGCGACTAACACCTGTATAAAAAATACACAATGTGTGTGTTTTAATCCAGCCAATCAAAATGCTGCTGTTTTAATAAATGGGTCAGAAATAATTGCAATTACAGTCTGATTTCAGGCTTGGTTAACTGTGCTTAGACTGGTATCAAAAAGAAAACATTTAAAACCCCAACAATGCTGCCTCCTGGCATTCTTTCTGTGTGTGTGTGTATGCTGTTTAAACCAAGCTGGAGAATGGCAGACCACCGCGGTAGTGATGACAATTATTTACAGAATGTAAAAAGCTCAATGGCTGTTTCTGAAAAATGACATTAAACAAACATGTTGTGCAAACCTTCAGGATTATAAATCTGATATTTGAATTCTTAACGTTGTACATTTTTACAATACGTTGGCATTGTTCTGTAGAGCACAGTGTTTATTGTCACACACGCTTTACAAGCAACGATGAGGTTAATAAATCTTTGCATGATAAATAGATGCAGGATTTGCAGTTGAAGGACTTTTTGTCTTTCAAAATATGTATAACCTCAGTTTGATTTTAAGTAAAATAAAGAAGTCAGTGTTGAAAACTCATGGTTCTTCTCTGGCAGTGTTAGGAAAAACAACTCTTTCTGTCGTAGTTTTACACTGTGACATCAGTGTTGTCTTTGGGGAAGCAGTTAAAACATCTTTCAGGAGTCTTTTGTTTAGATGCCAACTAACATAAAACATGCCAGAGCAGTTCAGAGACACAAAGAAGTTGGTTTCTGTCTGTTTTTCATTTCGATCTCAACTCTCTTACCGTCATCTACTTGTCAGCTGCAAGGTGATACACTTGTAGAAACATCCTGTTTTTGAAGTGGGGTATTTAGGCTTGATTGATGAGAACAGCCGCTGTGACTGAATGCTTTTGATTGTACTGAATGCGGAGTTTCAAACTTTGCCTCACACTTGCTTTTTAGATTTAAATTACTCTGTGTGTAAGTGAAATTGTTGCTTTTCAATTACAAACCACATAAAGTAGTTTTTAATTAAGTTCTATCCAAAAAATGTACATGTACATAAAAAACTCTTAATAACAGCTGATTTATTTACTAATGATCTGAATTTAGGTCAGTCTGGTCTGGAGACTTCCTAATTGAATATTAAACTGTAATATATGTATTTAATGAGCATGTGGACTTGTTGCATTTCACATTTTCATGTTTTTCTTCAGTTCCCTGAGGCCCTCTCATTAGCTCCATGTTGAATCAGCTGAAAACTGCTGTGCACACAGGAGGGGGGATGTTGGAAAGCTGGTGTGAAAACCTCGCATTGTCCTGCTCTTTTCATAAAATATGGGAAATGTAGCTCCTTCATACTAGTCTTCAAGGCCACGGTGGCTCTGGAATCTAGAATAAGGATCTATTTCACTTTGGTGAAGGCCTGTGCGTCGACAGTGGAATGAGATGCCAGACTTCTCCTAGATTAGAGCTGTCATGAAATCCCACCGGAAATAGAAGTTAAATACTTGCGTTTCTGTAAATGTCCTAAGTTTCTCCTCAGCTTCTCCTGCCATTATTGCCTATGGAGAGGATTTTGTCTAAAGCAGCTCTGCAGTTTATTCTAGATTTATCTGGGGGCTGTCTTTTTGTAATCTAAAAAGCTCCTGTCTTCACTGAGACTCTTTATCTCTTATGATTGTGCTTGCTAATTCTGGCACAGCACAAATGCTGGGGTAATCATTTAGTGGCTATTGAGTGACTGATACAGTGTGTTTGCACTAATGGTCTAGTTACTGGAAATGTCTGTGTGTGTTTGTGTCTTTTTTTAAAAGACTGGTCTCGAACTTTCCATTAAATCTACTGAACCTGACTGAAACTAGCTAAAACATTACTGAAAATATTCATGTTTGGATTTGATTTATTAAGGCTTGTGTGTGTGTGTGTGTGTGTGTGTGTGTGTGTGTGTGTGTGTGGGTGGGGAAACCATAACTGTAGAAATCAATGCTGTTTACATTCCTTCAGTGTCAAAGCAGCGGAATCTCCCAGAAAGTCAGCTTCTCCACAAAATAATGGATACCAGACTCTCATCTGTCTGCCAGCGTTAGGTCCCTATATGCCCTTCACTGCAGCTTCTCTGTTTGTCCGTTACATGTAGTGACAGTGATGAGATATATTACATAATTATAAAGGGAGAATTGGAGGGTGTGGGTTTGATTAACTGTAGCCATAATGTTTACTTTGTCAAGTTAATAGTTGCGATAACGGCTTTAAATTACCGTCACATTATTTGCCTAGTATTTTCAAAAACACCACAGAACAGAATAGATTGCACCACGTGATCTCACAGCTCTTGTCATCTGTCAGCTGTAATGCCTTCATGGCCTGCTTTGCTGGAATGGAGGAGCTCTGCCATGTCCTTGTATAACCTGGGTAAAAAACTCAAACAATTGAAGAACTTGAAGAAACAAACTAAATGTCTGTTTGATGTAAATCAGAGCTGCTTATGCCAGAAAAATATACTTTAAGCAAGGGATGCACTCTTCAGTTGATTTGTCCAAAGGAGGGTCTATAATTTAAATTTGGTTTTTGGTTGGTAGACGAAATAATAGGTTTCCTGGCTATCTAAGTAATGAGGCATGAGCTGTGCATTTCTGTGGTACAATGCCTTTCAATTCTCTGGGAAACGTGGCAAAAGATTTATGTAAAATATCTCTTCCATTATAATGTTATGTTGCTGGCACACGAGATCTACAAGCAAACTCGCCCTTGTGAAAAAGAATGAAGAGTGGATTTGTTGACCACCATTCAATTTGGTGGTTTCTGTACCGACAAGTTTGCCAGTCAGCATTTGAACCTTTAAGTGAAACAAAATGGTCAGCGGCGATTAAGAAAGAACTCCAGCATGTAGTCGGTGGACTAAAACAAACTAAATCATGATTGCCCCTTTAAGTGTACGGTATGTGCTGAAATATTAAGTTTGATATTGACCCAATTATTAAGTCACATCAAGTCTTGATAGCGGTTTTAAATGCGTTAACAAATCAGGGTCAAACCAGTGTCGACATCATTTTTAGTTAACAGAAAGGCGCAGTAGTGGAGGCTGTTTTTATAGAGTGAAATGAAAGAAGCAGCGCAAAAGATGCCTCGATTAACATTTCATATATTCCTCTTCCTTGTCTAAGCAGAGTGCCTACATTACCCAAAATGCAACTCTACTCCCAACACACCCACACACAATTGATGTCATTTGGGGTAATTTTTCCGTGCTCTGGTTGCACAAAAGTCTTTATACAGCCGTTTTTAAAATGTGGCAGAGAGCTTCCAATGACCTGTAAACATGCTGCTTTAAATACTGTTTCTGTGACTCCTTATATAATTAACCTTGCAGATCTTGTATGGAATCCTCCTGTTATGCGCCTGTCGCTTCTCTTGCTTCTGCCACGGCTGGTTTACACAGTGAACACGTGCCAACAGGATATTTTGCTCTCCGCACATGGCTCATGTTTACGCTCATGTTCCGTATCATATTCCTTTCAGCTCCCTGCATTCACGTATCAAACGTCCTGTTGCACTGCATTGTTTGGTTGCTGTTGTTTTGTTTTTTTTGTAGTTCAGACGGACATAATGCAGAGGTTGTTTTATTATTTAGAGAAAAAAAACATCTAACTCTATAAATTAACAGTGGTTTAAATGAAACACTTATTTTATATTTTAATTTAATTAATATTGTTTTACCGAAAGTGAGATGTTTCTAAGTGGTTTTTATTGACTTGCCATGTATAATAAGTTTTTAACTTAACCTCACTAGGGGGTCATTTTATTAGCACTTGAAGAGACTAATGAGGTTAGTAGACTCTTTACTGTACACGCGAAGTAAATAACCGGCCACGCGAGGAACAAGTCAATGCTTCACAAATCTCTAGTCCTGACAAAAGTACAAAAAACAAACTGCTTAGATCTTTCTTTTTTTTTAAAGCAGCTCTGTTCAGAGGCTTGTTGTAAAGCAAGCACCATTTTCGGGGATAACAATGACCTGGACAACTCTTCAGACAGTCGATGTCAAAGCTGAAAAACAGAAACTTAAGCTGTAGGTCACAACAAAGAAACAAGTTTAACAGTTTCTGTCTTTTCCTTGCATTTTCTTTCCTCACACTAGATGACATAACTGGGAGGTGGGGAGCAGGTGGAACAACTCGACTGGGCGGCCAGTCCAGGAAAGGGAACACGAACCTAACTAGACACAATCATATTACGGCAACACAATGGGAAGGAGGAGAGAAGTTGAAGGGCCATGACCCTCTACATTGTTTCACTACTCCCATATTTTTCATTGGAAAGACTTTAGTTGATAAAGGGACTGAATAATGGAGCAATGGTCTGCTATGTGGTTTTTTTTTTTTCTTCGATGTTGCTGTGCTTCTTTTGTGTTTGTCTTTGTTGTTACTGGAAACCCTTCCAGTAACATAAAGACAGACCACCTACTGTAAGCGCAGGGCAGTCCTGTCTGAGTTGTTGTAATACAATATTGGATGTAAAGACTTAAACCTGCTGTTATCAAGACGAACCGAGTACATTTTCCTTTGCGTGAACGCACCGCAGTTTGTTCAGATGCCTTCATTAAGTGTAAAGGAGAATGACAAGTTGTTTTTCCACTTCCAGAACTTCTAATTCCTAATTACAAAAAATAATTCAGAAGCCAACCAGCCAGTTATGTGATATTTAGTTCTGTTGAATCACTAAACCAGACATTGCCCTGATCTGAACTTATCAGCGACGCGTGTGTTTATGGCTAGTTGTGTTCGCGTTCTGTCTTCATGATCATCATTCTTATCTGTCATATGAAAATCCACATCATCCGGCCTCATGCCGGGTGCATCGCTGTGAGCATCAGCCACTTGGTGAATTTACTGGATCTTTAAACAAAAGGTGGAGGCCCTTGAAGCAGCCAGCGATTATTACTCCATCTGCGAATGTTTCCATCTGTTAAGGTTACTCTTCTATGGGAGTCACAACAGCAGGAATTTTTGTTCTTTGTAAGTGCGTTTCCAAAGCAGGTAATGTGAATAAAAGTTTGACGTAATTGGTTGTGTTAGAGCTCAGATTGGTCAGACTGTTTCTTTGCTTTGCTTTGTAAAGTGTTGAACTGGGCGTTTAAATCCAGCCTGCATGGTAGATTATGAGGATCAGGTGATGGCTAGAAGGTGCAGTGCTTCTCCGGTTTCTGTTATCGCTTCATGAAAACTGACTAAACGTTACTTTAGGCCATCAGTTCAGTTTTTTTTTTTTTTACTGTCTTCTTTTTTTTAGGATGAGCTAGGACGTAGCCACAGCTCTATTATCCATGTAGCGGGGTGGTGAGCTTTTGATGTAGGTAAATTACATCAGAAATTGACTTAACTGCTGAGTCAAAGCAGACCAGCCTCCATGTCTTCAAAAACTGTGGCCTGGATTTGTTTACTGGGCAGCCTGCGTAAGTACAAACACGTGTTAAATGCTCATGATGTTGGCTTTATTCAAGATTCAAGATTCACTACATCGCCAAAGGCCATAATGTCAGGTCTGTTTGAGAATGAAATGAGTTTAGTGGGGGTTTTCATTTTCTGTGTTTGCGCTTTGAAATGTGTTGATGTGGGAATTCAGCAATGTTTTTCACACCCAGGTTTTGCATGGTGATGCACCGACAGGCTGACAGACATGGCTTTTCAGGGTAACGGAGGTAAATGTATTTCTAAAGGGATCGTGCATTAAATCATTCATGACTAGTTGGCTTTTACTCACAATTTTCTCTTTGTGACTTTTGTGATATTTATAAAAATGTCCATTTAGTTATCGTTGGTCATCAACATCAAACTAGGTAATGAGATTATGTCTCTGTCTCAAAACAAAATCTCTCTGATTCAACATTTTGCTGATATGTTCAGAATGTACTTTCCCTTACTGATCGTTTCAGCGTTGACTGATCGAACAACACTACTGTTCTCCTTGAAGACACAAAAACTCAATTACTATTTAAAACATAAAGAATTTGGTTGTTTCTAAATCATAACATTGTCCAAAGTGAAGCAAGGTCACCTGTTATTTGGGATCGGTGTAACTCATATTGACTCCGCTTCGGCTTCTGACCGACATTTGCAGAGAGAGAGAGAAACAGATCCACCTTGAAAACACTGGCTGAAATGCATCATTAAACTTTTCCCTGTACTCCCAGATGACAGAGAAACATGAGAACTCTCTTCGGAGAGGAGATATTTATTTTGCATTAATAGAGCTGCCACAGTTTGAAGGACTTGCAGATGTGTTGGAGTGACCACAAGCCTGATTTACTTCAGCAGTTCCTCTGTTTATATGTAGCATACTGTATCAGCTGAGGGAGTTTCTTGGCTGTTTCACCTGCTTGGATTTTTTTTATTTGCTTATGTTGTTTGCAGGATGTTGTGAGGGTTTTATATACTCTAGTTCCCAGAGGCCAGAGGCGGGCAGTATGATGCATGAATATCAGAAGTATTCTTAAGACGTGCACCAACTGATACCAGTTGACCCAAGTATGGTATGAAAAAGTCATCTTCTGTAAGATGCCCAAATATTTTTACTGTATCCATCAATTTGTTACTCGGAAGCTGTATCTGATCTCCAGGATTATAGAAAATTACTTGGAACGTTTTGTTCCACCCATGAAAAAGAGCAGTGTAGTAGACGTGCCAGACACAATATCCAAAGAAATGGAAATCCACCATAAACACTGCACTTAGTGGAGATACCATAACATTTCGAGGAGACTGGATAATCTGTGTGATTTGGCTGGGTTAAGGTTACTTTGTCTATCTAAACCGAGTGGTTCTGTGTGGTTTTGAGATTTATTTGTCCTCTTCTCTGTCTCACTTTAGCGGCCTCTGAAGGGAGAGTCAACGGCGGGGAGGATTTCTTTCAGAAGGTGAGTGTGGAGCCTGCACTTGGATGGTAATTGCTTTGTCTTTGGAGCTGTGCTCAGGTCCACTGATCAGAGCGTCTTTCATGGTAGGGGAGCAGATGTCAGGTGCTCCTCTAGTCACTCATAATTACAAATCAAAACAAGCAAAAACAGAGGATCAACACTGACGTTAAGACTCTCCAGGATTCTGATCCCATGACACAGCTGACACAACACTGGGCCTTTCTCTCTTACATAATGTACTGTACCGTAGTATGCCTGGTCATCTCAGTGGTTTGAAATGAGAGAGGTTAACACAGGTCTAATTGCACTAGTACTGCCTCATTGACTTTTCTTTGATACTGATTTTAATTAATTTCCTTTGGCTTCATCAAGCACAACAAAACAAGGACTTGCTTCAGTGGTCTTGAAATGGGTCTTAAAAATGGGGTTATTTATTCACCTTTCCCTGGTTCTTGGTGGTGTGGTGCGCTGCTCTTACTGTAGTTTCAGTTGTTCTCTTGATTAATAAATAGTCTTTCAGGCTTTAACTACAGTGATTAGTACATGTCCCAGTGAAGTTGGTTGTTTAACGATACTTTGGCTACTGACGGCCACAAAATGATACCAGTATAGTACTGAATGAGACCTGAAACACTTACAGTTGGTGGTGTAGAGGTAGAAGCCGAAAACCTGCTCCAACAAAGGTGGCTAATACAAACCGAGTGTACAACTTGAAGCCTTACCAATTAAATAAAGCAGTCCTCTCAAATACCAGTTATTAGACCCATGCCCTGGAATGAGTAGCAAGGTTCTCAGACGTACCTGTGTGCATCCCCTTCATCCAAAGACGCACCACACACTGTTGTTGCTTTGTAATAGCAGAAGACGATGCAGGATTTGTACAGCTAAATGGGATATGAGCACCTCGTCTGGGTTCGTGGCTTTAATGTTCACATTAATACACGTGTCAGACGCACTGGCGAACAGATTATGTTGGTACACTCCATTTGATAAATTTTAACCCAAGCCACTGATGCGTAAGTGGCTTGATTTCTGTATTGGTATAAATGAATTAATGTGTTAAAATTAATGAAGTCGAGATAAAAAAAGACCATTAACTGCTTGATGTGCTAATTGGGGTTTGACAGCAGTGATTCTGAAGGTATCTTGTTAAATATATGGCTCGTTTTAAGTGTCTCAAGTGGATTTGTTCATGTTTAAAATTCAGTTTCCTGATTACATTAAATTCCCTCTATAGTATGTTAATGGGCTGAAATGAAATAAATGATGGACAGTGGTTTGTTTTAGCATTCCATGTTTGTCTATTTTCCCTATTTGGTTTTGGAGGTTAGGAAGCTGAGTTAAATGTCAAAGCAGGCAATTTAACTGTCCTTGAAGCAGTTTTCAGAAACCAAGTAATGCAAACCAGGCGCCTTAAGATTCCCCTACTTGGAATTTTAACAAGGAGTCCAGATATGCTGTATTTCTGTTACATCCAAACCAAAGGAGGGTTTGGATATAGCTGCAGTGTTTAAGTTATCCAGTGAAGGTGTTACCCCACAAAGCTATCCTGACAAATCTGACTGCCGGTGTATTGACTTTGTCAGTCTTGGCTTTTACAGTCTCTGGCCCTGGTATTGTCACAGCTCGTTCAAAGACACTGTGGTTACTAAAGGTGAAATTGTGAATTAGAAATGACTGTGCAGCTGTTTCAGTTGGCAGGCTGGTTAGGAGCAGTAAAGGAGGAGTGCTGAAGTCATGTTTTTATTGTAGGATTTCCATCGGCCAAGCTGTATAGGTTCCCTCTGATAGCGTGATCACCATACATGCCCAATTAACGTCAGAAAAATAAACACGAGTGCGACTGTGGAATGGGATTGTTGAAAGAAAATGGATGAGGTGTGTGAAATACCTTGAAGTTGATGAAAAGTGGAAACTCTTAGTTGGACTGTTTCCTGCTCCCCCCACCCCCCGTCCCAACACACCCATGTTCCATACACATTCGGTGAGACTAATAAACTAAGTGGATGCATAGCAGCTCGTCTCCCCTCAGAAAAGGCGTATGGTTTTTTTTTTTCTTTTTTTTAGGGGATCAGTTTTCAAAGTTTCCTCAGCAGTGAGATTTCGAGTTCGGCTGCAAGTGGAAGCAGCATAAAACGGTCCACCCCTGCACTTTCTTCCGAGGCCCAGTTGGTGTGGTTGATGAAACCCTCTTACTCACTGTCTGCTGGACTTCCTTCAAGTTCACAGGAACATTTTCTAATGAAGAACAAACAGTCCATGCAGTTAAAGGAAAAGTACAGAGCATAGCAGAGCATAGCAGACACAAGTATCTTTATCTCTGTCTCATGTTTTCCCTCCTGCTCTGCCCTCTTCCTCCTGCTGTTTTTATCTCATTTCATCACTTCACTATATTAAACCCACTGCTGCGTCATTATCAGTCAACTATAGCAAGGGGGATTTCTCAACACTATGATATACTCAATTGTTTAACTGCTATTGCGCATTCAAAACACTGTGCGTAAAGGTTTCAGACTGAACTATTGGAGCTTTAAATCATGGCACAGCCAAAGGCGTTTTGGAGAGCTGTACAGAAGTTGAGTTGTGGGACAGAGAAGAGCCCAGAAGCTCAGCTGGTTGAGCTGATAACTGTGCACCACAGAAGAGCTTTGAGTAGATCTGAGTTGAGAAATGCCTTTGAACCCCAAGCCAGTTCACCCTAAATCCCCCTTCCATCCCTCCTTCCTAGGAGTTGTGGTTCCGTAAACAATGCCAGGCGTGATATGTAAATGCCAATGCAGTCAGATCTCAGTCCAGGCGTAATTCATTTCTTTCGGTTTATAGCATGAAGCGTTTTGTATTTCACAGCACTGACACAGGGCAAGCAGGAAAACCTAAGACTGCCAGGATGAAATACACGGTTGGCATAAAATAGTGAGATGTTGAAATAATTAGGACAGTTTTTGTGCCATAAAATATAGAACATGCATCAGTTTATGTTAAATGTCCTTGTACCCAAAAAAAGACTTGTAGTCATGATGCACTTCAACAGTAGTGTTTCCTCCCTATAATGTGTGTTGATCTTTAATAACTATGCATATATTAGCATTAGCCCCAAGGTTGATGGGGTTCAGCTGCAAATTAGTGCTTAGATTTCTAACATGAACTCGGTTGTTAAATCTCATGGGGATTCTATAAACTGTGTTGTCAGCTTCTAGCTCTGTCGGTTCTTCAGTCAGTCTCATTCTCGCACCCCCCCCCCACCCCAACAGCTTACAATGTTCCCTCCCAAACACACGCACACACATATTCCAGCTGAATCAACAGCTGCACCATCGCAGTGACGGCCAGGAAACATGCCTCTGCCATGGTGATTGCTGCTGCTGCGCTATACGTGCACACACGTGTGCGTTGAACACATGTGCTTTCTTTTAGGACATTGCCTTAATGATGTCCTGTTTGATTTCACGAACAGCTTTGCATAGCCATCTGCAAACCTCTAAGAACCAATCATCATGTCAAGGTCGAGCCATAAACTTGATCAGAACCATAAATTTTTATGTATGTATGTATTTATTCATTTCAGAAAGGGTGTGGACGCAGAAAAGAAAGGATGGAATGCTAAATGTATAGGTAACTTAATTTGTGTAAATATCTTTTGAGAGAGCTAGCTCTTTCAGGAAAATAAACCCCATGCACTTTTTAAAATGGTGTGTGGTCTGTCAGAAATCAGTCCCATCTGCATGACGCTGCCAAGAACAGCAAGGCTGGACAGGAAACAGGTCTCTCTGAACAAGGGCCTTCTTAGAGAGAAAGTTGATGAGGCATACGCCATAAAACTTGATAATTTTAGGAAAGTATAATTTGAGGTTAACTCCGATGTGATGACGCTTACATGATGTTGCTTTTGTCTCAGCAGTATATTAAATGTTTTTACATACAAACTCCATTTTCATTGTCATCGGCACTTTTCAAAGAACAAGTTTGGACGTTTGGCAAATTAACAATTATTTTCATTAATCCCCATACAGACAGTAATACCGGTAATGAATTGCTTGTACTCGTCTGTGCTGTCTCTCAGTCAGTCTGCAACCTGGATTCACTTATTTTCGGTGACATAGACAATAAGACATGTTATGCAGGCGCATCACTGTGCTGGGAGATGCATTTTGTCATCACAAGGCACAAATGTCCCCCGGTTCTCTGGATTGCCCTAACTTTGTGCAGACACATGCACGACACGTATTTTTTTGCATCATTAAACATATCAACCAGCGGAGTGGTGTCTGCCTGACGTGATGTTTCTTCTATTGAAATTACAATCGGCCGTTTGAATCGAAACCCCCAAATGACACCCGACACATGCTATTGTCCCAGGACACTGATTTTTTTTAAAAAGAGCTTCTCCCTATTATGGAGAACAGACTGTTTTCTAATGTTTGTGGTAAATCCAGCTGTTTGTGTGAACACATGACGAGAATTGATGAGGAAAAGAATGTGCCTTAATCTACGAGAATATTTGTGACTTATAGTTGCAGATTAGAGTTGCTTATGCCTCAGGCTAGTGTAACAGAAACTCATCAGATTTTGGTTTCTACATTACACTTGATCCTTTTTTTTACAGATGTGGGACGGGAAGGTTTCCCGTAAGGGAGATCATTGGCATGCTACATGCTAAAGCTGGAACTTCTTACAGTTTAATGACACCATAGACAAATTCTTTACAAATATAGTTGAGTGAGATCATCTGAAATAAATTCTCCTTTATTTTCATTCTACAAAATGAAAATAAAATTCCTTTCAGTTTGGATTTCGATTAACTGCAAATAAATGCAGCAGGAAATATAATTGGAAGCTATTCCTTTTGATAATTGTTTTGTTGATGGTGCTTGCAAAAAATTAACTCTTGCAAAGAGTTTAGGAGGAATGTAACAGAACATCAGTAAAGAAAAATGTGTCTTAAAGGATTTTATAGTCTTAAAAACATCAGTTTTATGAGTTCTTCTGGGGAATGTAGAATCCCGTTTTGCTAAAGAACAGGCTAACTTGCTCTGAAAGTGGAGTTTTTCACTTTCACAGATGGCTTTAATCAGTCAATTGAGAAAAAGTTATTACTTTTGGTTTCTATTGGCAGAACAGTGACACCATCATGGACTCATGAGTATAAAGCTTTACGTGTGTGTGTGTGTGTGGCTCACAGTGGACAGGCTGTGACAATATGTTGTTAAGGATGCCAAACAGACATCAACTGACAGAAGAGCATGTGTAATTCCATTAAAAAAGTTCTGTGGATGCAGAACGAAACGTCTCTACCTAAAGAAGAAGTCCAGTTGCCATGACTAAACCTTCGGACAACTTCACCTGGGTGACTGAGAATCTTCACAGACATATGAAGTAATGGTGTTACAAGCTCATCTCTGTGGAACCAGTTCAGGTTTGGGAGGCAGACACCCTCTCTACTTTTAGGGCCTAAAACTTCACTTGGTCGCAGCTGACTCGAGCTGACTTAGTTATGCTGCTGTAGACTTGATTCGTCTACTCTGTTCTACTTTACACGTTTGTATTCCACAGTTGCATGTTGATAACGTTGCGTCTTCTGTCTCCTGTAGTTGTGCTTCGTCATCTCGGTCTCCCTTCCCTGTGTTCTCCCAGGTACTGGTCCTCCATCCTGCCCTGTGTTTTGTGCTGGGTTCCTTAAATATTTCCATGTATACTTGCATTCTGCAAGGTCGTAACCTTACACTGTAAATTGCTCATGTAATGGGGTTGAAGCAGTCCTCTGGTTGTTGGTCACGTGGCTTTGAGAAAATCGTATCTTCTCCACCCTGAAAACACAAACCCCTGGAAAGTATTAAAACAAACAAAAGACCGCAGGACCTTTGTGAAAACAACGATGGTGCACGCTGAGGACAGAGCCACTAGGAGAGAACATTTCAGCTTCTCGTTTTTTGGAAGGTTTGACAGTTTTGCCCTTATTTGTTTTTTTTCCACTAACATCAACCGCTCGTCATGTTCCTGGCAGTTCTCAAAGGGTTTGTTTGTGGATGTGTAGACAGAGAGACAACTAGGTGAGCGTCTTTGTGGTTGAAGAGAGTGGAGTGGATTTCCCCTGATTGGAACACTGACAGCACATTGACCAGCTCCGTACTCTTATTGTGCTGCCAGCAGTGTGTTTTTTTTTTCTTTCACATCATAGTTATGCTCCAGGTTACGGTGACTAGACTTGTCAAAAACCTCTCACACAGATTGTTTCTGGCATTTTTCGCGCGTTGCAAAGCCAAGTGTGTTTTAAAATGTTTTTTCTTTCTTTTTTTGACGGTGGTGGTGTGTGGTGAGAGGATTTGGGTGTTGAGCAGAAACGAAGCAGCGTCTGGAAACATCATATAAGCCTATATCACCAGACATGTTTGAACTGGACTCACTCAAACCTCTATTGACTTCTCCAGGGTCCACAACTAAGTCCTTTTTTTTTCATATTTCGATGTGTGTCCTACTTTTTATGGCGTAACCACCGACAGCTAAATGTTGATTCATATTCTCTCTTGTGAATAAAACGCATGTTTACTAACACAGAAGATGAACTGCAGCGCTGTCCACAACTCGATCACAAACCACAATAACAAATCACATGTACCACTGCACACAGCGTGATGTACGCTACTTCTGATACCAATAGACATGTTAAAGGTATTTTGATATGTGTGATGATACTAAATGATATAAACCAGTAAGAACCAATATGCTGTTTTTTTTTTTTCTATGAACACACAGTATCTTCAAATACTCATATTTGTGATAAGCTAATGTCAGTCCTCTTTCCTCGTTCCAGATCATGGATGAAACCCAAACGCAGATAGCCTGGCCATCCAAACTGAAAATCGGCGCAAAGTCTAAGAAAGGTGAATGTTTTTCACTTTACTCTCATGTGTGCTTCTTGCATTATATCCATGTGCTGTTGCTTTGCTTTTGCCTCGTATGACTTGAGTGGATGGGGAATGAAAGTTCATAAGCTCTGCCTCCAGCAAATGAGTATTCTTGATTTCATTTAAACATTTTCCTTCAATCCCTTTCATAATAATTCATAGAAATTAGACGTAGAAAGTGATTTCGTGTGTAGATCTTAACTAGCAACATAGTTTAACAGTGATGAGTTGTTGTTGTCTTCAAAGCGACTTTCCTGAGAACATCAACTGTTCATTATTAGCATTAGTTGTAAACTTGAGAAATGTGAAAGCTTTCATGTTTTCCATTCCTCACAAGCCAGAAACCTCATCTACTCTGTGGAATTTGCGATTTGTGCTGTGGAGGCGGAGGAGTGGGAGTCGTATCGAAGCACACGCATTTATTGGCATAGTTGTTCCAGCGCACTGTTACCAATAAAGGATTACCACGGTTATTTAAAGCTCTTCCGGGAGGGGTGAGGCAGGGTTTGGGAGAACGGAGTGAGCAGTAGGTGTAGTTTTGCCCACTTTGTCGTCCCCAGGAGAATTGCCAGCGTGCGTCTTTCAGCCAGATGTGGAATCCAGCGACTTTACGTAACTTCCCCTCTCAGTCTGTGCAGATCGTAATTGATGGGAATACAATCAACTGCAATTCTTGACAATCCATTCACATACAACTATCCATTCACCCCAAGTCCTTGTTCATTCACAAAGCCTGTAACCAGCACCACCTGGCAATAATAAGGCTGTGTTCACAGAGAGAATGTAGAGAAATATAAATTCTGACCCATGATATGTACCGTGTCAGGTTTTTCCTCTGTGTTGCGTAAACCAAGAATGTTAGATAATCACTGCTTGGGCTCATGAGAGGGAGCGACGAGTAGAAAAAAGGCAAACGAGGGGGCTAAATTCAGACCTTTCTACTTCCACTTTGAGTCCAGAGGGTTAAATTGTGTTTGTGACTATTAAAGACATTATCACCTGGAGGTTAAAACTGTGCAGAAGTCGTCACCAGCCCTTAAAATAGCCAACAATCAATCTGGTGGTTCAGGCAACAGATTTTACTACTGCAAACTCAAACTCTTTAAGGGTGTTATTTAGCGTTTTCTAAATTTTCCTGGAATTTTCATTGTTCTCTCGGCGTCTGGAATCAGTTACGTTTGGCAGGATGGTGGCAGATGTGAGGAGATTTGTATATTTGTGACCTCTCCCCGCAGAGGGCCACACTCCATCAAGATGCCAGTTCTTCTACTTTACCATCACCTGCAGCTAGACATCGTTGCAACCTGCGCTAGTGTGATAAGCAGCACCGTCGTCCGAACACTGTCAGTGATTTAATGCTGTACCTCGCAGCTTTGGAAGCGTGGTCAATAAAGTGGGTCAGTCTGCGCTTTGATTGTAAAAGATTGATGTTTGCTTTTTTCTGGTGATAAATATCTCATTACTCTTCCTTTTTGCCAGTTGTGTGTTTCAGTGTTTTTGCAGATGTTTTGAATGAGAAACTAAAAAAAGAAAGAAGAGGACTTCATTCCCTTCATTTGTGTGGTATTTCCAACTGTAAGTCCGTAGCTGGAAAAATGCTTTAGCTCTGCCAGCAGAGAGCTCATAGTCACAAAGAGGTTTCTTCCCTGTCAACTGGGACTGTGTAAAGTCCGTGCGACTGAAAACGCTGGGTTTTTGCAGCCGTTAGTTCACTTCTGTTTGTTTTTTGTTTTTATAGGTGTGTTGCATGCACCAAATTGAAGCTTAAGGTGTTTGTTTTTTTTTAATTCCACTATCAATCATCAGGAGAAAAAAGCATGCGGCACACTCGACTTCAGAAATGCGGGGGTGTTCTGCATCACGACTGCAGCTAATGTTTGCCAGATGTGCTGTGCAGGTTAAACACTGAAAGAACCTTACTCCCTCTAATGGACACAATGGATGCCGCAGGAGGAAGTTGATAAAACTCTATTGTTCGCAGAAGTGTTCTCTCTCTCTCCCTCTCTCTCTCTCTCTCTCTCTCTCTCTCTCTCTCTCTCTCTCTCTCTCTCTCTCTCTCTC